>PPJA03000014.1:0-470946 GCA_003707425.3 Kodamaea restingae
GGGCAGCCATGGTCATAAAAGTAAAAGTCTTGGAAAATTGCATTGTATTGTATTGATGAAGGAAGGATAGCAGGCTGAACCTAGCTGTATTTATACACTTTTGGTCCGATGTCTATTTTTTTTGCAACCATTCGGCTTCTAAAAATAGCATGACGTAGGATGATGTCATTTCGTACGAAAATACATCATTAACGTCTGGAATTGCCGATGCCGATAATACTAGACTAAAGTGTGGGGAGATCGTAGATAGGGGGTTGGGTAGAGGGTTTTGAACAGTTTAGTTGGTGTGGAATGAGTTTGGGTAGTCGTCTCCCTCTGTAACTTGTGCGGTTTTATCGGACTAGGTGACTTCAATGAATTGTGTGACTTCAATTAGCAACTTCAGCCAATTATGCGACCTGAACAGACTTTGTGACTTCCACAAATTATCTGAATTTAACAAATTTGCGTGATGCCGGGGGAATTTGGAGGGAGATGCCAAGAAGAATACTTTGGTGATTTGCACATAAACTTCAGGAAAGTAGGAAATGGATAAGCTTTGGTGATTTTCCAAGGATAACCAGGACATCAAGTGTCGAGCATGAGTCTGTGGGTCTCTGGGATCATATAAATCACTTGTTGAAAAAGGTGATAAAAATACATTGGAATTTACCCCAGGTTACATTGCATAAAATCCGATGCTAATGCCTTGCGAAAAAAGAAAGCTCTGTGTGTTGCGGTTTTGATGGATTCAGGTTGAACTGAGTTATGTGGGGGTGTCCCATTTTTCCGTGGACTCCAACCTGAGGTTGTATTTTTCTAAGGATTTATCTCTCCTTTTGTGGCTATAAAAATTTGAGTAATCTACAGTCTCTAGTAGTCAATCTATAACTGCGTCAATTATGCAAATTTCAGCCATTTCGAATAAGGCAGCTTCACTGATATTGCTGTTTATCGTAGGATTTACATTCCATTTCTACTATAATATTTCGGTTTTCTAAGAAGCATTTCAAGTTCAACAATAAGCTCCTATTTGTGGGACAAAGATCTGTCGTTCGATTTGTATGAGTTCAACTTAACTATATTTGATAGGTCACAAACCGGTAACGCCTAGATAATTTACAAACATATTGTTAGTCTGTGAGCTGCAAAGGACGTTTTAAAAAAACAGATACTTTTATACTCAAGAAGAAAATCATGTATTTGTGAATTAATCGATCACAGAGAAATATATTTGTAGGGTTTTTCTACCTGAAGTGGCGGATATCTACTGAGCACCACTATAGATAGGCTCAAAGGCCCTCAGGAAATATAAAATTACTTAAGTCTCTGGTTAAACAGGGGAATGTCAAACAGAAAACACTTGACTGTATTAGGTTATTCTCTTATTAATGAGGAAATTAGCTTATAACTGACTTTTTTATTTGATAAGGTAACTTAAGCAGATAATAGAGTAATGCGTATTTGATTTGGGAATGAGCTATGTCCCAAATAGGGGCAAGCGATTCCAACATCGTCAAACATCGATGCGGGGTCTATACCCAGCTGGTACTTATGATGACTTAGAAGTGTATATTCATCGGGGTAGTATTGTATGCACTACTTAGTACATTTGGCACCTGACAGGTTAGTGTATAAGTAATTCCAATTTCCTTCATTTTTTAGAGCTTTCCTTGATGTCAGTTACAAGAACTTCCCAAAGAGCCTAAAGTAGCCAGCAGTTTATTGTAGATTTCTAAAGAAAGTAACTGTTTCAGTGTAAGGTGCCAATGGCCCAAGAGTGCATATAATGCGTAGTCCCACCTAGAAGCCCTATACAGATGCAAGCGGTGTGGGGTCGACTTACACATCTGACCTATTCCCCTACACATCGGGCTCTGACCCCGCTCATCTGAGGGGAAGTACTAATTGGTGCTCGACATATGGGACCTACCACATTCTTCATACTCTTTCCCCACACGCTATTTACTATATATTCTGGCTGAAGTACCCCTTCGAATAAACAAGTTAGTGATAAGATCATCCCTGAATCAAGAGTGAAACACCTAACATGAAGGTAGTACCACCCTTTTCCCCGAACAACAATGTCGCTTTACGGAGGTTTTCACTTGTGTCCGCTAGTACTCCGGTGTTGTGGATGTTCCGACATTTTGATTCCTCTTTTTTCAAGATGGTTGCAAAATTCCTTGCACAAGGTTATTCTGCTCTCAGCGGCCAGGTTGACCTTGCAGCCAGACAATTGGCAGCCGCACCTTTGGCATAACTGCTCCAACAGACCACCTATGAGTCCCCCTGGAAGCCGATACTCACATACGACACCACAACCAACTCGCCTAGTATGGTGTTCGAAGCAACGGCCCTACCCTTCTTTCACCCGGACACCTGGACACACCTATCTTGGGAAATGCTTATGCTGCTTTAACACACAGCTCACGCCGCTCAATGGATAGTTATAGCATTTCCATTCTTCGTGCGCTGCGTACGCACGCTCCGTTACGTGTGGATACATATTTGTGATAAGCTTATCCACATCACGGTCGGTTGTGTCGTTTATATCTTGCTCAAGTCCATACGCACCATTAAGCTTTATCTCAGCAACCGCCGGCCGCCACCATCGCATACGACGGAATTAGCAGCCCTTTTGCAAATCGATGAGTCTATCCGCGGCATCTCAACTACACTTGAGGAAACAGCGCCCCGTCACAAACCTCGCCGTTCGTCTGCTCGCACCGCGACTTCGTACCTACGGCCCCTCTTTGTGGCCAATGCAGCGCTTATTCTATTACAGCACGCCCACTAGATTCATTTTAAATTAGATACTGGTCTAAAGGTTGTTTATTAGGAAAGATTTATCAATGTTCAGAGTAGATTTAGCAACCATCTCTGAGATTATTATAAATAATTTATAGCAGTCCTAGCTGATAAGTGACCTTTCTAATAGCTCCATTGCTATTCAATATCAAGATTTTTTCTGAAAGTGATTGATGCTTAAGGAGCAGTACCGTGTTAAGTAACCCATCCAGCGATTCTTCAGATCTTCTTTGCTATAATAAGAAAAGTTTTGACTTGTTAGCCTATTCTCTCTTAATTAGAGGTACTAGCTGGTAACTGGCATTTTTAGTTTGTCAGGTCTTGTAGGCATATTGTATAGAAAACAGGGCGTGTAGATGGGTGACAACGTGTGTGTGAGGTGTTTCAGGTCCGATGTTTACTAATATATGCACTCCTCGTACCTTACATAGCTCAAAATCTGTATTCAAGAATATGGGATAGTTTTTCATGTATCGCATCACATGGCTTGCTAATAAAAAACCATTTCCAGAAACATTGTGCGTATTATTTTTATATGGAATTGAAGCCACAAAATGCAGAAAAGCCGTTAAATATTTAACCTTAGATATTTCATACTGATTTTCCCCAGCTTATTTATGAAATCCTTAGATTTTGAAGTTAGCAAAACATGAACGAGATACTTCAAGAATAACTTTTATTTTTCAAGATATTGCAAGAGAAAGATCACACAATAAGAAAGCCAGATTTACGCGTTTCTGCAATAATTCACCGGCATTTTTAAAAATTACCCTCAAAAGGGCGAAAAGTTTTGTTGTGTTGAGCAAATGATAATTAACCTTCAACCTGTGATGCTACAATAAGACAATATGGTACATCATAACATTTAGGCATATGGTGGACTGTAAATTAACTGAGTTGCACTAAAATTGTATTTCGCAGGAGCAGTTTTTTAGGAAACCTGCCTAATTGACTTCATTCAGTTGGATGGTGGAATCATTGCTCCCATTATAAATAAGGCTAATTCTTTTTCGGCGAATTCGGAATATTCACTGAAAGTTTTGGCAAAATGTTGACAAAATTGAGCCAGCTGCTGTATTGCACATTTCACATTATCATCATTGTAACCAGTTAGCTTACTCAATTGAGGATGCTCTGGTAAAGGTTTCGCAGTTCCTGTGCTGTTGAATACAAAAGGATCATTAAAGTTCAAAATGGCGTCCAATAACCCTTCAATGTGAACCGCGTGGTTGGTGTAGTCCCCGACTGAAAGCATCAATGTCAAGTAATCTTTGGTATTTACTTTTCCGTTTTCTACTGAGTAAGATTCCACATTCCACAGTGAAATACCACTAGAAAGGAGGACATTTGCCCCACCCTCACAGACGTCCTTAGGATTTGTTAAATCCCACCCTGTAACCGGTATTTCAAAGCCGATGGAACTTGAAACATGTGTTGTCTTATAAAGACGCTCGCCCGATGGTGCCGTATCTCTCACAATAATTGCAAGATTTGGCCTGTACATCAGAGACCCACAGCCACAATCATTGATGTGAGCACGAGGAAAACCGGCCCATATCTGCCTACCTTCAGGAATTATTGAAAGGGCATGTGAACCTCCTTTAGACTTAACGATTTCATTCAAGTTGACGAGTTGGGTTCCGCCACGAAGGGCACCAATACTAATTTCATCTTGGGGACTAAATTCTGGGATGCAAACACCTTGGAGATCGCATTTGAGCACAAACAAATCTTGCCAAGCCATGACAATATATAGGTATTTGTCATATCCAAACTTAGCTCTCTCCTCCATGTCGATCATTGGAACCCAATTTTTCTGGGTCTTTGCGCGAGGTTTCCCCATAATGACAAGCTCTTCTACTTTTGTGTAAATCAACTTGTTGACTTCTGGCTTTCTTTTCCCGTCCACGTTCATCTTCCCTTTCTGAAATTGGAAGGGGAAACCTATGAACATACTCCTCGTGAGTTCACCTTGGTCATCTTCTTGTGGGCCTTCTCTATAGTTTCTGTGCATCATATTGAAGACCAACATGGGTTCGTCATATCCTCGCTCGTTGCGGACCAATGAAACATGGGCATCCTCGGGACCAAAGTACTTACCTTCAGTGCCCTCTGGGTCGTCCATAAAAGGAATTGGAAGAAATTGTGGGAAGTCAAGGATCTCATAACTCTTACCTGATTCGAAATTGTTCTCGTCGCTGTCGAAATCAACATTGTTAGAAGGCACTGCGAGAGAGCATTTCATAGGTTTCCAGTCGGTGTCAAAAATCTCAACGTATACAAGCGAGAGATCAGGGTCGTTTCTAAACCCGCGTGGTGCATAAACCACTCTTGATATCATGAAGTGGACTCCGTATTCCTTGAGAAAGACAGAAGAGCCGGAAAACTTGAACCAATACCTATGGTAGGAGCCATTTTTGAGGGACTCCCTCAAATTATCTCTGAAAAACGGGCTGATTGAACGCAAGTAGTGGTTTTTATGAGAGTCTACCTCGTCCAATATTTGTTCCAACATTGGCCTCAAGTGACTTTGCAACAGCTGTACATTGCTGATACGTACTTTAAATTGATATAGTAGCTCGTTAGTACACCGAGAAAGCTCACCCAAGATGTTTTTCATAGAATTGTAGAGCGTTATGGGGTGGTCATGATATTCATTATTTTGCTGAAAAGGAAGGTCAGAACCTCTCCTGGCCTTGACTGGTAGTTTCCCTTTTACTCGCAGAATGTCAAAGTTTTGTATAACAAACTGCTCAAGATCTTGCTCAAAAGAAACTGGAAACAAGAGTGGTTCTACTTCAGCTAGTGTTTCAATCTCAAACTTGCCGATGGCAAAATGGTCCCAAAGGTACCATACCAGGGCTATAGTAGTGAGAACACAACTGATGGCTAGTGCCCGAGACATGCGGTGTCTTGTTATCTTCATTATGTGGCTGTGTAGATTTCCAGTGTGGCTGTGTAGATACCTGGTTGATGTGATTCTTGACGTAGGCGATCAGTACGGGTTGATATCGGGTGTATGAAAAGGCCGAGTTATTGTTGGTAATGCTCTGAACTGAACTGACTTATATCTTACGCTGATAGAAAGCAAAAGAAAATCAGGGAGAGGTTGCAACTTAAATCAAGGCAACCTCCGGCTACAAATTTATGCGTTCCCACCTAAAACAGATGTAATGCATAAAACGGATAAAAAATAGTTCAGTGATCTGAAAAATAGCACAAAACAGATAAGGCATGTTGAATGAAATATCCGATAGTTGCGCGTTATCATGCTATGCCATAAGTTTTCGAAGTTTGGACTTCTACTTGCAAAGTTCGAAGTAATCTGGGTTAGGTGATATTATAGAACGAAGTGCATACATTAAAAAGCAGGGTGCGACAAGTAAAATTACGTAACCGACTAAATTTTGATAAGACGGAGGAATACAGATACCGATAATCCCCAATAATACTAGCAGGTGAACTAAAGGTGCTGTATTAGCATAAGGGTACAAATAAACTGCCACATGAGTTTGTGATACAGATCATGAAAAAATAAGCGAACCCCTCACACAATAAGCCGAAATTGAATCAACTATGTTTACATTTACTTCGAGGGTGGGAATTACTCATTTTCCATGAGTTTTAAGTGAAGACACATCTAAGTATGTTCAACTAGCTATAAAATCAGCAGCGTTGAAAAGTGCATACCAGAGCAACTTAATACAAAAATAAAAATATGCGATATGATGATAATGAAACCAATAAAATTCTTTTTTTTTTTTTTGAATGACAGGGCTGCATAACAAGCAAACCTGAATGCACCTCTAATTGCTGCCAGCTCAGATTTAGGAGAATGTTGCTTGATTAGAGATAGAGAGCGCCCACCCTCCGGAAGTATCACTAAATTCTGGTATTGAGTTTTGTAGTTATAGAATGGTGATGCGCATTTACGAGATGCATATTCGCGTACCTCATCACTTATTTGGTGATAAAGCACGTTTTGCTATTTTGCACCTGCATAACACTCAGCCCTTTTCTAGCCTATGGAGCAATAAATAAGTAAGCGACAGTGATACTGAGCATGAAATGGAAGTGAGTGAAGAGCTCTATAAACAATTGAATGAAGCCCTAGCATAATCACGATGTACATCAAACAATATGCAATGCTTTTGAGTTCGGAATTTCTTACGAAAAAGTGATGATGGGAGAGAATCCTAAATATAATACGAATCATAAACCTCCTCTGTGGCACTTTTAATCACAGTTTCTTACAGATTTCACGACTCTTCATTTCTTTATTGAATTCAGTACATCTTCAGTTCTTTACATTCTTGGACTAAAAATTCATTAACACTTTTCATTAGCACTCCTCATTAGCAGTTTACACCGAATAACTAACCTCTCTGTATCATCGCTCAGTTGTCACTGGGTTCGTTTTTCACTAGCACCATCAGTTCCTCTTCCTCAACTATTCAACCTCCAAAGCCACTTTAGCCAATTCAGAAATCGTAGAGAGTACAGTCTGCGCTTGAGAGCGAACGAGGGGGTCATTGTCAGTCTTCGACACATACAGTAAAATATCATAGACCTTTTGACGGTATTCACTCGGGAACGCAAGCAAGGGTGTGTTACTTGTTCCAATGATCAAGTCATGAATCAAAACGGCTGCTGCACGCCGCATTACGGCTTCTTCCTTGGATACTTCCAACTGTAAGATCCCCACCGCGCAGTCCAAAACGTCGCTCAAGTGGCCAACAAAACCAATAGGATTAGTCTTGCAACATGTTCCTAGCAAAGACATACTGGACATACGCAAGCGCATATCGATGGTACGCCCCTTTGAGTGCTGTACCATACTCACCATTGCAGAAACAAACTTGGTAGCAGAATCTCCAGTAAAAAGCTCATTAGCTGATTGCACGAAGCGAAGAAGCACCTCACCTATCTTGAGCCTAGTGTCAACAGACTCCTCATCTCCCGTATACAACTTCAACAATAATGCAAGAACTTCGCTCTGTTCCAGTGCCAACAAACTTTCCAAGCCTTTAATTACATTCAAGTATATGAACGGCTCCGCATCGTTCAACTGTACCAAATGAAGGTTGATGACAAAGTCAAGACTCAAAACTTCGCTTTTCTTTTCGATCAAAGTCCGGAGCATGTGCAACCCGTGCGCACGGATAGGGACCAAGGGGTCGTTTAAGCTTGCAATTGCGCGTTTAAGGGTCTGCGAGTCTAATTCTTTCTCCAGCGTAACAATCTGCGTGTCCTTATCGAGAGTAAACCCAATACGGTCATGGAGGGCCTGTACAGACTTGCTAAGTGAAGCCGATACCAGTGTTGAAATGGATTTCAACTGTGTTCTGATCTTTTCAAGAAGAACAATGCAATTTTGGTCTAGGTGCTCAGTCTCGGACAATATTGCCGAGAGAAGCTCCAAAACGACGGGGAGGGATTGCAGAAAGAAATCAGACTCATCTTCGTCGTCTGAATCAGCTTCGTCGTCTTCCACGGGTACCGAAGTAAAATCTTGGCCCAAAAACTTCTGGATTATCTGCAAAACCTCGAAAGGAGTTCTAGCAAGAATGCTATTGAACTTGGAGCCGATTTTCTGCAACAATTGGAGGTCCATGAGCTTCAAGTATGGATTGCTATCGAGTGATGTCACTTTCTGGTCTTCTAACCATGAACTGAGCAACGTTGCAAAGAGCTTCTGGATTTGGTCGTCTTCAAGACTTGACAAGAACTCAACAAAGTAATCTGCGCAGATGTCCAAATCACTCAAGAACTTTTTTACCTTGTCTGTGTGCAACAGAACAGGTTTTTTCTCGATGCAAAGCAAACCGTTTGGACCAAAGTTGTAGGCCCAGTCCGCTTCCCAGAGAAGGTTTTTCGCAATTCGCACGAGAATATCTCCAGCAATATCAGACTCGGCAAGAGTGGTCATCGCAGACACCAAAATGTTTTGGAGTACATTGGCAGGTTTCTTGGCCGTCTTCATGAAGGTGTAGCACGACCACACAGGCATAATGACAGGATCAATTAGAAACGCAAGAAGATCAACACCCATTTGGTTCAGAGTTATGGACACCAACACGTTGATGTTGTTGTTAAATTCCGCTTCTGTGACATTTGCGTTAGAGATATTTGCTTCAGAGGAATCGCCCGCCATAAAGCGGTCCCATAATCTGCGCGCAAAAAAGTCCTTGACAATGAGTTTGTTGCGCGTCCAAAGCTGTTCCAACACGTGGCACGCGCAGCTCGTCATGACGGGTTTGTTGATACAGACGAGAATGTTGTATAATTGCGATCCGATGCTGGTGAAGTAGTCTTTGGTGGGGATGTCCTTTGGCTTGGCCACAATCACAGATGCAACGTGGTCGAACTTGTCAATATTGATGTCCTCGTTTTCTCTCATGCCCAAGACAAACTCCATGAGACCCTCTACTCCGTCTCCACGAGGAGCCTTTGTTGGAAGCGATCTTAGCTCGCTCAACACAAACAGTTTGAATGGAAGTGCTTTCACCGATGTGCACGAAGCAAGGAGGAGACTGAAGGTCAGGTAGAGCTCGTAGGTTTCGGGAATAAACGTGACTTTGTTTCTGTAAACAGCAAGAAGGTCTCTGTCGTTGAAAGTTGTTATTAAAGCCACGGTTACGGTGACAAAGTCAGATATGCCTGTACCTTTAGTCAAAAGGTCTTTCACGTCTGAGTCAATAGAGAAGACGCCAAGGAGCTTGTCGAACACAAGACGAAGTAGTTTGTGTTGCTGCTGGGCGTCAGTCACTGAATCCACCTTGATCTGTTTGCTGGATGCAAAGTCTTTGATGTTTCGCTTTTCAATAGGGATTCCTATTTGGTAATTGTTTAAAACCGGATAGATGCCATGGATGATTATCACGTTGAAGAGCTTGCTGAAGGTTTTGATGTCGTGTAAGGATATTTTGATGAGGTCAGGGGGGATTTCCTTCTTTTGCTTCTTCGAAGTTATGGATACTCCCTCCTTAGCACCGGTTAATTTCTCCCCTTCATCATTGAGCTTAGTGCCATGTCCCTCTGACAAGCTCTGGATCCGCTCAAGATGCTCTAAAAGCACTCTTATCAAGTCAAACCTCGAAAAAACCTCGAAACGCAAGAGAAGCAAATCCAAAGTCAAAGTGTTTAAGGCCCCAGAGAGCTTGGTTTCTATGTCGTGGAAAAGACGGTCTAGAGGAGAGCTCCCAATTGAAGAAAGCTTGTTCAAGCCTTTTTGGGGGTACACCTGTTTGGGGTCTTTGCGAACTGTTTTTGGGGTCGGCTGGGAAGGAATTTTCCCACCTTCTAGTTTGATCTCAGAATCTTTCGTCTTCGGTGGTTTATCGTTGTCGTGCTTCAGCTTGTCCCGTATTAAGCTATCTTGTAGTAAACTATCTTTATGGCCCTTTTCTTTAACGTCTTTGTACAATTTTGTCTCAATTGGCCCACCAATATCTGGATCTTCTTGTACATCGTCAAAACCCTTCTCTTTGATTTCAAAGTCGTCTTCCATCTTGATGTCCAGAAGTGGGCTGACCAAGTTGGTCTTGCTCGGTTTCTCTTTTATCTGAAAATCATACAGGATCCCTGGATTGTCTGCATTTCCACCGGTTGAAACATCTTTCTCCAGCTTTTTTCCATGTTGCTCGACCTCCCTCTCTGTCTTTTGCGTTCGCTCATCCAAAACCTCAATCTTCATTTATCTTTTTTTCGATGAGCAACATGACTTCTACATACCAGCTCTCTGCGGAGGAGATGGACTGCATCTTGTACGATGCCAGGGAAGGCGACTTGGATACCTTGCGTGCGGTCTTCGAGGAGATCGGTGCTGATGCACTTCTCACCGTTCGTGACAGCGAGACCTTGTGCACTCCTCTCCACATGGCAGCCGCCAACGGACACACAGAAGTCGCACGTTACTTGTTGTCTATTATCCCAAAGGAAGACGCTATCAAGTTGGTTTCACAGGCAAATGACTCTGGTAACACTCCTTTGCATTGGGCTGCCCTCAACGGGCACTTGCCCATCGTGGAGTTGTTGTGCGAGCAGTACAAGGCTGATCCATTTGGGAAGAATGCGTTAGGACACGACTCGTTGCACGAGGCCGAGTACAATGGCCAGGAGGACGTGGATACCTGGTTCTTGAAGAAGTTTGCCATTGAGGATGATTACGAGGTGCTGACTGAGGAGACGGGAGAGGGCGATGAGGCCCAGACCAAGATTACGTTTACTCCTGGTACTGAGAGTAAGGAGGCTGATGACAGAGCTAGAGAGGCGCAGAAAGAGGTGGATGAGTTGGCCAAGGAGACGAAGAAGGTGGACTTGAACTAAGTGTGATGACGACGAAAACGAACGTAAGGCGAACTGACGGAGTCAGTTAGGTCAGTCATAAGGTTAGTGATGAGACCAGTGATATGTGAACTTGAACTTGGTAAATGAGTGGTAACAGTACGTACTGTGGCACTAGCCACATATCAATATTGGCCTTATCGGGTGGATGAAGAAGTCGAAGAAGGAACGATAAAGAGAATAAATGGGACAATCAAAAGTTTTTGAGGTTTCCGAAATCAGAGAGTACATCAAGAAGTTAAATAGAGATTAGTCAAAGAAGGTGTGCCATTGCAACAAGCGTAGGAAAAGAGTCCAAAGGCAAGATTTTTGCGAAGTGATAACTAGTAGAAAGCAGCGATACTGAGGAAATCAGCTGGTAATTGTTTGAACTGGTGGATGCCCAGGTCACCAGTACTCTATGATTTGACTGATG
Organism: Kodamaea restingae; assembly: GCA_003707425.3. Classification (NCBI taxonomy): domain Eukaryota; kingdom Fungi; phylum Ascomycota; class Pichiomycetes; order Serinales; family Debaryomycetaceae; genus Kodamaea; species Kodamaea restingae. The sequence continues at coordinate 11,552 of PPJA03000014.1, forward strand.
AGGACTGTGAAATTATTAAGTCAGCAAAGAGCGAATTCGGAGAATTTGTTTTGACAAGTGCACCGACGGATTGAAAAGGGAGTTGTTTTAATTATATACTTGAAGGAGCCAGTGTTGCTGGTGAGGTATAAACGCAGTTAAAACTGCAAACTCAGCTAACATGACACAGTCGATGTCTATATACAGAATATTTGACTCAGACAAAACGCCCTAAGTATGAAGTTATGTATTAAGCCTACCACTGTGGAACTAACCAATCTAGGTGAAATGTGCAGGAGAAGAAGGCTTGACTTTTGGTGTCATCCGTATTATCCGGAGAGAACAATAGCGACACCAATAGCGACACTTTTTATATGACATCCTGTCACCCTGGAATACGGGATAGTAATTGCGAGCACGTATGGGAGCACCGAAGGAGACAACCGGATTGTTACACTACAATTTTTCGTGAACATATTATATGCAAATGTAAGGAATGAATATGCTGGTGAGAGTTGCAGCTTTCTATGCTGATAAGGACAACACTGGAATGGACTTGAACATTGTATTTTAAGGTCTCGAGCATTTGCTTTGCGTTTTTCAAACACTGTGCTGTGTAGCTGAATTGGTGTTTATAAGTCTTCCCTTGCTTAAACTACTCTATTTTGTGAACAATACTACTCGTTACGTCCTTCAATTTTGTCTTTTTATCTTCAAAATCTACAAAAAAAAACGTTTGCCAACAAACCCAAAATCCCGAGACACACAGTATTGATACTTAATTGAATACAAACCGGTAGGATCGAGTTATGGAGCCACTTCACAAAATTACAACGGGGAATGTATGCGTATCAGGTTCAAATTCATACTAGAAGCATTTGAGAATTTTTGTTTGCGGTTGCAAAATCTTTCATTTCCACAAAAAAGAGTGTGGATCTGGTGAGATTTTATGGAGGGGTATTTCTTTAGTCTTTGGAGAGTTCCATGTATTGTATATTCGATAAGTTTAGAAGTACTTTAAAAGGGTGCTGAGGGGTGTTTGAAGTTTTGGAAACATTGTGGATCTCTCTACAACGAGAAGTTCATCTGACAACTGCGGGACATGAAATAAAACTAGCAAATTCTGGAAAGCGAAGAACTCTAACCTAGTGTTTTACTGATTTCATTGCCATTTTAGAATATTGGCTTCATCGAAGAACCAAGTGATGTACAGAATATATGCTACTCTATCAACGATACAAGTAATGTCACTGATACGGGAAACGAGCTGAGTTTAACTTATTTGGCAAATTTTAAGTTTAGTACGAAATAAACTATCACGAAGCAAGGGTGCAATTTAAGAGAAAGGCGTCACTGAATAAGGAGAGTGATCTCGCGAAAAGCATCAATCAAACACCACAAACTTCCAACCTTTATGCAACCTTCGTCGATAGATTAACATAGTGCTAATGTCGTCAATGAAGTATCATCATGGACCCCATCAGTTTATCGCTAATTGCTCAACTGTATTTTTGCAGCCATAAAAGTGCACGGCAAAAGCCGTCCTTTTACCGAAAGTTGTATCTGCAGCTGGAGAAATACATGCGCAACCAGTTACAAGATCAAAATGAGGACTTTTTTCGTCTACTGCGTCAACCCTGCAGACATGGATACGAAGAAAAGACAAGTCTGCGATGGAAAAGCCTCAAGTTTCAAAACGATTCAAGTTGGTGAGAAGCAGTGGCCAAACAGAGAATGATAAGGTACGATTCGTAAAGTTTCTAATTCATTGACTGGCACTTCAATAAAGTCACAGAAATTCACATCATTCAGTTCTAGTTAGCTTTTTATTCATTGCCTCGGCATTATCACTAACCTGGTACCATTCTTCATCATTTCTTTAAAACCTTTTACACAACACTCGTCAACTCGTTAGATTGAACTTGATCCTCATTCACCATTAAGATAGGCATCACACTTCGTCATTCTCTTTGTAGCGATATAACAACTACTCTACGTATGCCATTCAGATATTTATCACTCAGTTTTTACATTTCACCCTATCATGAGTCTGCAGTAACTAATCACTCTTTCATAGCTAGACTCGTTCTTTACTAACCGGAACAGTTCTTAGGGTAGTTTTCACCATCCTCATCACTTCTACAATGAACTAAGGCCATCACGTCAATACATTCCACTGACTGAGTTTTCAGCTGATCGCTAGTTATCAGCCCTTAGCTATCAGACACCACTCTTCATAAACTTAGTTCACTCTTCACTTGTGGCTTCATCGCTCAGTTTGTCATTTCTTCATCAGTTATCACTTCAGTTTTTTCAGCGAAAAATTTTCCACCAACATGTCAGACTTAGGATTCGACCCCTCGTTGAAGAAGAAAAAGAAGAAGCCAGCTAAGGTGGATGAAGGCGAAGCCGCCACCGATGCCGCAACTGAAGACATGTTCGCAGGCATGAAGAAGAAGAAAAAGTCTAAAAAGACCGATGAAGCTACCGACAAGAGCGAGTCGCCAGAAGACGACTTGTCCAGTGCTTTGGGCGATCTTGCACTCAAGAAGAAAAAGAAGAAGTCCACCAAGAGCTCAGAAGCTACTGACTTCGAGCAGCAATTAGAAGAAGCCGGTATCGAGGAGCAAGCTGCCCCAGCCGACTCGCCAGCATTATCATCCACCTCATCGCACAACGGCGCTACTCAGCAGGCTGCTGGAGGCTTGCCATACGAAGACCTCTTGTCGCGTTTCTTCTCTATCTTGAAACAAAACAACCCGGAATTGGCCGGTGACAGAAAGGGACCTAAGTTCCGTATCCCACCTCCAGTGTGTCAGAGAGAAGGATCCAAGAAGACTTTGTTTGCCAACGTCCAGGAGATTTCTTCGGTGTTGCAGCGTAACCCAGAGCACTTGATACAGTTCTTGTTTGCAGAGTTGGGTACCTCGGGTTCCATTGACGGTGAGAAGCGTTTGGTGTTGAAGGGTAAGTTCCAGCCAAAGCAGATGGAGAGTGTTTTGAGGAGGTACATCGTCGAGTACGTCTCGTGTAAGACGTGTAAGTCCATGAACACGGAGTTGAAGAGGGAGTCCGCCAACAGATTGCATTTCTTGAGCTGTAAGGCCTGTGGATCTACCAGGTCGGTGTCGTCGATCAAGACTGGTTTCCAGGCGCAGGTGGGAAGAAGAAAGAAGATGTAAAGGATAACTGAGCTAGTTAATGAAGAGAGACAACTGACCATAAGCTGACACAGTCGGTGAAGAGTAATGTAGACAAGTAAGGAATACCTGATATGTGGTAGAACTGACCTAGTAATTGAGGACAAACAGTCGGTGACGGTATTATTCAGAGGAGCGAAGGAAGTAAAATTAGCTACTGACTGTAAAGATACTAACAGGTGAACTTGAGAACAGTGATGAAATACAGATAGTGAGAAGTACGATTTGGTGGAAGCAATTGGAACTTTTCAGGACCTCAGTGTGGATGAATTGTGCAGATCAGAACAGTGGAACATGTGTTGTACTTCAGAGAAGGTGAATTCTGCGTGAACTTTAGAAACCTGAAGTGCTTCTTTCGTCCGCCGCACTCGAATGGTTTTTACCACGCATGGGCGGAAGCGCCACTCTCGATTCATTTACTAAATTTACTCTTCACTCACTGTTCAGTCTATCCTTTTAATGTGTATCTTCCACACGCGCCTACATTTAAAGTAGTGTTTGTGCACTGCCACCAGTGACTAAATAATACAAAAGAACTCGAAGTACCCTGTATATTCAACAAGTATGTGTTGGATAAAATCTCCCAGTCTTCAAATTCCTCAATGTGTAAATCCTTAATCTTTATACACCTAAATCCCACAAGCCCAAACCTCGATTTTATAAGCCCAAAACCTATCACATCTTCACTTACCCCCTCAGGTTAGCGCGCAGTCACTCCACCCTTTCTATAGTTTTTCGCAAAGGCGTGCACCACTTGCTTACACCCTGGTTTACAATCATGTAATCCATCAATTCCCTCAGAATCAGCTTTCTGGCCAAACTGTCGCCACTTGCGTATAAATCGCGTACTCTATGGAGAATTTGAGAAACAAACGAGCGCTCGGTAGCTGTGAAGGTGTCCAAACACCCCAAAATCTTGCTATAGTAGTGCTCGTGCTCTTTTGTTGGTAATGTTGAGGCACGACTGAAAAGCTCATCCACGTGCGATTTAATCTCCTCGAGATCCATTTCGACCCCTGTTTCAAGCGCAAGTGAACAACTGGAGCTGCTGCGACCACCGAGACTCATCGGAGGACAGTCATTCCATCCGTCTATAGGGTCTCCGCGCTGATATTTGGTGGTCATGAAATTGTTACGTAATGGAGAGATCGAAAAGAATAAACACTAGAAAAAAGCCGGGTTGCAAAACTGGCGTGGATAAGTGGGGTAGATATTGATTCAACACGTTGTCTTGTATCAACACGTAGTCTTGTATCAGCATTTAATACTCAAGTATTCACCACTTTTACTCATTATTCAACTCAATGCTCATTGCCACTAAGTGTCCCACTCACTTATTGTTGCCACTAACTCACATCATACACACCACACTTGAGTACCATAGGATGATTTTTATACTGTTATTGGGTTAGAAAGGAAGACGTAACCCAAACAAGCTTACCGTATTAACTTCCCAATAGATTTTCAAACTAGCCTGTATACTTTAGCTTGTTAAATTTCTGCACGTGATTCAATATAATTCGCAACTCATGTCGTTTGCTCGAGGGGTCCTATCGGAAGAGCAGCGCAAGAAAATCGTATGTACTGAAGGGAAAAGATAAAACATTGCTAACCCACAGGATGACAACCGAAAAAGAGCTCTTGAACGATTGAATCGAAAGAAAGGGCAACCAGGGACATCTTCCCAGAGGGTCGCCTTACACTCAGAAAAGAGTACAGAGAAGACAACCACGGACAACAGTTCAGAAAGACCAAGTAGATCTACGCCCAACAAGCATACACATTCTGAAAAATCATCAAGCTCTAGTTCCATCAACTCCCAAGTACTTGATGGAACTACCATCAAAATCAGTGGCTCATACACACACGAGCAAAAACGAAGGCGAGTGGAGCTCTCGGAAGAACAGTTACAGGCGATCCAAAGAAATAGAGAAAAGGCCTTGGAAATACAAAAGAAATTGAAGCAAAAGGAAGAAGCTAGGAAGAATCAACCAAAGCCAGTAGATGTTCCTTTCAACGGACAAGGAGGTGCAACAGATATAATGACTGTGGGAAACAGCGTGCGATTGAACCAGAATGCAGAACCAACTGAAAACTTCACCAAATTTGCCCCTCCACCCATCAAGAGAGCAGATTACATTGAGTTCGACTTGTCTACCATGGAGGATTCGCGGGGTGGGTTCTTGAATAGCGAAAACCAACAAGAGGAGGCAATACAGAGTATGAAGGTTGTTAAAGAAGATGCTCCTCCTATGGATTTACAGAACGCGCCAAAGTGCTATGAATGTGGATCGATTGACTTAGATCGCAATTTGTACGACAACTTTAGACAAGTAAGGGTATGTCGAAAGTGCGCCAGAGATAAACAGGAGAAATATGCGTTGCTCACAAAGACGGAATGTAAAGAGGACTATCTTTTGACCGACCCGGAGCTCCGTGACACAGCGTTACTTCCTCGTATCGAAAAGCCTAATCCACATGGTTTTTCGCGAATGCTTCTCTTTTTGCGGTTCCAGGTGGAGGAATATGCTTGGAAAAAGTGGGGGTCTGCCGAGGGTCTCGACAAGGAGTGGGAAAGGCGCGAGGCTATGAAAATCACGAGGCGAGATAAGCGATACAATGACCAGTTGAAGGAAATGAGGCGAAAGACGAGAGCCGAGGAGTATACTAGAAAGTTGCGTAATGGAGTAGGTCTAGGTGAAAGGCATGTGCATGATTGGTCTGCTCCATTGATGGTGGATAGTGATTCAAAGATGATTAAGAAGCGGTGTATAGATTGTGGGGTTGAGACAGAAGAGTATATAATAGGGTAGGGAGAAACCTTGAAAAGGTAGGAAAGTTTGAAGGTTGGAAGAGGAAATCAATAGTAAGACTAGGTTAGGGATAAAAAGGCCACATACAGAAGGATGTATTATTGTAGAGGATGTGAATATGGCGAAATCAAGGTTTGACGCCTGGAAAATCTGGATACTGCGACATGGAATCTGAAACATTTTCGAAGGGAAGAAAAAAATTATACTATAGAAGCTGGTATACATATTTCTCTTACAGTTTTGTTGCTGTTAGTTCAAACCAAGTTCAAGATTGCTGCTTATTGAATAAACCGTAATTTGGAGGAACGAGTAAGACAACAAGTACCTATAATTTTGAGAAACTAGCATGACAAGCAAGTGCAACCCATGAGTATCCATGTAAAGTAGTTCATCATTTATCTAATTATCTCTTTTACCCCAGTTGTGGGGTATGAGGTCGAACATCACTAACATAGTTCATTGCTATTGTCAGGCAACCGGTGAGTAAATCCAGATAGCGAACCATTCAGCACACGCAGATAGCCAATCGGGCAATAACTAAGATTTGATTTAGATCATACCTTTGCCCCAAGGTAGCACTTGTTGTAAATCATCATAGTTATTGGTTGCAACTCTCTAAACTAAGCTCCATATTTACTAGCTGACATCTTCAGTTCTTCATAAGTTTACTCAAATATAACTCCAAACTAGCTCCTTTCACTTACTCCTCACTGACTCCGTCAGTTCATTGGTTAGTTGTCGGCTCGTTGCCACTCTCATCAATCTTACTGAGCTTTTTTGTCGTGCCCATTTCAAAATTAGAACCTTCTCAAAAATTCCACCAAGTTCCATAAAGTTCGAAAGACTTATTTTTTGCAACAAAATCAAATAGTGTGGACGTCGAAAAACTGTATATATACGATGAAATTTCACTTCCTACACTTTTCTCCCCGTGAAATTATTATCCTTTAAAGATACTATACAAAATGTCTGACACTAAGGTTGAAACACACGAGTTCACTGCTGAGATCTCTCAGTTGATGTCCTTGATCATTAACACCGTCTACTCTAACAAGGAGATTTTCTTGAGAGAGTTGATTTCCAACGCTTCCGATGCTTTGGACAAGATCAGATACGAGGCATTGTCCGACCCATCCAAGTTGGAGTCTGAGCCAGAATTGTTCATCAGAATCACTCCTAAGCCAGAGGGTAAGGTTTTGGAGATCAGAGACTCCGGTATCGGTATGACCAAGGCCGACTTGGTCAACAACTTGGGTACTATCGCTAAGTCTGGTACCAAGTCCTTCATGGAGGCTTTGTCTGCTGGTGCTGACGTTTCCATGATTGGTCAGTTCGGTGTCGGTTTCTACTCTCTTTTCTTGGTTGCTGACCACGTCCAGGTTATTTCTAAGCACAACGATGACGAGCAGTACATCTGGGAGTCCAACGCTGGCGGTAAGTTCACTGTCACTTTGGACGAGACCAACGAGAGATTGGGCCGTGGTACCGTCTTGAGATTGTTCTTGAAGGAGGACCAGTTGGAGTACTTGGAGGAGAAGAGAATCAAGGAGGTCGTCAAGAAGCACTCTGAGTTCGTTTCTTACCCAATCCAGTTGGTTGTTACCAAGGAGGTTGAGAAGGACGTTCCTGTTGAGGAGGAGGAGACCGCCGAGGAGGGCGATGACAAGAAGCCAAAGTTGGAGGAGGTTGAGGACGAGGAGGGTGAGAAGAAGGAGAAGACCAAGAAGGTCACCGAGAAGGTCACCGAGACTGAGGAGTTGAACAAGACCAAGCCTTTGTGGACCAGAAACCCATCTGACGTCACTCAGGATGAGTACAATGCATTCTACAAGTCGATCTCTAACGACTGGGAGGACCCATTGGCTGTCAAGCACTTCTCTGTTGAGGGTCAGTTGGAGTTCAGAGCTATTTTGTTCGTTCCAAAGAGAGCTCCATTCGATGCTTTCGAGTCCAAGAAGAAGAAGAACAACATCAAGTTGTACGTCCGCCGTGTCTTCATCACTGACGAGGCTGAGGAGTTGATCCCAGAGTGGTTGTCCTTCGTCAAGGGTGTTGTGGACTCTGAGGACTTGCCATTGAACTTGTCCAGAGAGATGTTGCAGCAGAACAAGATCTTGAAGGTCATCAAGAAGAACATCGTCAAGAAGTTGATCGAGACCTTCAACGAGATTGCCGAGGACGCTGAGCAGTTCGACAAGTTCTACACTGCTTTCTCCAAGAACATCAAGTTGGGTATCCACGAGGACCAGCAAAACAGAAACGCTTTGTCGAAGTTGTTGAGATACAACTCTACCAAGTCTACTGAGGAGTTGACCTCCCTTTCTGACTACGTCACCCGTATGCCAGAGCACCAGAAGAACATCTACTACATCACTGGTGAGTCCATCAAGGCCGTCGAGAAGTCTCCATTCTTGGAGGCCTTGAAGGCTAAGAACTTCGAAGTCTTGTTCTTGGTTGACCCAATTGACGAGTACGCCATGACCCAGTTGAAGGAGTTTGAGGACAAGAAGTTGGTCGACATCACCAAGGACTTCGAGTTGGAGGAGACCGAGGAGGAGAAGGCTGAGAGAGAAAAGGAGATTGCTGAGTTCGAACCATTGACCAAGGCTTTGAAGGAGATCTTGGGCGAGCAGGTTGAGAAGGTTGTCGTCTCCCACAAGTTGGTTGACGCTCCAGCTGCTATCAGAACTGGCCAGTTCGGTTGGTCCGCCAACATGGAGAGAATCATGAAGGCCCAGGCCTTGAGAGACACCACTATGTCCTCTTACATGTCCTCTAAGAAGACCTTCGAGATCTCTCCAAAGTCTCCTATCATCAAGGAGTTGAGAAAGAAGGTTGAGGCCGATGGTGCCGAGGACAAGACCGTTAAGGACTTGACCACCTTGTTGTACGAGACCGCCTTGTTGACTTCTGGTTTCACCTTGGACGAGCCATCTTCATTCGCTGGCAGAATCAACAGATTGATCTCTTTGGGTTTGAACATTGACGAAGACGAGGAGGTTGAGGCTGAAATCGGCACTTCTACCGCTTCCACCGCTGAGCCAGCTGTGGAGTCTGCTATGGAGGAGGTCGACTAAAGGTACTAATGCGATTTTTTAATCTGTGTCTATATAATGGTAATTTAGTGTATATATTTAATCACTACTGGTGTTGGTAATCTAAATGTAAGCACGTTTTCATGTGATTTTTGCAAGAAGGTGGCCCCACGTGAGAACCTTGATCGTCATAAAATTTTCTTTTTAGAAATCAGTAGCAAACAATAAGCGACCCTGGTGAGATCAGCACGCCAAACACATCCAATTGATAGTTAGAAAGAAGGTCAAAGACAAATAATGGGTATCTTCATTCCAGCCAATAAGTTGGACCAATTACGGTTGTACAAGTACCAATCTGAGGACCACTCCATCATCTCCAAGTTTGTGTTGAAGCGTTGGTGGAACTTTGTGGTTCGCATATTCCCACTCTGGATGGCGCCAAATGTGGTTACGTTGTTGGGGTTTTTGTTCATTGTGTTGAACTTGCTCTGTGTGTTTTACTATGATCCATATTTGAACGAAACACAACCAAGATGGTGCTACTTCTTCTATGCTTTTGGATTGTTCATGTACCAGACATTTGATGGATGCGACGGCTGCCATGCAAGAAGGACTGGCCAGAGTGGACCTTTGGGTGAATTATTTGACCACTCAATCGATGCTATCAACACCAGTTTGGGTGCAATTATCTTTGCTTCTGTTTTCAAGATGGGTTACGGAGGTTTGCTCATGTTGTCTCAATTTGTCTGCGTCTGCAATTTCTATACTTCTACTTGGGAAGAATACCACACACATGTGTTGTACTTGTCCGAGTTCAGTGGACCTGTCGAAGGTGTTTTAATGATTTGTGCTGTTTACATTGTCACCGGAATCTTTGGCCCAGACATTTGGGACATCAAGTTGTTTGAGTTGAACTTGTCTTCGATCGGATACGACACCTACGAAATCAACTCCTCCCTCTTCTATGTGGTTGTTGGAGCTCCTCTGTTGTACTTTAACATCGTGTCAGCCATGAAAAACGTCAACTCCTACTACGAGAAGAAAGCGGAGAAGAACAAGAGAGACATAGACGAAGCTTACAAGGGCCTTGTTCCATTTTTTGCATACTATGGTGCCGTTATATTGTTTGTATGGGCCTACCCTGAGGTGATGTCTGAACATGGGTTTGCATTGGTTCTTTCTATCGGTTGTACTATTGCATTCTGCGTGGGAAGAATTATCTTGGCACATTTGACTGCGCAAAGCTTCCCATTCATACAAATTCCTATGTTTATCCCAGTTCTTCAATTTCTCGTTTGCAAGTTTTTGATTTCCGTTTACAACTACCGTTCAGAACAGGTTTTGTCAGCGGTTTGCTGGTTGGGACTTGGGCTTACTTTAGGAATTCACAGTGTTTTTGTTACCGAGATTGTTTACGAAATTACAACATACTTGGACATCTACGCTTTGTCTATCAAACACAAGAGAGCATAAACCTTATTCCATGATAAAACTGAGTTTATCCATTAAAATGGCGAGGAGAAGAATTCATCCTAGCAGAGCACGGTCTCTGAAAGAAAAATATAGAGGCTGCGAAAAGTAAACGAGCATCTGATAAGATACGTTCCAAACTCCTTCTAGACGCTGATAAAATATTACATTATCTAAACATCACTCTTTACAAAGTAATCACTTATTAAGAAATAAAGGGATTGATTTTCATTAGCTAGTATTTAATCAGTTATAACCATTCATTAAGCGGCCACCTTTTATTGAAAATCACTCGTCATCATTCAATTTCCATTTTTTCACCGTTGTCGCTGGGGTCTGCGAAGAACTGTCATCATTCATTCATTAACAACTGTCTTCATCCGGGCGTTCTCAATTATTAAATCTACATACATCACAGATAGTACTTCTATTTAGCCGAATCGGCCTAGCCAGTTCGTCAAAGCGTGTGGAGTCATATATACAATAAGCCATGAAACATAAAAGAATAGTAAGACCGCTTAAGCCTTCTTCTCTTCAACACCGGTGGCCAATACGTCCTGAGCACCAGGCTGCAAAGAGAGCTGGTTCTCCATTTCCTTCAACTGGGTCTCAGACAAGATAGCCAAAGACAATGGAACACCCAACAACAAGGCAGAGGAGGTCAAGGTCCACAAGAGGGATCCACTAGTGGACAAAGCACTTGAGATCAAGGACTTGACAGACTCGGTGGCGCTAACAATCTGAGCTCTCTGATCTGGAGCAATAATGTCCTTCAAAGCAACGATTCTGTCGACAATAGTCTCGTTTTCGTAGTCGAAATCGTAGTCTTCGTCATCAGAGTCGCTCTCGCTCTCCTCAGACTCGCTGACAAGAGCTTCAGCCTTCTTCTCGGAGAAGTCGTTACTTGGGGTGTTGGACTCGTCGTCAATTTGCGTCAACTTAACCATGGTAGATGTAGAGTGGTTGGACTTGCTTCACCAATTTTTCTTTGTCTTCACAAAAAAAGTTTGAGTGAAAAACGGTACACACACGATTGCTGCAAATTCCGTTAGAGGCACAGAGATTAAGCCATAGACGCTACAGTCCAATTTATTTGTAGTAAGTCAGAGAGAATGAATCAAAGTGATACTACGAAAGCTTTTTATCGAGGAAAAATGCGATTTAAAGTGTGCAAGCTTGCAAGATGACTATTCAAGAACTATTTTGTGCTGTTTAGTGAAAGTCGATTCTGTTTGCCTTAGATTCTAAGGGTTCCAAATAGATTTGCATTGAAATGTCTAGATGTATTCACAGCAGTATTGTGAACTCAGCAAGACCAAAAGAGATGCTCATGTATCTGTGTTCTAACACAACTAGATCTCTTGGGTTTCACACAAGTCAAGTGGAGGGATGTCGGGCTCGTCGTTGATTTTATAACCCATCAGCTCCATCAGTTCAGGGTATTTTCGAATATTGTAAAATTGAAGAAGCGCTCTCAAAGCAACCTCTTGATCGTAAGAATTGTTAAAATCGAGCTCGAGGTCCTTCCCACTCAACCATGTGTCTTTCATGGAGAGATCCAATTTCAAATATATCTGGGATATCAAGTCCATGTTGATCGTTTTCCATTTGCGTCCTTGGTACGGAATGAGTTTGCGCAATAAGTGAAGAATAGGAGTCGTAATTGCTGAACAGTCAAAGTTGGTGATGATCATTTTGAACAATTCGGAGGGCTTGAGTTCGTTGAGCGTAAAGATCCTTTGGGTGACATTTTTTATTAGGACTTTATTCATAGAATGCAATAAATTCGAGAGGATAATGCAGTAGTTGCTGTTGAAGCTTTTAATGTAGGTGTTACTTATGTTGTCGTTATCAAGGACAGTTGGCAAGTGCAGGATCATGGTTGTGTTGATGAAGTGATATTCGTGGTCTTTTGGAAATTGTTTCAAGCAGTTGCGGAAAAAGTTGTACATAGGGAGCTCAATTCTTGGATTCATAATCTTGTTTTGATTGATGAGCACCTCATATTCGGGATAGCTGTCTTTTTTTTCCTCCATTCTCAGTGATCTATCATTCAGCATATCTTCGTCGGAGTTCCATTTTTGTAGGTTTTGATTGTTGAAACTGCGATTCATGTACTCGAGGCAGACTGCTACAAATTGTTCATCTGCCAAGATGGAGGACAAGTAGTAGTACTTCAAGACATGACTTTTTTTGAACCAACGCAATAAAAGAATCAAAATCGAGCTACTTGCTTTGAGAGTAACTTCTTTGACGTCCGTGATCTCTAATTGCAGCATGAGAACCTCGTCAACTGTCTCTTTCGCTTTTATCTTTTCAGACTCCGATTTTCCACGCATTATAGGCGTGTTTTTGAAAAACGAAGTTGAACTATTGAGCTCTAATTCTGCATAGTTCAAGTTATAGTCCATTCTGTTGACCTTAATGGTCTCCATTAGCACCTGAACGATGCTGTTCAAGCGCTTCAAGTTATCTTTGTAAAATTTCTCTACTTCGATTAACGATCTTATCGAGTCCTCGTTTAGAGGATACTTGGTGATCAAATCCTCGTTAATTTCTTCTTCCTGTGTCGAATTGTATTCCGTAGAAAAGCCTCTTTCTTGTCTCATAAAAAGTCTCTTCTCGTGCCATAGTCTTTTTTCAGAGTAGCTCTCGTACACAGCGTTCCTTAGAATCTCATCTGCTTCTCTAATTGCATAGGGGATGGACATAGTGGAATCTTCTAGTGTGTTAGCGACAGAACCATTCGGGTACAAAAACGGCATTGCCTGGTTAACTTGGAATGACCGGCGAATTTTTTCACCTCCTGTCATGTAATCAGAAGGTGCTAATATAGGCGAAGGCGCTGGGGTTGCAATATGCACTGTTTGTGCTGGAAGCTGACTCAAAATGGTATGTGATTTATTAGTTCTTGGAGCTTCAAGCAAGTTTAGCATAGAGTTTGAGTGTGCATTTATAGCCATGCACTCATTGAATTGTTCCTCCAAATCACTGTGGGCTTTCTGCTGTTCTCTCTGTTTCTTCAAATCGTTATTCTTTAAATTTGGGTCGTCAAAAAGGGGGTATTTATCCAAAATATCTTCCCTGAATGAAAAGTACTCCACTGGAGTACATGTGAGCTTGTTAACTGAGTTATTTGCTGCTCTTTTGTTTTTAATATCATGAAACTTTGTCAAAAAGTCGTCGCATTTCTTTAATTGATCCGAGTCCCCCATCTGTAGGAGAATCAATTTCCATACCAAAAAAATGATGTTCCTTGGTCTATACTCCTGTTTCGGGGCCAATTTAAAGTGTTCCAAGAACTCAACCAATTTAGAAAGAAGGCCCGTCTTCCGAAGTTTTCCTTGTAACGCCTCGCGCAAGGGATCTTTATTTTGTAAAACGAGAGCCACACTGATCTGAAAGTAGAGTAGAGTGAGAATCCTTATTAAATTGGCCTCGTATGGGCACTTTTCTCCCGCAAACGAGAGGTCTGCCTTGTCTGCAGTGATTCTGCCATCAATAAAGTCCATTAGTAAGCGGACAAGATTTTCAATGTAATTGTTCGTTCTCATCATATGCTTATTGCTTTGTATGATTCCCTCCAACTGATCGAACTTTTGCATGTCCGGCGTATACAACCCGAACGCGTAGTATGTTAAGGCCCTAATAGCGTTCGTGAAGATAATATCCCCATCCAACAACGACAGCTGGTGCTTCAAGTCGTCAATGCACCCTAATATCAAAGAGTCATCAGTATCGTCACCCTTTAAGGATGTGTATATCTCTGGAAGTTGGTCCAATGGCCCGATCAACGCATGGTCTCTGTTCGTGAACCACTCCTCAAGCTCTTGGTCTAAAGGCCCAATATCTTCGAAGTCAAATTGTAGGTGGTACTTGCTGATGAGAAACTGGTAGTTTACGGAGCTGAAGTTCTCCTGTGAGTTGTTTAGCTGGAAATTCATGCCATACTCATCTTGTTTTGAGTTGTGATTTGATCTTATTTGCTCCGCTCTTTGATTGAGTTTCCGTTGGAAAGTCTGGTCCAAAGAGCCTTCCACAAGATCACGTTTGGTGGCCGCATCAGGATGATCAATTATCTGATCCTCAAGTCTGTCAATCAGTAGATTCTCTTCGTTCATCGCATCAGATCCGTTCATGTGTACGTGGACTACACAAAAGGTAACGTGAAAAGAGTTGCAAAACAAGACTATATGCAGGAGTCACACGACGAAAGATGATTGAGGGCTTAACTGGTGACAAGCTGACGAATGGCAAAGAGTTTCAGGTAGGATAAGGCAGGAGTGTAATCATACATTAACCACTAATTGATACTAATACTGGATATTTAGCAATTACCGATTGTGTTAAGAAAAGTGAAGACCAGACAGAAACAAGTGTACTTACGATGGGAAGATCAAATGATTGTGAAAACATCTTCTATTCATCCTCCCAAGACACCTTTATTAGCTCAAACAACTTACTCCCCTTAATCTGCGTTCCTTTGTACCCATCAATCCCTCCCCACGGTACCTCACAGCAGCCTTTCTCAAAGAAAGGCACGAACCAAAAGTAACACCAACCAAAAGAGACTTTGATATCGTCACAAGCTCTGAAACAAATTGGGGTTTTTGGAGTCCAAACAGGCGTATTTGCGGCCCAACTTATCTGGAACAGAGCCACTTTGTCAACATCCACCATTAATTCCAAAGTAAAAGTAGGGACACTCTTCACAAGGCCGCACAATGTCACTGATTTTAGTTTGTAGCTTGTATTCTGCCTGGATGAGTTGCACTCAAACCTCAACCTTGATCTCTCCTCTGTAGATGAGCTCAAAATGGCTTCACAGTACCGAAGATACCGTAACTGCGAGAGGATGGAGACACCTGGACCCGCAAACTCCCTCATTCTTTTTTTGGTATACAAGTCTAGAGTTCGCCCAAGGCTGACTTTTCTTCCGTGAGTGAAGTCTCTATACATGAGGTATGCACAAGCGATGGTCCCCGACCTACCCTTACCTGCGTTGCAGTGTATAATAGCACAGTTTCTGGGAGAGTCTGCGAGAAACTCGTCTATTTGCTCCACACAGCAAATTAGTTGTTTAAACAGTGGTGCATTGTGGTCTGGCACAGGACAATGTGTGACACGTCCATTGAATCTAACGCTTTGATAGTTTGTTTCATCCATTTCTTGCATGTTCCAAATCCACCATTCGTGGATTTTCTCTTTTCGGACCAAATTTTGCAACCATGCGTTAAGGGATGATGATCGCATACGATAGAACTTCCACCAGGTATCCAGCGGAGCGGCGCTCACAATCAACTGGGGCGTCACAAACACAAGGTCAAGATCTTGCGCGGAATCGTATAGTGTTTTTTTTGGGAAGTTTACGAGAGGAATTAGCATTGGGAAACAGAACGAGACAGCAATGAATAAAAATGCTCTGGCGCTAAAACAATATTAAGACCTATTTTATTTTATTTATCGGTATCTAACTTAGTGGTCATAACAAGCTGACCAATCCCATTTACTTATCTCTGCTTCACTCAGAGCTAATACGCATAACTGTTTGCTCTTTTTGATTGACTCAAGATGCTTCTTTCTCGGATCAATACTACGGGAACTCACTACTCAACTATCATTTAGTCAGCATTTTATTCAGTCAGCTCGGAAGAATAATATATACAATCGCCAATAATATGGGTTCAGCACAGGTGAGCACAGCATGGTGAGTGGTTTATCTTGTGATGAATCTGTAGCAGTGAATCACAGCGTTAAGTCTAGTAGCTTGCAACCACGCACAATTTAGTACCGACACGTTGGCAGGAAAGCAGACCAACCAGACTTTTAGTTTCCTCAGAACTCAGATTGCTCTTCACTGACTTCGTCAAATCATCACTCAAGTTATCACTCTTCATTAACTAGCTCGTCACTGACTCGTCACTGACTCCGTCAGTTCCGCGCCAGCAAAGACGGCAGTTATCACTTTATGGAATAATTCCATGCTGCTGCATCACCTCAGCAATCTTCTTGCTCAAAACAGGATCCTGTCTAATTCTCTTCTGCATCTTGGTGGCCTCAGCAAAGGAGGTCGCTTGGACCTTCTCGTCAAAGGATCTGGCCAAGTCCGAGGCCTCCTCAAACAAGACAATGGACTCATCAACGTCCTCTTTCTGCAACTTGATCTGTGCCAAAGCGAGTCTAGCTGGCTCAGACTTAGCATCCAAGGCACAGGCCTTCACCAACAACTCCTCGGCCTCGTCGATCTTGTCCAAAGACTCTCTAGAGATACAAGTGGCCTTGTTGACCAATGGGATGGCACCGACAGAGAAGGTTGGCAAAGACTCCTGCAAGCGGGCAGAAATGTCGAACTGCTTGCAGGCACCCTCAATGTCACCACGGTCAGCGAGAATCTCACCATAGTAGTTAGGAACCTCTGCAGAGGTGGTGAACTTCAATCTAGCTTCGTTGAATCTCTCACTGCTCTGGTCGAAAAAGCCCTTCTTGTAAGCAATACAAGCTAACTGCACGTAAGCAAATACGTTCTTAGGGTTGTACTTCTTAGCAGCAGTGAAGCAGGCTTCAGCCTCCTCCAAAGCACCGGTCAAGTAGTGCAACTGACCCAAGTGGTAGTAAGTGTCAGGACAAGTAGGGTCCAACTCCTTGGCGGTCTGGAAGTCCTTGATAGAGTCCTCAAAAGAGTGGTTGTCGGCGTTGATCAAAGCGCGGAAAATGTAAGAGTTTGGTCTGGGCTTGAAGTCGATGGCCTTCTTAATGGCGTCAGAAGCATCCTGCTGCTCATTCTTCAAGAACTGGAAGCCTGCGTAGTACTCCAAGGCAATGACAGCAAGAGTGGCCTCATCGGAGTCCTTGTCGATGGTGGAAAGGTCAAACGCAGCCACGGCCTGGTTGAAGAGCGAGTCAGCTTCATCGTAGCCTTCCTCGGTCTGCTTGCTGAGTGCCTGCAAAGCGTCGTACAAGTGCTTTCTGGCGCCGGTGGAGTTCTCATCAATGCCACAAGGGTTGAGGTCCAAGAGGAAAGCACCAAAGAAAGAGTTGATAGTACCGGCAGAGGGCAATCTGGCGGTCTTTGGCTTGGACTCCACGATCTTAATGGAGTGCTTCTTCAAGACTCTCTCCAAGACCTGCTCAACAGACTTGTTGCTGAAGCCACCGTAAATGGTCAACGCAGTCAAGTCAAACATGGCCTCCTCATACTTCTCGATGATCTCGTAGGATGTAGCACGACGCAAAACACACTTGGTGTAGTCAGGCTTCAACTTGATGGCCTCAGAGGTGTCCTTGATGACATTCTCGTGGTCGTCCAATGCAGCGTAACATGCGGATCTGTTGGAGTAGAAGATAGGGTCTTGCTTCAACTTCAAAGCTGCGGTGTAGAAAGCAATGGCATCCTTGTGGTTCTTGGCCTTGTAGACGTTGTTGCCATCTTCCTTAAGAGCCATAGACCACTCTTCGATCTGTTCTTCCGTCAATGTAGCAACCAAGTCGTCGCTAATGGCAGGTAAACCAGCGGCGTCCACTGGGTACACGGTTTTTTTCACCTGTTCGGTTGCGGCTTCCGTGGTGTCTTTCTTTGCCTTGGGCTTTTTCTTCTTTTTGCCTTCGGATTGGTCGTTGCTACCACCTTGTTTGGAGTACAAGTAGTAGGCGACACCGGCGGCGGACACACCGGCCACCGCAGTCAAGGCGATGGCCACAGTCCTGTTTCTGGTGAGGACGCTGTTGGCGTTGTCGATTCCAGACATGTTGAAGTTTATATGAGTTTTTATTTGCGGTTGAAAAATTTGCAAACTTGGTACCTGATATCTGAGCCTTCACTAAACAAGTGACTGAAGAGCGAACCATTTAATTCAGAGCGAAAGTGAGGTAAATACAGATATTTGTGCTCTTTACCGGGCTCCTCAGCAAAGAGTGAACCAGATATGGAAGAGGGAAATGTGTTATTGTGTGATAAATGTGAGAGTGTAGAGTATAACTGAGTTGACGAAGAGTATCCCCGAGCTATATTAAGTGAAGAGTGGTGACACCAGGGCGTATTGTTAAATATTACACAGCGTAAACTGGATGAGAATTCCTGGAAGAGGAATGGCCAGTGAGGAATGGTGAAGAAAGAAATGCGGATGAAAGAACCGAAGAACTGTAGGGAAGGATTTATAATTAAAGAAGTACTTGATTCATTAAGAAGTGAGTTTAGTGAAGCACAAAAGGGCTAATATGGGCTAATATATAGGCTTAAGCAGAGTGAGTTTAGAACTAAAGTTGTTAATATAACTAAACCGCCTATGGTACAAGGTGGCAAAGAATAATATTAGCTTGTGGATGATCAATGATTGGCTTTTAACGGACTAAAAATCAGCACCTAAAACCTAACTGATATCTTACAAAGCAATACAATAAACATACCATTTTTGTTCAGTTTGTGTTGAGTTCTCCGCTCATGTTGCTCCTTTTTAAAGTCTTTCTGCACTCATTATACATCATAACCCCTTCACACGCTCCAAAACTATTCAGTAACGTTTAATTTAGCCCTTGCAGACTTGATCAGTTTATCTCAGATATATAGACCAGAATAACCAAATAGAGTACAAGTGGTTCAATAAAGCGTACCGCTCGGTGTAACATGACCCCAAGAAGGTATGTCTGCTGGGGAAACCGATTTTCTTGCAACAAACACACTTCGAGGTTTGTATTTGTGACTCGAATGATCTAAAAGTGTTCACAGGATAAATTGAATGTATACAGAGGAGTACATTAGATATGATTATGTAAGAAAGGGCGTAGATACATTGTCGTGATGAAGGGCGCTGAACAACTGCTGTGCACACTGTAGCGATGAATACTCATGTAATAGGGTTTGTCTTCATCAAAACACAATGACGTCATTGGTGATGGTTTGATTTTGAGATACCAAAACTTGAAACTGTAGGCGTTGGACGTCAGATTGGACAGGTATTAGCGAGTTCTGGATTGTTCTGGATTGTACTATTAAAGAAGTGAAATTTAAGGAGCACTAAGTTGAGCTCTGTTGCTGAGGAGAAGCAGCTGTAACAAGTTCAAAGGTTTTGATTATTTATATCAATACATGCTATTATGAGCTAAATATTTAATTTAAAGTGGAACTTCCTTATCCTTGCAGCAGTATGATCATCCCGGATAATTAGAGCTATCGTTGATAACTAGATACCATAGAATCTTAGAATCATCACTTGATCAAAGAAGACATCAGCATGGCGCAGACTATCAGCAGATTCCTCTCCAAATCTCATGATACACCAACAATCGTTTTTAAAAATTTGAAATTATGTCTTCTGTTCTACTTTCTGTCAACTATTGCAACCCTTTTCTGTTCTCTTGTTTTCAAAATCGCCTTCGACATTGTCTCAGTACTCAGAATTACTCAAGTACTCAAATTTTGCAACAACTTGTGCTCCGAGTTGCTCATATATACAAAGAGCTTCATTTTACCTGCTCATGTTCTGTTTGCTTCCCTTAACTTGATTCAATCAAAAAATCTTGTAAATTTGCAGCCAGAACAAATTTTTACCTAAACATCCAGTATTTTACCTGCCCCTTCGTTTGACCCCCTCTTTTAGACGTTTTATCATTTTATTAGCGGATTTTGTCATGTCCGCTTACTGTTATTCTCGTATTCTCAGGTTCACTGGAATCACCCCCAAATCAAATCGCTCATTCGTCACTGGATTTTCATTTAGATCATCTACTATCCCACCCACATTTACTAAACGTGTACCCTGTCAAATATTATTACATCTTTTATTCGCTACGGTCATACTCACATTGTCATTTGCTGATTTTTATCCCTCCCTCACAGTGTCATCATAAGTTGGTAGGTCCTCCTCCTTATCAGCACGCTGCACAGGATGAGCCACCGGGGCTTCTTTGGAAGGCGACGCGGTAGTGTACGGGGGAATACCCGGCAAAACATGTTGCTCATTAGAGCCGGTAGAAGTGTCAACAGTACTGGAGCTTGTAGTAGGATTGCCAGCATTTTCACCTCTAGTAATTCTATTTCCCATTGTACTCGTATGCGCCGCATTGAAACCACTGAGAATCTTAACATTATACAAGACCAACGAAATATCACGCACTTCAGGTTCCAGCTTCGCAGAAACCTTCGGGTTTGTGGATATCTGCACATTGATAAGCAAGTTATATCTTCGGGAAATGTTGCATGTTGTGAAAGTAGGTACAACGTCAGACAGAATCATACAATTGGCAAAATATTGAGGTGAAATCTCTAGCTCGTACAGATCCTCTCCTGTTTTCGATCCAATACTCTTCTGGCAGTCCTTCAAATCCACACACACGTTGCTTAAGTTGTTGTTGCAGAGAGGTATGACCTTAGACTGTTCGACAGCACGAATACCGCGCACAATTTCGTTATCCACAAGAACCGAAACCGACGTCCACTGTTCAAGAGCAATGCGGATATTTTGGATGTAAAAAGACCCTAAGCCGTTGCTCTCACTCCCTAGCCCATATTCCTGAAAAGAGTATCGTGCAGGGTGGAAGGGCGAAGTCAAGAACAAACGGAAAGGAGGGAGTTGCAAAGGTGCAAAAGACGTCGGATGCTCGAAGCGAGCCTCCAACGTGACCGGGACGTCCGAGGAACGACCACCTTGAACGTCCATCCGTGGCTTTTGCAGAAGCATACGCAGTAATAAACCTCTTTTAGGGGCTGGGGCCGGTGACAGTGGCACGCTCTTTACCACTTCAGCTTGCCCCTTCGTTACACGGACGCGGACATCGGAACTACGGCCTCTGAAAACCTCTTGCTTCCGCACAAACGCCTCATTTGGACCCTGGTTCCTGGTGTCTCCGTCTCGGGGTACAAACGTGAAAGGTTCTTGTCCTCTAAGATTTGGTTTGAATATCGACAGTCGATTCGCTGTGACTTTCACAAAGTACTTGATTGAGGCAGTATCTTCAATCTCCATGCTCGGAGGAAGGGGTTGGTCAACGTGGTATGGGTAGTCATCATTGTCATTGCGCAAAACCTCCTGGCCATAATGGTTTTTAAGCACAGTCTGGTCTGCATTATTGGATCTTTCTTTACTTTTGCCGCGCTTTTGATCATTTCTGTCGTCACGGATCTGGCCAAGGTATTCACTCGCAAGACTCTTCACAAACTTCCTGTTGAAATTACCGTTGTTAATGACAACATCGAAGTTATTCAGATTAAATTGCACCTTGTTGGAAATACCCAGTATCTTCGAGCACGAGCTTCTTTCAGGAATCACAAACTCAAATGGATACGTGTATGTACCTGGAGTCAACGTGAAGTTCTTTGCTTTGGAAACCTTGCGCACATTTGGTGGAGGGAAAACAACCTGTGCCTCGTACAACACCTTGTGGATATCAGTGTAAAGTTTGTCAGACTTTTGGCTTTTTTTGCGTTCATCTGGAGCCCACAACTGTGTGCTTGACACACCTTCGAGTTTGACCTCGATATTGGTGAGCGTTACCGAGTCGCTCACTGAGAGATGCACAGTGCCGCGGACAACATCGTGGTTGGTGAACTTGGATCCATGTGCCCTGTCGATGACAATCCGGACTTCGTTGGGCATGAAAGAGGATATATACCAGGTAGGTGAGGCTGAAATGTGGTAGGCTTTTAAATGTTTAGGTTATTAATAGTCGCCTATTTAGTTCGGATCTTAAGGCTATTAATATTGGTGGCTGTGCTTGTGAATTAATGACAATTGGGTAGAAGCAACTTTGTGCGGATTATCAAATTGGCTCTGCAGTAGTTTAGCGGGCTTGATAATTGTTAATAGAACGGATGTTGGAACTAATTGACATGAATGATTGATCTTGTTATTCATAGTTTCGAAGTAGATTAAGAGAGTTTTGACTATTGTCACGCAAGCGAAAATACCAGTTATCCACGTGTAAATTTACGGAGTGTACACTAACCCGCTCTCGTAACCAGTGTTAACAACTAGCAACTCTCTTTTAAAGACGTCATCTTCCATCACCTCCCACCATTTTCACCATTATTCAACCTCACTCCATTATCACCATTTCTCACTTTGATGATTCGTAAAACCGCTCGCTCGATCGAATTCATCAGCTCCGACCACCTCGCTACCCAATATTGCCTCCATTCGCCCCCTAACACCTACCTTAGTTAATTCTGCCAGCTCTTCTCTCAAGGCTCACAGTTTCAATAGTCACGTGTTATCTGCATATAAACATATCCTGCACACTGTGGAAAAAATTACGCTTTTCGATGTTTCGCTCAGTTGCTCACCAAACGTTTCCAAAACGCATATTTGCACTCCGCACAGTAAGAAACATGTCTGCTCCATCTACCACCCAAATCGAAGTCGTCCAGGAAGGTGACGGTAAGACCTTCCCAAAGGTCGGTGACTTGGTCACCATCCACTACACTGGTACCTTGGAGAACGGCAAGAAGTTCGACTCCTCCCGCGACAGAGGTAAGCCATTCCAGTGCACCATTGGTGTTGGCCAGGTCATCAAGGGTTGGGACACCGGTATTCCAAAGTTGAGCGTTGGTTCCAGAGCCAACTTGACCATTCCAGGCCACGAGGCTTACGGCCCAAGAGGCTTCCCAGGTTTGATTCCTCCTAACGCCACCTTGTTGTTCGACGTTGAGTTGATTGGTGTTAACTAAGGGAGATAGCTAGTGATGAATAGTGATGACTGAGCGATGATCTGACAACGTCAGTGAAGAGCGTTTGTAGTTATCGACGATTGATTAGTTAATGAAGAAGGATGTAGATGTCTGAGTGGCGAGTGATTTATTAGCAAAATCAGCGAAAATTGACTCAGTGAATGAACAACATGTACCAATTGCGTTTATTGAAGTACGGGTAACTGAGCGTTGAGCAGGTAAGAGTTACGACCTGGTGTTAAATATCATGGTACATGTGAAGAGTTATTTTTTGAAAGTTGTCGGACAGAATTCGGCTTTAAACGGCTCGCCATTTATATTGCCGAACCCAATAACCAGATAATCTGAGTGCGGCCCTAAGTTTTCGGTGTTCTTGTATTTCCTAGTCAGTAATGTTCTCTTGATAGTGCTAGCAATTTTCTCTTAATAGTGCTAGTGCACTTTGAATAAGACTCCTGTTTCAACACATTTCCATAGACTGTAGGCTCAAACCAAGTACAATACTAGGTCAACTGCCTGGGTCCATCAATCACTCACAAGCCTCTGATATTACTCATTGTACAATTCACTACTATTCTATCCTTACTAAACAATGAATTCTGCCCAGCTGTTGCAATATAGTTATTTTACATCTATAGAATTGAGTGATGCTTCCGCAAATCGTTGTAGTATTTCTGGCCCTTCAGTTCACCAGGATATATCCTTAATTTTCGACTTAATTAGTTCTTCATAGTCCGCTAATTTTACACCGACTGCTTGCCGTAAGTCCATCAGTTATCATTCACCAACAAGGCCGGTAAAGTAACCTTGTATTGCACGTCAAACACCCTAAGAACCGGCAACTCCCCTAATCCGGAACCCTCAACACGGTACGTCATCCAGTGCTTGCTGAAAGGAAGAACGGGGAATACACCTTGTTTCTGAGATAACAGGTTGTCATCCAGAAACGTCCAGGCCCCAGGTAAAAAGTCGGTGGTAAAGGAGAATATTCTCGGAGTGGGGTTTTCAAGGCAGTAATTTAGAACAACCGCATGGCTGTCTCTTTCCACCTCAAGGAGAAGTCTAGGGTCTTGCAAAGAAAGTGTAATTTCAGCCAATTCTTTTTCATACCGTTGTTTACCCCCTTGAGACCTTTGCCAAGTGGCACGTAAAGTTATTCCAACAACGACGTTGCGGTGCGTGTATCCGTTGGCACTCTTAGTTGCAAATAGCTGAGAAAGAGATTTTCCTAAATGAGAATCTTGTAAATGGCTCTGGCTCTTTTTATTTTCATCCTTAAGACTGGAGGTTTCTTGGACGTTTTCATCTTCTGTCTTCCCATTTCCAGCTTTTTCCGCATCCTTCAACTCAATCAAAAGGTCGGGATTCCTCGATTTGAGTTCAAGTGCAGCATCAAGCAACTCGATTCCGCTTCCCACCTCCAAGATGCTCGCCTTGCACGCCCAGTAGCGAGCCACGCTGGGAAGCCCCATGTCTCCCTTCTTCATGAAGAACATCGAGGGAATGTCGTCGAGCTCACGGCGCATTTGCGGTAGGATCTCGCACTTTGCGGAAAACGGCACAGGCACGATCTTGAGGTTGAATGTAGAAACGTCGAACACGTAGTTGCTATTTCCATCCTCCTCCTCCACTTGACACTGGAGCTTACACTGCACTTCGTTCTGGGTGCTGGAGCCGCAAATGTTCACGTGTAAAAAGTGCTCTCCATTGCTGGAAACTTCGAGAGGTTCGTCGTCCTTTAATTCGTCCCAATGAACAAGACTAACCAAGTCTTCACCTAAAACCTTCACCTGGACACCAATCTTTATGCTCTTGTAGTGGGCGCGTTCTGCCTTAGTGTATTTCACTTTAACTGGAAGAACTAGCTTCTCACCAAGTACCACACAATCGGGCGCGTTTCCAATATCTACTTCAACCTTGGGTGGAATCAGCGATATAGCGATCTGGTAGTTGCTATCGAAACGAACCTTTTTTTTGGCACCTCCTGGACTGAATATCGTCCCAAAAAACGATGACAAACGAAGCTTGTCGTGTACCTCACTGCACTTGACCGACAACCCTCCTATAGTCACGCTTAGAGTCGTTTCCACACTCAAGACTTCGTAGAAGCCCGGTTTCGCAAACTGGTGGGTGAGCTTGAGGACTTTCCTTTTGTTCAAAGATAAATCTGATGTTCTTGAGGTTCCTAGCTCTTGTATCTCCCCCTCCTGTCCTTGAACTTCAGCTTCACTTTCTTGGTCTTCTTTGTCCTCTTTTTTATCGCTCACAACAACTACCTCGATATCTGTTCGGTCTCTCTCTTTTATTGCAACTCTGACTTCGTCAAGAGAAACACGCACAGCTTTCCCTGGAAAGTACTTCTTCAAGGTGCCTATGTTGAGATTGTTTGTGAGCTCTAGTTGTATCAAACAGTCATCATACGTATGACTTTCGACATTTCCATTCGGGTTAACGATCAATAAACCGACGCCAACAAGAGTCGACGGAGCCGACGAAGAACGACTGGATTTAAGGGAAGACGAGCCAGCTGAATTAAGGGAAGTTATGACGACTAGACCTTTCCATTCACTATCTTCCAATACATATGAGTAGTCTTCTACATGGAGTGTCGTGTTTTGGTTCAAAATAGAAAGCCTCATTATCGCCTTGAGTTGTTCGTAGTTGTTATTTTGGTTTCTGTAGCATTGGAGCAAGCGGTCAGCCACATGTAGATCCAAATTAGTCCACAGGTCGAGGTGGGCGCGGACCTTTTCGTAGTACTCTGCTGCTTTATCAAAGGTACCCATTTCAAAGTATAATGCAGCTAACTTCCAAAACCCAAACCGAAGGGTGTCTTTGCCCATCTTTTCGCCAGCAGCAATGGCTTTAAGAAATAATTTGAGGAGATGACTGTTTATCTCGTCAACGTTTACGTAGGGGTATAGGTAGGGTGGGTGGATTTCCATGGAAGTTAAATTAGAAGAAGCACCAGTTTCAGATGTCCGTGTCTCCTTTTTCTCACTTTCGTTTCCCTCAACTTCCCTACTTTTTGCAGCTTTTTTCATCTCCTCTAAAACCTCTGCGGCCTTCATGTATGCTGCGGGAACGTCACTTGGCACATTGAACCAAAAGTTGTCGTAGATCTGTATTCCGCCCTCGTATCCCGTTGTGCGCACTGGACTCTTTTTCTTCTTACCAATTTCGACCCTCACTGCATAGGTTGGAAGAGCCTCCTCCATCATCTGAGCAAGCCACTCGTACTGAACAGAGACCCAATTCTTCTCGTAGACAGACTCGAAAATACTCAATACGTTGTCTACGTGCGTAACGTGTTTCTTCAACGCAGTTAACGGCACCTCGAGCGATAAGTATGCACGCACAATGTGGAAGCCCAAGATGTCGACCAAAGTCCGGAACTGAACATAGAGCTTGCGGTCTTGAGGAAACAGTGGAGCACACTGCGCGCATAAGTCTATCATGCGCTGATATGCCAACTCCAAGAGCTGCACGCTGCCGTCCAAATTCTGGGGGTGGATGAACTGCTGCATCATGCTTTGTTTGATTAAGTTGCGGACCTCAAGGAACTGTGGAGATATTGGCAACGGGATTTCGGTGCTAATGTCGTGCACAGTATACTCCTTCTTGTTGCGCTGTTTGATTTTGAACTCAATTCCCGAGTAAAAGTCGCTTGCCATGTACTTGAGGTTGGATAGCAAGCTGGCAACCAACACAGCAGAGTCACGGCTTAAGTTGTCGGACGAAAGGTGCAACAAACCGTACAGCTTTGGCAAACCAGTCAAGTTGCGAAGTCTTTCGACCCTTGTTTCTTCAGACGAGTCTGATACTACTATTGCCACAAAGTTCACTCCGGCGTGCAGATATCTGTTTTTTAGCGACGAGATATGAGCTGCCAACGTAGAGTCATCAGCCACGAAATCTGTCGATATACCAGTTCCTTTTTCCGTGCTTGTTGTATCTGTTGTGTCTGCTTTCTCGTTTTTAGTATCTGCTGTGTCATTTGTAGTGCCTGCCTCTCCATCCGCCGTGTCTTGTGTACGTCGTTCTGATAAGCCAAACACATGCACCACCACGAAAGGAACGTCCTCTGTATACTTTTTGAACCAGCTTGCGTTGAGTATGCCATTGGGATACAATTCAGACTGTGGTTGGAACGGGGACAATGCAACCGCAGGGTCTTTGCGGATGTACTTGTCGAGCAAATCGAGAGATTCGTAGTTGATCAAATACTTAGAGTTCAGCATGCGGTTCTTGAGGATACAGTGGTCCCATATCTTGCCACTGATGTTGAAGGTGTCGAACTCCTTCTTCAAGCTACTCTCAACATGCGGAGGTGTATCTTTTGAGAACTGCACCTTGACCAACGGGGCCAATTGCTGGATGAGGTGGCGGTCGTAGCTCTCCATGTTGATAAATACGGAAAAAGAGAAGTGATCGGCTTCTTTACTGACGAAGTTATTAACGAGCGAACAAATCAAGAGTGCCAGCTGGGGATAGATTGGTGGAGGTATTCCAGGGAGCAAGTTGAGAGTGGCCATTACCTGATGAAGAACATAGTCAAGTAAGAGATGAATCAATACGAGGACAGATAGAGCGAGCAAATTCAAGATGGCTGATTACTTTAGTTAGTCAAATGGAGGTAGGATACCGAATAGGCAAGATACGAAGTAGCCAAGCTGAATTAAAGTCAAAATTGAGTTGAGGCAGTGGTAGCAAAAAGCTATAACTGGCTGTTGAGCTTTAAGAAGAGTAGGAATTAGGCAAGGGTTGCGAGGTGATGGAGTTTATCAAGTGGAACTAGAAACATCGATTCGAATGCGAGGAGCAGAGATCTAGATCCTAGATATAAGCAGTTGGAAATACTTGATCCACAATGTGAACGAAACGGTCTGCTTTGTTATTTGATATCTTGATTCAGTGCGGATTTTTGTGTTCCATTTTCATTCTGGCCTACTTTGAAGTCTCTCATATACTTTGCTCAGTTTGGAGCTTGGATTTTTTGTACTTCTATCATCATTTGCTAACGTTTGCTGGATTCTATCGTCTTTCCTGCCCTCTACTCTCTTTCCCTTATTTTCCTTATTTCTCTTTCCCTTTATTCTCTTTCCCTTTATTCTCTTTCCCTTTATTCTCTTTCCCTTTATTCTCTTTCCCTTTATTCTCTTTCCCTTTATTCTCTTTCCCTTCTATTCTGGTTCCTGCCACTATCATCTTTTCCTATGTTTACCACTTAACACATACTTAACCGTATTATGGCCTACTTTATGGATCTGAAACACACCCCTTGGTACTGTCCAACTGACTTGCCTTATCAGTGCTTAAGTAATCCAAAAAGAATTTATTAATCTTGTCATCAGAACGATCCCTCATTGAATTGGCTCCGCCAACAGCCATCAAAATTCATACTAGATTACAAAGGTATATTAGAAACATAATACTTGGATAGCTTCCAAAAACGGCTACGAACCTCATAACTACATACCACATATACACGACCACAGTCAAATACAATGTCCGACCCAATCAACGCAAACCCCACCGTGATCGACGTGTCCAGCCTCCCCACACGTCTCCCTCACCCTACAAAAGACAAAACTCAGGAGATGATCCTGCGACTTACATCGCTTTCGCTCGACAGACCAGACTTTGGCGTGCCCACAGAAGACCCCGAGAGCTCAGAGTCCGATAGTGAAGAAGAGGACATCGACGAGCAAGAGATCTTCGACCTCATTTCAACTATCTCTGACCCAGAACACCCCTTGACTCTCGCGCAGCTTGCAGTAGTCAACCTTGTGGACATACACGTCACGCATGGCGAGGACAAAACGAGAGACTTGTCTGAGGTTTTGATCAAAATCACGCCCACCATCACACACTGCTCGTTGGCTACTTTGATTGGCTTGGGTATCCGTGTGCGTTTAGAGAGGTCACTTCCCCCTCGTTTCCGCATTCGAATTCTCATCAAGGAGGGTACGCACCAGTCGGAGAACCAGGTCAACAAGCAGTTGAACGACAAGGAGAGAGTTGCTGCCGCTTGCGAGAATGACCAGTTGTTGAGTGTCATTCTGCAAATGCTCAGCACTTGTAAGTGATGGGTCGTCCTTTACTGAAAAGTAATAATTGAGTTCTTTACTGAAAAAGCGGAGAATGATAATAGACCACTGAACAAGCACCTATTCACTAAGATTTTAAGATCAGACTAAGAAGAATTGCTCACCGATGAGGTGGTTAACCGATTGTAAAACGCTGAATGCACTAGTGATGGCCATATTAGTAGTTGGCTGGGTCAGCAAGAGAATGTCCCTGCCGTATGGGGAGTAATGACAAATGGCATTTATAAAACAGGAAAAGTGCCATCTTCTCGCATTCGTAAATGGGCAATTTTACTCGGGCAGAGAATAAGTGTCGCCTTGATATAAATTGAATAAGTAGAGAGCTACATGAATTTACACGTATTGCCACCCAAAATCAGCATTTACTGAGATGAACTGTAACGGAGTGATGGGCCCTGCATGAAATAAAGTAATAGGTTCACATCAAAATGGTAAATAGTCAGTAAACAGTAGCTTTATTCAAAGCAGTGGCGATTCAGTCTATGTTGACATGATTACACTAAATTCTACATAGTGGCTCAAATGAAACTTTTCCGTAGCTATTATTGTCCAGATATGCAGCTGCACTTATACTGTTCATCACCCTTTCACTATCCATTAACTGATTTCTCCTCAGAAACCTCCCACTTCATCTGCTCTTGAATTTGTCAGTTATCGCCTCTCGTAAACAAATCATAGGCCCTCAACTGCCCATAATCCATAATCATCTGAAAAACATCTATAATGATGAACCTCAACACGCGCTTCTTGAGAAATTCCACAAACTTGGTCACTGTGGTCTGCTCCCTGCCGTTTGCCATCGTTACCGCGAGAATCCGCTCTGTTGTCAGCAAAAGGTCCTTCAACTGACAGTAGTATTCATACTTCGACCGGCGGTTCTCTGCGCGCTGTACTGGCAGAAGTAGCGGGATTGGCGAAACCGGCACAGGCACACTGGCCTGCAGGTGCGCGAGTGTATTGTGCCGCACCTCGCTATTGTCTGCCAAGTAGCTCGAGCTCGAGCGCCGACGCGAAGAGGTGCTCAGGGTCGTCGTCGTGTTGTTTGTACTCACACTGTTCCTGTTACTCAAGCCCGTAGAATTCACCGAAGTGAACGATTGGCCACTTTCTCGGTTGCGCTTGATCTTGTTGTATATGCGCGACTTTGCAAGCACCGAGTTCAATGCTTGCTGTTTCTCATCGGTGGGAAACTGCGCCATGACGGGTGTTTGTGGTGTACTTTGCGGATCCTCGGTCTTCTGCTGCCCCATCAACGCCAGGAAGCGCTTGCGTTGGGTGACTCCGCCTGAAGACCGTGTTCGCGAGACGGTGGCCATGGTCGCGGTGTTCTGGCTCGAGGATGATGTGTTTGCCTGGGTGTCCTGGGTCTTCATCGAGCTCGAGGACGAGCGGCTGGAGGTAGTATAGGCCACCAGCTTTGCGTCATCGTCGTCTATTCCTTCCTCGTTTTCCTCTTCTTTGAGGGGTATGTCCACTCGGAGAGAGGTGTTGCCGATCAGATGGTACGATGCTCTGACTGGAGGTAGCGACGTTATGGAGTACCGGTTCGGGACCTCGTACACCTGGTATGCCGCAAGCAACTTTTCGTAGTAAATGAAGGTGGTTTCGTCGATCGAAGCCACCGTGGAGTTTTCATTCTCGAAGATGCTGTTGATCTCCTGAAGAATGGTGGTTTTTATCTTGACGTTTTTGATTTGGATGTCATCCACGAGCCAGAGGTCTGCGGGAACGGCAATGTTGGGCACCACTTCCGTCGGGCGGGATGCGGGCTTGCTGAGAGAGAAGTGATGGTTCTCGCCGACGCCGTCCACGCTTTCGAGCTGGCTAGTGTCGCGCAAGTTCAAGATACGCGACAAAAACAGTGTTATGAAGGAGAACTTGGCAGGTTCCAGCGGGATAGCGAGGGAGAGCCTCTGGAATGACGACATGAGCATTTCCTCTTGTTCTGCAGTGGTCACACGGTCGTGGTAGCGTTTTTCCGGGTGTGTTTCATCATTCTGCCGGTGCTTTTTGAGGTCTCGGGAGGCACCGTAGCCATGATCGAGTGTTTCCATGGGCATGTTATTTAAAATATTATCGTGTAATTTTAGCGATCAGCAGTGTACTCTTCGTTGGCGAGCTACTAAAGAGATAACCGAGCCGGGCTGGCGAAGTCTGTGAACACGACGTAGATCGATATAGAGCAGGACTGGCTGCTCAGCTGGGTACTGACCAGAAAAACCTAGCTAGAGCGACGAGATAGTGACGAAGGAGTAAGTTGCAGAAGAGATAAAGAGAGATGATTATCAGCAAACTAGCCTTTGTTTCTGTATGTACAGCAGCTATTAGTAGACGGAAACCAAGATCTTATGGTTGACCGCGCGTTTCAGCTGAGAAACCAAGGTAGGAACTAGTTGGACATGGAGTGTTGAGTGTTAGCGACACGGAAAATGACGAACTAAAGACAAACGCGCTGATAAATAGTTACAAAGATAAAAAAGAGGTACAAAACAAGATAGAACAAAGGGAAGGAGAAGTGGGGCAAGAGGAAAGTTAAAGAGGCAAGCTGAGAACACCTGAAAGTAACAGCTGATGTAAGTCGCAGAAGCATAAATTTAGCTTATTAACACAATTAACAGAAGCTACAACAGAACTGGAGTAAAAGGAGTCGGACAAAATGAGGCAACTAGGATTGATTATGCATACAATTCCTGCCATTGCTTTGGCTTGTCATGTCAACCCTTTTCTGGCTGTTTGAAGTTGTTTAGCATAGGCTTATTTGTGACCTCTTCATACATCACTCATAGTAAGCCGCGTTGCGGCATATCAACGCCTAGTATATCTTAATTTGCAGATCATCAATCTAGGATTGAGGTACGGAGACACAAAAAAGCGCCATGCTCATTACGGTCGTCAAGTGCTCAGCCATAACGCCCTTCGCTTCATAACCATCGCTAACCGTTTCTTTTGGAAAACGTTGGCAAACAATACATGAGACATGCATGGGCAGAAAGGCCGTAGTAGGATGCGAGATCTATACAACGGATTAGGACGAGACGAAGGGGCTGAAATAAAAGGCAAGCATGAATGACTTGCCACGAAAGAGCGCGAGAGCCAAGTATCTAAATAGTTTTGACAACACGAGAGTGCACAAATGTTTGCTCCGTCAATAATGACAGCTGACCGGAAGTCGGCACTGCCGTAAAGCCGGCCGTGGATTTTTCATCGTTCAAATTCTGTTTCTTTTTAATTTCATTTTTCATTCGTTTGAACTCGGACCATAGCGGGACATTTGCTGCCAATGACTCCATGATCAACAATCCATCCCCATAAAACCCCAGATATACAGAATATGACATACACCACTCCCGAGCTCATCTGCACGCTCGTTGCTTGCTTCAACTTATGCGCAGCAATCGTCATCTACATCAAAGACAGGGCCCAAGGTACGACTGCCAACACAGGCAACAATTTCAGGGCATTCCAGACTTGCATAACCATGTCCATCTTCTTTGGACTCGTGTCTTTGGTACTTTTTACCATTGGTTTGAGGTAGAACAGATAGTCAACATTATGCTGCGGAATTAACACTGCACATAAATTACCTCATAAACGGGAAACTGAATTATCAGTCTCAGTTGGTCGCAACAAGTCACAGGCACGTTATGTCAGATGGGCCACTGTCAGGCTACCCCAAGTTCACATTTCAGGAAATCCATTCTGTTGACAAGTTTTTGTAACAAGATTGCAAGCAGGAATACACATGCATTAATGGTCCAATTTCACAACACATATATGCTAGTTTTGGTAAGGTTTGCTAATAGAACGACGCTAAAAGAAGAACGCTATGATTTAATATTTAATATGCAATTCCATCGGATGATATTAGGAAGTGTAGACCCGTGTGCTTGGAAGGGAAGAATTTCTAGAAGAAGCACAGCAAACTTTAAGGGTCAACTTTGGTAAAGCAATGTCAAGTACGTCCATAAAGCAAATGGGTTCTTGCACATTGTAAACAACGTGGGCTTGTGTTCTGTGTCTTGCGGTGACTTTATCTGGCACAAGTATTCCTGGCAGAAATGTAGTCTACATAGAATGCTTTGTGAATCCCTGGCGAGGGTACAAACTAAACACAGTCAATAATATAGGTTAAAGATATTTTGTATACTTGTCTAATCATCGGACACTCCGTACTCAAAGTTACTTTTGATATAGTACCTTAGAATCAAAGAGCCTTTCATTGCACGCACATCTTAGCTCATTGACACTTTTGGTCAATTCGCTCCCGCTCCCCTTTTCCAGGCGTTCCTGTAAACCTAGTCTCTGGGCCTGAACGTTTCGCTTTGACGTGGCGTAGATCTTACGAGTTTGCTTTAGTTGAATTTCAGGTTCTCTATATGTGTATAGACTAGATTTGGTCGTAACGCTTGCAATATTTCATCATTTTGCTGCGTGATTAAGTTCATTTGTGCTTGGTTTGCATTGCGTTGAAATCAACTACCCTGGAGATCATTTTGCGGGCCCTGAGATGCACCTGCATCTAATTTTCCCTTATGCCTCCATTTGATACTTTTTGTATAGCTTCGTGATAACCTTCACAAACTAAAATTTGCCCAACTGAACTCTTTCCAATACATAATCACTCTAATATTCCGCGGTTGATATAACATCCTTCTTTGCGCTCTGGCAAAATGCTTACAATCTGCTCTGGCATCAACGTATTAGTAACGATATGTTCAACATACGGCCAGGCAAACTGCGGAACATATGCTCGCCGTGTCACTTGTGTCCTCCTTAATTCTCGATTTGTCATCCCGTCTTGTAATCACACAAAGATCGCTTTGAATTATAAAAGGTTTCTCTAGTCATTTCCAACTAGTCTCTTCTGTTTTCTTTGATACTTCTCTTATATGTTGAGAAAATTGTCTATCTCATCCATATCTCCTGCAGGGGTAGTTACCTTACTGATTACGTTAAAGGTGTCGAGATCACCGTTAAAAACGTCGTTGAGCTCACGCAACTCCTTTTCAAGCGCCTGATCAACTTCGTGCTCGGGGTTCTGGGGAAACTGCGGATCAGCTGTGAATTGATCGAGGTCCCTCAAAAAGTCTAGATCCAGACCCATTTCCGCATCCAATGGCTGCGGCAGCAAGCTGAAAGTACCAGCAAGCCCTTCCGGTATGGTGTTTTGCATATTCGGTGGGTTTTCAGAACCATTTGTTCCGTTTTTTATAGAAGCACCCTCAGAACTAGTTGTCCCCTGTGGAAGCTGAGATCTGGCCCTTTGTGGACTTCCAGAACTTTCTGCTGGTGTTGCCAATGCTAGACCCTTTGTAGTCGCAGGGGTTCCCTTAACTTCTGCTTGGGGTGTTGCCGCCCTTGATGTCACCCTCGAAGTGGCCCTCGAAACAACGGCCGGTACCTTTGGAGTAGCAAAAGACGCATAGTCCGGGGAGGCCAAGTCCGCATGGTAGTTTTTGATAATTGAATCCACATCGTCGATGTTCAACGGTCGCACATCACCCAACTTTTTGATCCGCTCAGTCACGTCCTTGCACTGCTCGTCCGTGAGCTGCAAATTTAACTGGTCGACGCGCGACTTGATGGCACTCCACCCTGTCAACCGATTGGCAAAGTGTATGTAGCGAGTCAACCCAAAGTCCGACGGCTTCAAGATCTCGTATGTGGCCGGCTTGGCCAAAATGGCCCTTGCATGTGGACCTGCCTTGTGTGTAAATGCACAGAATCCAGTGATTGGGTTGTTAAATGGGATGTTCACACGCACGGCCTCGGCAACAAGATTCTCCAAGTCACGTAGCTTGTGCAACTTATACTTGCTCAACACGTAGTTGCGGTCTGCGGCAATCATTCGCAGGATGAATCCTCCCAATGGTGTGATACCGTTTCTCTCGCCGATTCCCAACACGGAAACATCTACCATACGTGCACCTGCCTCAAGTGCTGTATATGCATTAGCAATAGCACACCCTGTGTCATTGTGGAAGTGGCACTCGATTTCACATGCGACGACGGTCCGCAATGTGCGCACCAACTCGTACACCTGGCGCGGGTTTGCGCATCCGATGGTGTCTGCAATCCCCACACGGTCCACTCCTATCTTGTTGATGGCCTTGTATATGCCCAACAAGTCCGCGAGGTCTGAACGGAAAGAGTCCTCAGACGAGAAACGCATCTCGATACCTTTAGACTTGATGAACTCAATCACTTTGACAGCGCTATCTTCCACCTGTACCTTGCTTTTGAATTGTGAAGCATCGATAACAATATCAACACCATCTACTCCTGTCTGTACTGCGACCTCTGCATCTTCCATGCGGCAGCTGATATGGGTGAGGATCTTGGCTTTGAGTCCAAGCTTACAGATTGCCTCGCAGTCACGTCGCGACTGCTCCGATGCGAGCGGTGATGTCACCTCTATGTAATCAACCCCGAAATCATCCAAGGACTTAGCGATGGCTAGCTTGGTCTCGGTGCTGAAGAATGCATTGGCGAACTGCTCGCCTTCACGGAGTGTTGACTCGATGATCTGGAACTTTGCCACATTGGACACGAAGTCTGACGGGTTGGGTCCGTACGGGTTGGTGACTGGATGTCGGTATGTGTCTTCTGTTACTTTGGTAAAGCCTTGTAGGGACATGATGAGGAAAAAATAAAGATGCTGAGATATCAAGTGTCTAAAGAAGTGAACCAAACGATAGCGAAGATTTAATGAAAATGGGACAAGTTAAAGAAGAGTGATAAATGAGTGTCCATGTAGCGCTTCAGTGTTCAAGACTATCACAAGTGATGAAGAGTGAACTGACCAAGTCATTGAAAATCATCCTTGCTTAATTAGTGATACCTAGTGATGATGAAACTCAGTAGTGATACCCAAAACCCTGATACTGAATACGTATTGTTTACTATAAACTATACTCTCCACATGGCCTACGAGTGATATACTCAGAAGTTGACGAAATGATAACAAAGACTCGAATTTCTACTATTGTCATCAACTGAGAAATTAGTGGATCACTAGAATGCAAAGAAAAAACACAAACTTACAACTGTGAAAAACGGTGGTCTGACTGATTCGTGTCTAATTTTTAGATTTCTGCTGTTCTGAGAGCCACGTTTATAGATGTAGCCTTTAATGAAATGTAAGACTGCAATTTCTGTCTCTAATTGAGTCTGGTGAATATTGGCTTAGTCGCTGTGTTGCCCTGGGCACTAGAATACCTTCCAGACACTCGTACTGAACTTAGGTCAATTCCCGGCGAATGAGTTTTTAAGCACTACCGCAAAGTATACCACAAAAGTAAGATTTTTAAGGAAACTGTCAGCATCGAGATAGGTTGACAGCAGAAAAAAGGGCAATATGTACCGGAAATTCTGTCAAGTCACATAGTGGCTTCGCTACTGAGGTACTGGTGTTTGGTGTTGGTTTTATTACAGATTTGACCGCACTTGCAAGTATCCCAAAAAGTATAGAATGAACACACCGGTAGCGGCCCCAAAAAAATTGCTTTTTCTGCTGCAAATTGATGTTGATCCGGCTGATCTGGGAAAACACTCCGTCCAGTTCTGACTTTCGCTGCACTTCATACTACATCTATTTGCTGGTTTGCAATGTTTGAATATCTTCGATAGCGGCTACTTGGACTATGAACATTGTATTGATTTTGGCTGCGAAAATTTTGTTGGTAGCACAATAATGTAAATATTCCGTCCTTTAAGTGACAATGCCACTTTGTACTCAATAATATACTGCGAGGAATGATTACTTGCAAGCTAAGTTATTCGCTCTTGTAAGAGAAGAGAATATATCTGAGTATGCATCATATATTTCCCTTGGTGAATAGAAATCTTAAACGGCAAGATGTTCTTAATTGCCTTTACAACCTGAATGGGCACATGGGCTTTTTGTTCCAAGCTGTCTTTGTGTATTCTTCCATAGTCTTGGTTCTCGGCATACTTTCTTTGAGGAAATCGTGTCTTTCCGTACCGTTTTTGAACCACTTTTGAAATTTTGATTTTTCCAGAAAATATTCCAATCTTCAACTATCCATCTACGTATACTACCAATACTCACATACATCTTTACAAAGCAAAATAATCATTTCATAAATCATTTATACATTTTCGTTCGTTACCGTAACAATCTAGTCATTTGTATTATAATTTGTATTTTTCGTCAATCATGGTAAACCATCCTTTAAAAACATGTCATTAAACCACCCTTCATCGTCTTAAACCACCTTTCATCGTCTTAAACCACATTTCATCCGTCTTAAACCACCTTTCATCGTCTTAAACCACATTTCATCCGTCTTAAACCACCTTTCATCGTCTTAAACCACCTTTCATCGTCTTAAACCACATTTCATCCGTCTTGAACCACCTTTTATCCATCTTAAACCTTTCTTTGATATTCTCAACTTTCATTCTTCAAAAACATTTAACAGTTCATATATGTATCGCTTCGTCATCACTCAGCAATCAGTTGACGATATTCTTTACCCAGATCTATTTCTCATCCAGTCGGTCTCATACACAACTTTGTCCTTCGTTTAACTCTTTCCGGGTTAATAACTTCATCAACATGCAGAAACCCCATCAGAACTTGAAACCTCGTCTCGTTCTGGATTATACCTGAATCCCACGTAGTTGGAGCTCGACTCCATGTCCAACATCATGTTGAGGTTGTTGTTATAAGACTCAAGTAGAGAAATACGTAACGCATGTTCCAAGTCTGAGTTGGTCGTTTCTGCCACCCCTCGCGGGTCTATAAGCAGGGGTAGCATTTCAAGAAATACAGCATCATCAACTTGTGTCAACTCCCAAAGATCCACATCCACAGGGAGCTTGTTGCTTTTGCTCAACCTCTTGATACACTTCGCAAGAAGCATGTCTGACTTAACCAAAGTAGTGTTGATTCGAAGCACAGGCACAGTGTAGCGCGGGTCGAATGATAACAAATCTCTTTTCCGGTGAAGCCTTTCTTTGTACAGAGGTAAGATTTCGCGAGCTGGAAGACGGTAATCGAGACTTTCGTAAGCGGGACTGTCTTCACGGGAAGATGGAGCTACAGAGTTGAGGCCATGACTTTCCAGAAACCCAAGAGCACCTAGCCGTGGCGTATGCGGCGCACTCCATGATATCAGCGTTGCGATGTTCGAATGTGGTGGTGGAGTCGGGGGTGCACTGGCGACTCTATGGATTCTAGAGTTTTGCTGGGCACTAGAGACCTGTATGGGCGTACGGATTCTAGGTACTCTTGGGGTTTGTGGGGCACTTTCTCTATGATTATGTGCA
This sequence comes from Kodamaea restingae, assembly GCA_003707425.3. NCBI lineage: Eukaryota > Fungi > Ascomycota > Pichiomycetes > Serinales > Debaryomycetaceae > Kodamaea > Kodamaea restingae. The sequence continues at coordinate 50,111 of PPJA03000014.1, forward strand.
CGCCTAGACTCTTTCGCACTCAGAGTGGTCGTACTTACGGATCTGTAATTCTGTAGTGTGGCGCTCCTCACACCCGAATCTCTACTTGCAACACCCGAATCTCTGCTGGTATACAATTCACCCATGCTTTGTTCTTGCCCCTGATGTACTCGCGGAGTACTTGGAGTACTTCCACTACGTACTGTTTCTGTGTTGGAGAAGTTCGCGGAACTTTGCGGTTGCGGCGATTGCGGTGCGCTTGCAGAAACCCTAAAAATTCTCAGGATTTGGTGCTCATTCTCCCCTTTGGCTGAATTGCTGGGCGGGCTTGGCCTGTCTAAAAAGGCAGGCGACGAAAGGTCTGGAGGACGTATTGGTTCTTCTCTAGTCGTTGAATGTACTTCAGGTGCGTAGACGCCTGTGCTCCCCTCACGAAACTCGCCGGCAATTTCAACATATGAGTTTCCCGCTGGGCTCTTCTCTTCTCCGTCTTGCTGAGTCATGTAGGGAGAACTTTGTAGAGCAGGCCTATATTCCATACCCTCGGTTTTAATTCTTGTTTTATTTCTTGCTCTGTCTTCACTTTGACCCGCGGGTGTTTGCTTTAGTAAGCCTTCCCCTGCTGACGGCTTAAAGATTCTTATCCTTTCGGCACTTTGTACCGGGAAAGGTCTCCTTTGATCTGGCACCAGGCCATTTGATCCAGTAGCTTCAGTTTCGGATTCTTTTTGACTCCCCAACTGCTTTATATTTAAAGTGGCTGTTCTCGACTCCTCGATCCAGTCGGGTTCAATCACATTCCTAGCACTTTTCCATGAGCTCGCCGAGCCCCTGGTCGCATCAGAGCGCTGCGATGAAATAGAAGCAGACCTGAAAATCTGCAGAGCTCTACGTGATGGCTTTTTGGGGGCAAACACGCGAATCCGAGGAGCAACACGCACACAAGGGCCTTGGAGTGGTCGCTCTGTCCCCAGTGCACTTCTTGCCTTGTACGAGGATTGTCTTCTGGCGTGTTCAGCTCTATTTTCTAGTCGTCTAATATTCGGTTTTCTATCATTCTTCACTCTCCTTTCTCCTGGTTCCGTTTTAACCAGGTCTCCCTTAGTTCTTTGAACCGTTTCCTCTCGTTCATATTCCCCTGTATGTTCGCTTTTAATCCTATTCCTCTTTCTCTGCATGCTTTTGCTACCTTTTTGCTCTCTCTCCAGGCTCTTCTTGCCGGTATTTTCATGTATCTCATCGGCATTAGTCTGAGCTATAGGATAGAATGTTCTTTCGCTCTGTGATGTTCCCGCAGTGGCGATCCTGTGGTAGGGATGCAGATGTGCTGTCGCACGCATTTGTGTGGAGCCCTCAAATTCATTTTCGGTGGCAAAATCAGGACCCTGCGATACGCCCCTCTGTGAAGGGTCGCGATGTAGTGGCTGTGATGAATCCAGTAACAATACCATACTCTTCGTGAATGCTTTGTTCGTGATTCTACAAAAGAGCCCAAGATGGAAATTTTCCTACACTACTTGATGTGGTAATCATGTATTCAAGTACAAATTGGGCAACATAACCAGGGCTTCACTCTGTTTAACACGCCACTTCAACACAATGTTAACTTCTTGCATCTTCTGGGCGCTTACTTTTTGTTGACCTGAGACTTCAATTCGTCAATGGTTTTTTGCTGGTGCGCAATCTTCTCCTTCAAGGCCTTCAATTGCTCTGCCTCCTTCTGCTTCACGTAGACGTTTTCTTGGGCCTGCTCCTTCTCTGAGAAGGAGTCCTTGCTGAGGACGGTTCTCGACTGGGAGAAAGCTCTAATGGATGGTCTTTGCACAGATCTCTTGATAATTGCGGAGTACATGTTGGTTGTTTTTGTAATTGAGAATGTGGGGTGTTTTTATAGCAATCCAACCGACCAATGAAAAATGAGCACCTTGCAAAAAGCACGTCATTATGTGAATGCATACTTCTAGCAGCACCATTTGAAACGTTCCTTCGGTGAATGGAGAGATGTCGTTACGCAACGCCCTGAAGAAGAGTGAAAAGAACTACCTGGGAAGTTGGTAGGTAGAGTTCAAGGTGAAAACCACAAGAACCAATGATAACGAACAAAGGAAGATTCAACTCACAAGCCAATGACATTGAGCGTAGCGCATTTGATTTACAAACATCTTCCTCAATAGTGCATCAGCTTGACGATATGCAAACAATAAGATGATTCATTCTAAAACGGACTTGGACTTGAACTGGGTGCCATCTTCCGTCGCTGAATGACTTCAACTAACATTATATCATGCAGCAGATGGGCTGTTTTTATGAATAAAGCCGATGAATTTTTAAGTAAGCACAAACCTGGGTGGCTGCAAAAAAGCAAGCTTCTACAGTGCAAGGTAAAGAACAAAATTAAGTAGCGTGCGAGGAAAAGAAGAAAATGTGATTTTCCAGAGCACTCGTATTTCAGATACGATGAATATGGGTGCTGGACTACAATAAGAGCTGTGACAGTTTTGCAAATTTTGACAAGACAGCCAAACATCACAAGTACCGCACCTATAATGGAGAAATCTGATCCTGGAGCTTATCCGCCTAAATATTATCGAACTAGGGCGGTAATGAAAACTCAGGAAACATCTCAGGCCCGGGGTAATTCATTATCCCTCTATACTACAGTCTTTCTGGCAGTAGCTAAAAGAAAGTGTACGAACATGGTGGTAACCCCGCGCACCTTTTCAGTCAACTTTTCCTCTAATTATATTCTTTGGGCTAAATTTACTACCATCTATTTCCCGACTTGTTTCAATCGAGCTGATCTTCCGGGATTGTTCTTTATTCCTTGTGCTGTTAACACATAACAGTATCACTATGATATTATTTTGCAACTTTGGTGGGACGTATGTTGCCATTAACCCTAGTCGACCCGGAAGCATCTCACTACATTCGTTAGGCAAAATAGCACCTAGTATAACCTGAACAGCCATCCAGCGTTACTGCGACCGTGAAATCTTCCAACCAACAACCTGCATTTCGTGCATTTCATAAATACTGATTCTACTTGATAAACGTAATCCACAAATCCAGCCCAAAGAGCTCTGTAGTCTGTCTGTAAAACGCACTTCCCCATACCTTGAGTGAAAATACATCTTGTGCGGGAAATATACAAGACTCTCTATTGCCGAACCTCGCAATCCACGTCCTACACTTGCGAAAACCGACTCCAACAAACTGCGTTTTAGTCGGCATGATAACTTCTCGGTTTGCTATATTACTTTATTCTACCGCTCTTTCCTATTTACAACACCACATCACCCTTACAACTGTCTGACTGGAAGGAACTTCTCATGCTTGTGTGTGCTAGACAACAAACCACACGCTCTTGCAGTCTTGATGGCATCCGACAACCTCTTCTGGTTTCTGGCATTGCAGCCAGTGACTGACCTTGGCAAAATCTGACCAGTGCTGGTGATGTACTTGGACAATATCTCAGGCATGCAATACAAGTTTCTAGGGTCGATACCAGTTCTTTCAAACGGATCCGTGGATGGGCCGTTCATCTTGTTTCTGCTCTCCCTGAGCTTGGCCTTTCTGTCCATGACCAATCTTGTGTTGGAAAAGTCAAAAGGATCGTAGTTTTCACGCGGTTGGAAGTTTCTGGTGAACGTTGGTGCGATTTGCAATGGTGGCTGTGAAGATTCGACGATTCTTTTGGTCATACCCACAACTTCGCGAGTGAGGGACCCGTTGTCGTGCTCAGTGCTGGCTTTCATGCTCCAGGACTTTGTGCTCTTCATGTCGGGGGTAGAAGGGCGAGACAGTCCCTGATTGAGTCTTGCACTCGTACGGCAAAACGTGCGTACTGCAGTCCTGGTAATGCTGCTCATTAGCGTTGATGTTGAAAAAAAATTAAGAAAAGACTGTTAGAATGAACAGGCAAAGTTAGCAAAGAACAATAGTTAACAAAGAGTAGCAGTGCCTAAGCTAGTAAAAGTCTAAAATCTGTAAGTATAAGAGCTCAGGTGTGATTAATGCCTACAGGGGAAACGACCAGCCAAGTATTAATATACGGTAACTGAATGAAGAAACGTTCCCCAGAAGTGATAATTGGGAAAACTGGAGCTCTATAGAGCAATGAAGGCTGTTGGTGAGTAATCTACAGATATCAAACAAGTAACTAGCTCGTCAACGACTATAGGGGGAGTGATGTTAGTCGTAAGGTAGGTTTGTGTTCTTACATATTCACGTGCTATATCATGTGACGTTCTTTTTTTCTCGGTCTCGATCAATTCAACAACGGGAAATTACAAATACAAACACTCGAGTGTCGATCGATATTCGGGCTAGTACACCTTTGCACACTCAGCAGAACAGTTTTGCTAACGACTACCAAATACAAATCTATTTCCTACTGCGCAAATGTCCGAACGAGGTCCTGACCAATGGTTGGAGCAAATCACCAAATGCATTGCTCTATCTGAGAGCGATATGAAACAGTTGTGCGAGCTTGTGAAGGAGTTGCTCATGGAGGAATCTAATATCCAACCAGTTCAGTCACCGGTCACCGTATGTGGAGATATTCATGGCCAGTTTCATGATTTGCTCGAGCTTTTTAGGACATCAGGCGGCTTACCGTCCAACGATAATGACACCAACTACATATTTTTGGGCGACTATGTCGACAGAGGCTATTTTTCGCTAGAGACATTTACGTTGTTGATGGTGTTGAAGGTGAAGTTCCCACACCGCATTACGCTCGTGAGAGGAAACCACGAGTCCCGCCAAATTACACAGGTTTACGGGTTCTACGAAGAATGCTTGACTAAATACGGATCCACCACCGTCTGGAAGTACTGCTGCCAAGTGTTTGACTTTTTGACATTGGCTGCGATAATAGATGGCAAGATTCTTTGTGTTCACGGTGGTTTATCGCCCGAAATTAGAATGTTGGACCAAATCCGAGTGTTGAGCCGAGCGCAGGAAGTCCCACACGAGGGTGGATTCTGTGACTTGGTGTGGTCGGACCCTGACAACGTCGACACCTGGGCAGTGTCGCCGCGTGGTGCAGGCTGGCTCTTTGGCTCGAGGGTGAGCAGGGAGTTCAATCACATCAACAACTTGAGTTTAATAGCAAGAGCACATCAGTTGGTAATGGAGGGTTTCCGTTATCACTTTAAGGAGAAGGATGTGGTGACTGTTTGGTCAGCTCCAAACTATTGCTACCGATGTGGAAATGTTGCGAGTGTCATGCAGGTGGATGACGACCTCACTCCCAACTTCAAGATCTTCAGTGCCGTGCAGGATGGCGATTTGGCGGCAAAGAACAACAACAAGCAGCAGCAGAGAAGCGACTACTTTTTGTAGAGGGGTTTAAAGAGGGAAGTTCACAGAGGTTAGCGCAGAAGTTGTTTTCGAGTTTGTGATAATTGAGAGCTTAGTGCAAGTTGGGTTTGCAGCTTCCAAATGGCCTAGCACGAAAAATTCCAGTGGTATACTTGTCATTCGAAGTGCTTGTGAATGGGCTTTTTAATGAACTGCTTGTGAGGTTATTGGAACTACTTATTATTTGTGACCATCAAACGACGTACTTTTGAACTTACGACTTCTAAGTTCTCGTGCAAGCTTATTGACTTGAGTATAATTCAGTTTGACATGCATCAACAATATCTTTTACGAAGCTCGGGTCGACCGGTGAACGGGATCCGACCATTCGTCTTAATCCAAAAAACATACGCCCACTCCACCTCTTACCTCACTGCAGACGTTGGGACACGAGCATATTATACATTGAATTTATCGATCGGAGTAATGATTCACGACAGATTAATGCCTAGACAGAAAAATCATGTTCATTCTTATTTTTTGGGTTTGCCAGGATAGAAGCAAATACAGAGAATATCGGGGCTGTTGTAGAAGAGGTCAAGGAAATTGTAAAACAAGGAAAAGAAATGAATATGTAGCAACGGGGGTTGAGTTAGAAGACTAAACAGAGAACCCCACAGGTAGAAGCCAAAAGCGACGAAAACAGTGGGTCGATTGTCAGCTGATTATTCAATTGCATAATCGTCCAAAGGAGAATTAATAAACTCGTCTCCAGGTAAACCAACTACGATAAACATGTTCAATATATCCGCATTAAATCCCATTTCATCCGCGTACGGTGTTTCAAAATATCTTTTCTACTGTAGATCCTTACAGCAATATCCATTTCCTCCTTTCCTTACTTAAGAGATGTAATATTCTCTATCATCTATATCATCTACATTTTTTCCTTTCACTAACCTTTCTATTATCTTATCTAACCTCTGGTCTTTCTTCTCTTTCTCTTCATACCGATGAGCTGCTTCACATCGTTGGAAAGCCCGGAGTCAGCCTTCTCCTTTGGACCCTTGTTCATGTTACCCTTGTTCATGTTGCCCTTGTTCATGTTGCCCTTGCTCTTCTTTGGCTTCTTATCATCTTCTCTTCTTCTCTTTGCTGGTCTCTCTTCCTCGGAATCCCTGGTTCTCTTTGAACCCGACGACTCGCCTTCAGTGTTTCTCGTACGCGACATGAATACCTTATCTCTTCTTCTCTTCACGACCTCAGCATTCTCAACAGCAAACTCAACAATCAACCTTCTCTTGGAGATTCCCTCCAACTCGGCAATCTTCTTTTCATCCTCAGTCATACCCTCCACGATCTCCTCAACAGTCACCTCGTGGGCATTGAGCCATCTCAACCCCATCAAAGCAGCCTTGTGGTCTCTGAACTCAATGAAACCATATCCTCTACTACGGCCAGTTTCTCCAGATCCCTTGACTTCTTGCACGACCTTGGCTTGTTTGACCACACCCTTGTGCTTGGCCTTCTTCTTCTTGCTCTCGCTCTCTTCTGCGCCCACCTTGGCCTCCAACTCTCCCAACTCTTGCTTCAACTTGATAGAACGGTTGACCTCCTCCTTTGACAATGGTTGCCTCATCTCCTGCTTCACCTCAGTAGCAAACTGCACCACAGCCTTACGACCCAAAGCTTTCAAAGCCTTGGCATTCATAGCTCTGGGCAAGTTTCTGATAGCCAATCTCGTGAGCGACAAATGCAAACTAGGATTCTTGTTCAACTGCTGCACTCTCAACTTGTACGACTTTTCTCTCAACTCAATGTCTGTTGGAGTCAAAAACTGTGCCAACTTGGAGTTGGAGGTGATTCTTCCTTCGTTCAACAAAAACAAATTACGCTTGTCCTTGTCCTTAGAGCCCTTACCTAAGGCTTCCTTTCTCTTTTCGGAGTTTCTCTCAGCCAACTTGGTGGCAGACAGTCTGTCGACTGTAGGAGCAACAGACAAAATACGTCCTTGGTACACATATGCAGGAGAAACGTCGTCAGCAATCAAGATGGAAGTCGATGCGGTGGTTGGAGCGTTGTCTATGCAGTCATTATAGGATTCCTCCTTGTAGAATGCAACGAATGCAGAACCCTTGGCTATACCGGTCTCCTTTTCCCTCACTGGCAAGGCGTACTTCACTGGACCGAACTTGCTAAAGTGCTCTTTGAGAGATTCTTCGTCGGCATCGTATGGAATATTACGCACAAATATAGAGTAGGACTCTTGTTTGTTAGGTCTTGGTTTATCTTCTTCAGAATCTTCGTCCTCATCATCCTCCTCCGCCTCATCGTCACTGTTAATTTCGTTCAATTTACCGAAATCCTCTGAGTCGGAGTCGGAGTCGGAGTCGTCATCTTCATTTTCCCCCTCCTTGGTCTCTTCTTCCTCATCCTCTTCCTCTTCTTCTTCCTCCTCTTCGTCCTTCTTTTCTTCCTTTGCAAATGTCACCTGCTCATGCTCGTCCTTCACTTGTTCCCACTTGGACTTCTCCAAAGCCAAGTCAACAGCAACTTCTCTGCCATCTATCTTGAGTCCCTTAGATCCCTCTACCGCCTTTTGTGCAGCAGCATGCTTGACCATAGTGACAAACGCGAAACCACGCATCTGACCACCAGATTTCTTAGGAATGTATGCATCGTGAACAGCACCGTACTTGGAGAATATCTTCTTCAACTTCTCAGGTTCTTTGAGTGTCCATGGAATATTACGGATGATCAATCTGGCTTTTCTTTTCTCCACTGGTTCCCTCTCCACCTTTGGAGCAGGAGAGGACTCCTTATTTCTGTCCTTACGGTCTCTTCTTTTAGCAATGTCGACTCGCAAGTACCTGTTCTGGAACTTGGTCTTCTTAGCCTCGACCAAAGCAGTCAAAGTGTCGTCGTCCATGGTAAAGGATACAAACCCAAACCCTCTGGACTTTTGGTTCTCGTCATTCACCACCACGGCATGTTTCACTGGCACGAACTGCGAGAAGTATTCGGAGAGCTGCTCTGAGGTGGCCTCAAATGGGAGAGAGCGCACGAAAAGCGTCTTCCTGTCGAGGTTGCTGGCATCAGCTGCGTTTTCAGACATGCTAATTGTAGTTCCGATGAGATGAAAAAAGGCTGTAGAAAAATGGTGATGGGGTATCGCACATTTGGTAGCGCACTTGGTAGCGCACCTGACGAACTCAGTAAGATATTTTATCAAGAGGTGAGTAAGTTCGTCAACGTTGTCAATCGCAGAGTTTTCTTATCCTTTATGACAACTTTCTACAGGGTATTATCGGTCTTGAGACTACTGGATAGCTTAAGAGAATGTAGACTTCTATCGCGCGTTCACAGTAGTTGAACGACCGTTTTTAGAGTTATTTGAATGAGACCAAGATTCTCTCTGTACCACTTGAACCTATATTTGATCTTTTAAAATGACCAGCATAGAAACCTCTGAGCGTTAGCAATTTTCTAGGCCATTCTAGTTGGAGATGGACCAAATGGCTATGTGCAGGTTTGTCGGTTAGGTAATCTGATTGAATGAAAACGTCTTTTACCAATGGATGTCTAACGCATAATGCCCAATGATTACATGCAATATTTTGTAGTTTTTGGATTGGGGGGGAGTAAGCCAAAACCCACTACCAGATAGTCGTGGCTGCAAAATCATTTTACCCAGCAAGGTCTGGCTGCGAAAAATCTCAATATCAAAGACCTTGTCATTAAAATATCCTCAGTACTGCCAAGAGAGCGTATGTGCGTAATCTTCATTATAACAGATTGGAAGTTCTTGATTCCGTACACTTTCACGTTTTAACTACAGGATGCCACTGATTCATATTTATGTGAACAGCTTTTCAGTAGACGACGGCTTTCAAAACCATTTTTCAACTGAACACACCGTCCGTTGATTTGTCTTCTTCTATAATAGACGAAGATTAAGAATGCTTATTTTAACTCATTAGTTCTATCTCCCTGATTGGCATTGTTTTTCTGGTCTTCTCTTCTGGTAGCGCACCTGTCTCTGTCATTCTTTTTCTGGTAGCGCCTTCTATTCGCTCATGCCAAAACTCACCAAGGCCTCTTCCAATGTGTTGCCAAACACGTACATACCTGTGCTATCGCCTAAGGTCACGTCATCTGTACTCTCGAGACTTCCAAAGAAGTCGTTACTCGAGCTTATCGCCGCGTGGTGCAAGTCACCAAAAACCCAGCCCGTGTTTCAAAAGAAAGACAACTATGGCAATTCCAAGAGTCAAAACGAACTCAACGCTACCGTGACGGCGTTGGCAAACGACACCGCTTCGCTTTCTAAAAAGAAGCTTGTTGATTTGCTGGTCTTTCGCTTCTGGCCCAATGGTCTAAATCTACTTCAGTTGTCGCAGGTCGACAGTCAAATCATAGTGGATAGACCAAACTCATTTCTGTGGATAAAGTCGTCTGTCAAAGATTCTTTGGGTAATGAGGTACCCATTCTGTTACTGCCTGAGGTGTTTTTGAAGAAATTGGTGGATGAATTGAGCCAGTTGTATTTGACCTATGTTTACGTGTGCAGGCATCCCAAACTTCCCTTGTATCTCATACGAGTACAGGTTTTCGATCTTCAGTCAGTGAACATGTCAATATCATCCATGAGACCGCACATATCGTCGAGAAAATCATACTTTTTGGCTATCCCACTCAACTCCCCCTATATAATTCACTCTATGGGAAATGACATGGTCACTCGTTTGGTGCTTCAAATTGTGGAACGCACGCTACCTCAAAATCCAAACAACCTTCTAAGGCTTGACACCCCAGATGGCCAGAAACCCATCCAACTGCTAGTGTCCATGATGGTATTGAATGGCAACTCGCGCTTTCGCAAGAGTTTGGGAATGTGGACTCCTTATGCGGACGGTACAGCCGATAGCCTTCCAATGACACCAGTGGAGTTGCATAGCACAAACAACGACGATGCAGAAGAACTGTCTACTTCGGAACTCAGAAAAATTGCAAATTTAAGGTTCAAGGGGTCTTTGACAGGCACAATAACTTCGAAAAAGGTATTCGAAGATGATAGAAACCACATTTTTAAAGAGAACCATGTTGACGAAGATGATGACGTGTACGTTCCTAATGAATTTACGTCCATTGCCCCTATTCAATACGCGGAATTCACTATCAGGGATAGAATCTGCGGCGATAGCGACGATTCTGCTATAAAACTCAAGTTTTCCGGAGCTGACGTATTTGCGGGTCTTCATGAGCTCTCTGTGACTTGTGATAAAGATAATTTGGTAGTGGATCCGGCGATAGTTCCCGGATACCTTACAGGAGAAGAAGGAGAGAGTGTAGGAGAGGTTTGTAACTCTAAGTTCACAAAGTGTACACATTGAGTACATCAAACGAATAGTTCACTTGCTCTTAGGTTTAGGTTTTTACAGATTAGTATCATAGGAGAGTCAGTGAAAAGAGACCTAAGTATATGAAACTACTAGGAAATTATTATAATGTATTCTAATTAGTTTAGCTAAGTTTTATGGTCTTTGACCTTCTCCAAGAATCAGTCGCGTTCGATTCTTAACACCTGCTCTCGTTTTCCTTTGTAGCTTACCTTGCACCTGTTCTTTCTTTAATACCCCAAAGCCTCAATGTATCCCTTTATTATGGCCTCCACTTCTTCATTTGCGTCAGCGAGCAAGCTCTTCAATATGTTGATATCCTTGTTGTTGGCGGCCTCCGCTGCTGCCAGCGGTATATCCCCAATCTTGATGTAGTCCTCGACTCTTTCGGTGTACTTTGCATCTCTATTATTTTTGATGTAAAAGGACACATGCTCCTTCGGTGCGTTGCACCTGAGGCACTCATCGATAATTGACCGAAATCCTATTGGAGAAACCGCTGCTTCATCATGGCTTCGCGACACCAGGCCATGCCCTGAAATAAACTTGAACAATGCATCAAAATTCCCAGACCGTGTGTATGTGGAAAGTGCCAAGTTCCAGTATTGAGTGCTAGGAATCTTGAATTCCTTAACCACTTGAGCGCAGGTCTTCAACTGGTTGAGTTTAAGGAGTTTGATGATGACATCATTCAACGATTTCCCCGCATAGAAATTTTCGCGGAAAACATCGCCCAACTTCTTCTGCAACTCTAACACATCGAGTTCCTTCTCAAAGAGCTGCCTATATCTCAAGTTTGTTGCGCTATTAATAGACTTTAAAAGCCGGGATTTGTAGTCCAGATAATAAGTTTCAGAATTGGTGTCCTTGTTTTTGTTGATGAAGTTAGACAACCTCAAGATGTTGAGCTCGTGCGTATTGTCTTCCTGCTTGTAGAACGTCTCCAACAACTTGGGGTTGTCCTTGCCCAAAGTATGAATCCAGAAACCGCTGATTAACGCTCCGGTTACGACAAGTTTATTCTGATGCTGACTGTTGATATCCATGCTAGGATCAATAGAAGTGTCCTGCAAAGTTCCCTCGTTTTGGCTCAAAAGCCGGAAAAACTTGGAAAGCGGAAGCGTGTCCTGCAAAAACAAGAGCAATAGAGCCGCGATATCATCGTTACCTGCCTGTAAGGCTTTGAAAAGTGCCAATTCGTATTCTTTGAACTTCAAGAATTGCGCCACTTTCTTGGCTAAAGAAGGCTCCAAGTTAATAAGCATTTTGCACAAGTTCTCGCGTCCCTCCTCGTATGCGGTCTCGAAAATGCTGTCTATTGAAGTTACCTGCGGAGCCTCCTTCTTCACCCCAGCTTGTGAGTTGCTGCGCAAGTCCAGGAGCTTTTTTGCAATGATATTAAACAACGCCGAGTCAGTGAGGCTCATTTCCTTGCGTATCTTCTGGCTGCACCAGTCAACGTAGATGATACTTCTGTAGTGGGAAATTTCCAAGAGCTTCACGATTTTAAGTGCGAGGAGATGCAAATCCCTCTTTACAAGCATGTGGAGAAAGTTGTCCCATCCCATGAGATTCAACTGGTCATAGGTCAAGAAAATAGCAACTTCGGGGGCTCTTATCTGGTTCAACACCTTCAAGTAGTTGAGTGTTTTAACATACTTTTCAGAGTCGTAGTTGTCCAAGTACGCCTTACCAAAAGAAACTGCTTTCAAAGCTTTCTTCTGCCAGTAGTGATTGAACTCATTCAACGCTACCTCGAGACACGAGTCAATTGCCTGTTCCAAACTGCCGTCAGATTTTAAAAGCGAGATACTGGTATCTGCCTTTGCAGGGTTCACCGATAGCTTGTCCACGCAATCCATCAATATGCTACTTGGGTCAGACGATCCAATCTCAAACAAAAGCCGCGTGTGTTCCGGAACCTTACTATAAAACGCAGTCCCAGACGATGTTATGGCTAAAAGACCATCTGGCAATGTCTTCAAAATAGGCACCACATACGATGTTGCGCCCAAAGTGTTCAATTCAATTGAGAAATCTTCTTCGTCGTTAGCATCGTAGAAAAACGAAATGCTGCGCTGGCCAGGGCCAATGAGCTTCACTTCATCCTTCAAAGACAACACTATTGCGTCATTAGAGCACCACTCTATTTGGTATGGTTTGTTCAAGACAGTTTCTGTGTTGTACTCCAAAAGTATGCGATCAAACAGTCTGCTAACAATATGAATGCAAGACGCCAGTTCGTTAAACAAAGAAACAAACAGTCCATTAGGTGAGATTGAAATGCTGGAGAAGGGTCCATCGGTCAATGCGTGGTCCACGAATTCGTACGTGTGATAAGTTGTGTTGACGGCCAACGAAACAACCGTGGATTTGTAGCTCGCTAGGATACATAATTCATCGGGAGTGTCAGAATTGTATAGAAGCTGTAACGAGTGGATTTCAACCATATCAAGCAGTCTTTCTTTCAATTCGTAGTTCGAAAAGGTGTCCAAATTCACAATCGCAAACTTGTTGCTCGATGCCAAGACTAAGTACACTCCGTGGATCTCTATTTGAAGAACCTTGTGTGAGATTTCTTCCTCACTTATGTCGTTTGAATCCTCAGCCTGAATTGTTACCGCGTTTTCGCTGTAGTTGTATTCATTGAAACTGCCTTTGAAGTCACGATAGTAGCGTATTCGAGACTTGTTGAGTACAACGCACAAATCTTCGCCCCTAAATGCGTAATCGATGATGTGGTCATCAGCCAGGCTATTGTACACAAGCGTCCATATCTTATTCCCGCTCAATGAGTACACATCAATGAGACTGGGGTACTTGGAAGACTTGGAACTGATGGCAAGCAAAGTGCCATGGGTGGACACTTTCACGGAGTAATCAGATCTGGATATTGGCAAATTGCATCCTTCGAAAACAGCACGCTTTGTATAGTACACATCGTGCAAGCGCTGCCAGCCCAAGTTCGGGGTGACGATCATTATATTTGCGGCTGATATTTTTGATACCGCGAAATTTATGAGTGCAGCGCGAGAGTACGTTACTTTGGTTTCGTCGGACAACTACAGATACACTATCTTGAAAGATGTGGCGCTGATCTCCTCAGTGCTCCGGAGTGCTGATGGGTTCCATGAGGGTCAAACAGGGAGGATCGATTTGGACATGGACGGTGACATTCTTGAGACGATTGTGGAGTACTTGTACTACAACTTCAAATATAGGGACCATGCTGAGTCTGGAAACATTCCAGAGTTTAAGATCCCGACGCACTTGGCGTTGGAGTTGTTGGTCAAGGCGGATTTCCTTGATATATAGAACTGGCGGAATAGTCAGCGGAGAGTGAATGATGATGGAGCAATGAGAATGGGATTTTGGAAGCAGAGTAGAGGGACACATTTCCGCAATCAGCCTAGAGTATGCCTGATTTCTGCTTCTGCAAGACAAACATGCTGAGTTGGCACGGCGGAAGTTCGTTTACATTTTGGACTGTTGGGTGTGCGCAATCCATGGAATGGAGTATGTTTATTTCATTTGATGGTCGGCTGGAAGTTCGGGAACCAGAGCCGAAATAGGCAACCAAGCTCAGTGAACGCTATGCAAGCTGAAAGATTACTCTGAGCAGCTTTTTACGGGGCTTCGATCGTCTAGATTGATTTGATTGTAATGCAACTGAGAAGTTTGGTGATCTTCAAACTGAAGAACGTCGTGCTATACAGCTCTATGTTTGAATAGTATAAGCGGTTAGAACAGAATCCGTACATAGGGAACAAATATAAGATATGATCTATTCAGTCAATCACCAGTGTTTATCTGTACCCCCATATTCCAAATATATTTAAGAGAAACTGGTTTGTTAAATCAACAGTATCACCCTAATTGTAGCATTCAAATCGTAGTTACTGGAGATCATAAAAGCTGCTGTAACCATCACTTATGCAGTAATTTGCTGCACTAAATCAATAGTGTGCTACAACTCGGCAGTGCTATAAAATACAGCATCTCTCCGTAAGACTTTTTATGGTTTTATGCAGTTAATTCCTTCTCCTTAAACCGAACATTCCAGTTCATCCAATGTACCCCTTCATCCAATGTACCTCTTCATCCAATGTACCTCTTCATCCAATGTACCTCTTCATCCAATGTACCCCTTCATCCAATGTACCTCTTCATCCAATGTACCTCTTCATCCAATGTACCTCTTCATCCAATGTACCTCTTCATCCAATGTACCTCTTCATCCAATGTACCTCTTCATCCAATGTACCTCTTCATCAATTGGTCAGCTTTAATTCAATCAAATGATGCTTGTTATCACTTACCGATCTCAGTAATACACGATAATCTGCTGTCTCCGTTCCTCGCCCACATCCTAGTCATTCCTACTCTAAACTCCTCCCCCGAGTCACTATAAAAACAAAGTTCGCCAACGGCTTCATCAATCGCTAACTCCTTAAGATATTCCAAATCCCTCAGATTACATAATTCATGACCTTGCTAGACGACCTACGGAAAGAGGTTTTGGCCTTCGCAGATACAGGCAGCAAGGCCATTGAGGGACTCTGCGATGAGTCTGACAGCTTCCTAGAAGGGTTGGAACACATTCAGGGCGCTTTACAAAAAGAAATCGAAACCGGGGTAACTGCCACCACCGATACCATTAACAAACTCCTGTCCGAATGGTACAAGAACTCAATCTCCAACTTGAAAGCCTACAACTCCGGGATCAATAAGTTCCTGAAGCATATACTGAACCCTGCTAGCTCCATCAATCTTGACGACGCCTACACCTACCCCTTGAGTGTAGGCAGTTTGCCCGGAGACGAAGACACTCGGGTAGGACAATTGAAGAGAGTAGGGGCGCCTGATCATAATAACCGTGACTTACTCATCAAGTCTATTATACTACATTTGCTCAAAATAGGGCAATGTGACGTGGTAAAGGAGATCTCTCGGGAAATGTCGAGTGATTTGTCCATCGACGATGCTTTCTTGTCAAAGTTTGAATTTCTAAGATCAGTTGTGGAGGATATTACCCAACGGCAGGACCTCAATAAGGCCCTCGGATGGTTCCGCTCAAGATACACTGCTGACCGTCGTGAAGGGCAAGGAATCGGGCACTCCACCTTTCAAGAGTCACGCCAAGTAGAGCTCAGGTTTCATTTGCTCCAGTTTATACTCCTATTGAATGGCGGGGGGTCTTTCTCACTCCAGAACTCTATCAACGCATACATGTACGCAAAAGGCAACTTTGTCCCGTTTTTCGAAGACCATCTCGATATCATCGCTCCATTAGTCACACTACTAGTGGTGCAGACCAAAGAATCCCCGACTGATGATACTTTTGAACAGAAACATTTGCACAATGTTATGCAAGAGTTCTTCAAGAAGTTGAAAAGCGAGTTTCAGTCGCTGCATTCTAATAGCAGCGGTGGGAGCCAACAGAGTTTTGTATATGAGCTCCTCGATAACTTTGAACACATCAACCGCAATCAGGCATTGTTTGTTGATTTGACCAATGATTTCATTTCCGAGTTCTGCAAGGACCTCCGCTTGTCTAATGACTCTTCACTTTTCCGGAGCATGCTCGCCGGCTTCATCTACCTCCCCAATTTCTACAAGTACAAAAAGATTCAATCCCGCATGCAGCGCTTGTCTTTTTCTACGGAGAATACCCCCAAGAGTATTAAGGCCATCGACCTCCCGTTTCAGTTACCTGATGCCAACCGGTTTCTCTTCAGTTTCCACCCCATATTCATCTGTCCTGTTTCCAAGGAGCAGTTGGTGCCATTAACTGATACAGGAGACGAAACGCTACTGAGACTCAAGCGCAAAAAGTCAAACGAAACCTCGTTGCAGAGTCCACTAGTGATTTTAAACTTGTGCCAACACGTGGCTCTCCGTGAGAGTGTGTGGCAATTGTCGAACAAGGGAATAGACTCTTTCAAGTGTCATTATTGTTATAAGAGCCATAAGTACTCGGATGTGAGCGACGGGTATTTGATAGATCTTTAGGGAGCTATCGAAGTGCACTAATTTATGAAATACCTAAGTCATTGACGGGTGAATAACGTTGTTTTAGATATGTGCATACCTTGATTCACTGGAAACTGGGAATCTATGAATCTTTCCAGAAAAGAAGGACGGGAAAGAATATCAACAAAGTGTTTCAGAGACATCTTCAATAATGAAAATGTGGTTCCATGGCACCTGTTAAAATGAAACTTTTCTAATTTATTGAAACAATTTTCGCGGTATGAAGACCCGGTCTCTCACGGATTTCACAGATGTGTTATTTCTACCTAGACGACTGGATTCGTCGATCGGATCGTCTATTTGCTTCGTGGTACAATGCATCATTTACTGACCTCAAACATCTATACCGTTTTATTTATCGTTATGGCTCAATGGTTAATAAGAAATCGATAGGTTTCCACTTAACTACAAATCATCAAAATGTACTAGGACCACCAATTACAAGCTATCTGACCTACTCGATCCCCAGAACTAATAACCAATTGTGAGCAAATACAAT
The DNA here is from genome assembly GCA_003707425.3 of Kodamaea restingae. NCBI lineage: Eukaryota > Fungi > Ascomycota > Pichiomycetes > Serinales > Debaryomycetaceae > Kodamaea > Kodamaea restingae. Next base: position 67,325 of record PPJA03000014.1, read on the forward strand.
TTATAGCCATATACTCCGTCACTCATGAATTTGCCACAAATCTAGCCTTTGTAACTCTACATTCCTTTGAACACATGCTAAGTTTGTCCTGCCATGTCACTATTTCCTGGTTCATCAGTGTAACTATCAGACCGGCTCACTATGACTATATCAATATCGCTTCCTCTTATCTTGATGCCGTTCTTCTCAATTACGGTCCCTGAGATCATCACCAAACTCACATGTCCTCGCTTCTTCACTCCCTTACTAAACTCCAGTTTTCTCTCTACTCATCCTCATTCAAACTCACAGGTATCCCTCTTTGAAGCAGTCAACTCCAGAGATTAAAAAACATCGTCTGTGTAACCCTCACTCAGCTCATAAATTCTTCAATCACATTCATCATACATTAACTTAAAACTTGAATCTTAGCCAACTTCTTCAGTCTCACTCTCATCACTACATTAACTTAACAGTTGAATCTTAGCCAACTACTTCAGTTCACCCCTCAATTATCATTTATTCTGTTAGTCGTCGTTTTTCTTTCTTCTTCAGTCCATCACTCAGCTATCGCTCTGCTCAGTTACTTTTCATTTTTTTCATGGACCTCCTAACAAACCAAACGTCCCCTTTGGGCACCCCATGGGTGCCCCTTTACCTGACCCCTTCCACCTTCACCGCCCAGCACTTCGAAACAGCAATGCTCAACTTAATCAAAAACCCCAACATTAACTCAACTGTCATCATGAGAGCAGATATTCTCAAAGAGAACCACAACGATCCAGAAAAAGGCACCAGCAGCTTTGTGAGTAAAATGCTTCACGAGATGCCTACCTTTCCGGAGGCTTCCGACCAGATATTGACCAGAAACTTGGAAAGTACCGAAATCAGAACTGTGCCGCTTGACGACAAATGGGCTGCAAAACATGAGATCTTGCGCCGTATCATCCCAAGAAATCCCTTCAAAGACCATATCATTAACCAGACATGTCTAGTGATGGGTCGTGGCGAGGACTTGCTCATAGTCTACATTCCCCATATCGACAAGAAAGAAGATACGCCTTTCTACCTTCCCCCGGTAAAGGCTATAGGCATACTATACCACGACAGCAAACTCTCCATCCACTACTTGCCATTTGACAATGACGCTAAATCGATACAAGCACTCAAGGATGATGACCGCTCCTCTAGAATTGCTCTCAGACTTCTTCAGACGTCTGCGAAGCACTCACAGGGAGTAGGCGAAGGGTACGAAAAGCGAGTTAACCACGACTTGATTGTTTCCAAACAAAACTTCCAAAACACCTACATCAGCTTGAAGAAGAAGTACCTGGCTAAACTTGTGAACGAGTGGTGTGAGAACACCGACCCAAAAAAGCACGTGTTTGAGGACTTGGCCATCGCGGCCTTTTTGATTGAGTTTTGGGCTCTGCAAGACGACTTTTGCGACAAGTCCAAGTTTGAATTCAGAGACTTGGGCTGCGGAAATGGTCTCTTGGTACACATTTTAATCCAGGAGGGATATAAGGGTAAGGGCATGGACGCTCGGCTGAGAAAATCCTGGAAAACATACCCCCAGGAGGTGCAAGACAATTTACTAGAGCAGATCATCATCCCAAGTGTGCTATTGAAGCCACATCCCGCAGTGCACAAGGTTCTTGCTGGAGTGGAAGATAACGGTCGAGTTTTCCGCCTCGGTACTGATAGTGAGGTGTTTACATCCAGCTCGCTTCTCAGCTCCAAGCAGGTTTGCACCACTGAGGACTTCCCACCTAACACTTTCATCATTGGCAATCATTCGGACGAGCTCACTTGCTGGATTCCTTTACTTGGGTTTCCATTTGTGGTCATTCCGTGCTGTTCGCACGCGCTCTCTGGAGCACGGAGAAGATATCCGCCGCGTAAATCCAGTGCAAGACTGAATGCTCCAAATGAGAGCAAAGGTGCATCTGCGTACGGAGCGTTGGTTGACCATGTGGAGGACTTGGCTGTGCGAGTAGGTTGGCAACCTAAAAAGGAGATGTTGCGGATCCCTAGTACAAGAAATGCAGCCATTGTGGGTACCACAAGAGTTGCCGAAGATGAGACCAAGGAAATTAGCGAGACTCGTGTGTATGATATTTTGGCGTTAGAGGGAGGTGCCGAAGGTTGGGTAGAGAACTCGATGGCGTTGATGAAGAAAGCCCCGAGGAATCATTAGTGTCGCAAGATACGTGCGCAAGAAACACCGTTGAGTGCGACGGAGAGAAAGAGATAATACAAGGTGTGATAGACTATCCACAAGGTGAAGGCAGAGCATACAAGATGCAATAGAGAACTTCCAACATGAACTATGCGACTTAATACCAGAAATCGAAAATGAATCAGTGAACGTGGGGCCTTGGATATCTGAAACTTCCCGAATAATAGAGATTACATATCGATAAAAACAGTAGAGGAATTGTAGATTAACTTGACCTTCTGCGCCTTTTATTTGGTGACAATATCTAAACAGCTGTCACGAAGAACTAAGAGAAAAGATGGTAATTCAACTGCAAGTAATGCGACATGACTTCTGGAAAGAAATTACCCAATGCAAAGATTTCTTTGATTGAAATCCACAAGTGTCAAATGTTCTTTGACAGATTGGAGGTGACCGGTGCGATGTTTCAATATGTGCGCACAACTGGGCCTAAATTGATAGTAGCCAACTAGGAGTAATATTCTATCAGTGTTGGCACTCACAAATCGAAGGTCATTTCTTGTTCTGACTGACTCGTGCAGTGTTGATGATTTGTTACCTTAAAGGTCAACTGTTCGAATGATGGTTATTCACCTGTTCATCTGGTTCGTTGTTGGCTTGCCATCATAAGTGCCAACAACCAAGTATCCAGCTTGAGCACATTCAATTTGTACTTTTAGTGAATCTCTACTCGGTCATATTCATTTAACTTGATTTCTAACGATTTGGCTGTCAGCTCACTAACCTCCTCTGGCTCGTCAAGCAACCTGTTTAACAATCTTCCATTTGATTACCTACCATGGAACATTTGCACAACCTCGTTTTCTTATTGCTAATCCCCATGAAAAATTGGTTCAAATCCCTTGGGCATCGAATCCGTCTTCAAGCAGTTATACGATTGCCCCATTGGTCGATATTATTCAATTGACCTTCTTTGGAAGCATCTATGATTGACATCGCCAGTATTAAAACATCTACATCAACATACACCCAACATACACCCACAATACACACATCCATCGACATTGAATCAACACCCAAACACCTGGTGTTTCGTAAAATCCTTTCTCGTCCATGTAACTTAATCTCGTACTGCACTTTCGCTCCTTCACCCAGTTAAACTTACTTAATATTAACTCCAAAAAAACCACCACATAATGACTGGTGCGAACTCACAGTAAGTATCGCCAATCGACCCCCATTTCGATTGATACTAACAAGCAGATTCCAGCAACTTGAAAAACTCGGTGAGGGTACATATGCTACCGTGTACAAGGGTAAAAATCGCACCACGGGGGCGTACGTCGCGTTGAAGGAGATCAACCTCGACTCCGAAGAAGGAACCCCATCGACCGCCATCAGAGAGATCTCACTCATGAAGGAGTTAGACCATGAAAACATCGTCACGTTGTATGACGTGATTCATACCGAAAACAAGTTGACTTTGGTGTTTGAGTTCATGGACAAAGACTTGAAAAAGTACATGGAGGTGCATGGCAACCAAGGTGCTTTGGACTTGAAAGTAGTAAAATCCTTCATGTTCCAGTTGTTGAAAGGCATAATGTTTTGCCACGATAACAGGGTTTTGCACCGTGACTTGAAACCGCAAAACTTGTTGATAAATAACAAGGGAGAGTTGAAGTTGGGTGATTTTGGTTTGGCTAGGGCCTTTGGAATTCCATTTAACACTTTCTCGAACGAGGTCGTCACTTTGTGGTATAGAGCTCCCGATGTTTTGCTCGGGTCGCGTGCGTACACGACCTCGATCGATATTTGGTCTGCTGGGTGCATTTTCGCCGAGATGTGCACAGGGAAGCCATTGTTTCCTGGATCTGCTAACGATGACCAGTTGATCAAGATATTCCGGCTTATGGGAACCCCTAACGAGCGTACCTGGCCAAACATCTCAGCTTATGAAAACTACAAGAAGGACTGGCAAATATACATTCCACAGGACTTGCGCCTCATTGTGCCCAGCTTGGACTCCATGGGTTTGAACTTATTGCAGAGCTTGTTACAGATGAGGCCGGAAGCCAGGATTACCGCCAGGCAGGCCTTGCAACACCCTTGGTTCCATGAGATTTCCACTCCAAACACGCCGATGCACCACTTGAGAGATCCTTATCAGCAGCAGCAGCAGCAACAGCAGCAACACATCCCGCACCACCTCCAGCACCCTCATCAGTAAAATGATTTAGAAGATTGTGGATAGAGAGTACTGGGTTCAAATTAGTTGACCTATTGATGTGGGAATAGCGGGGATGTTTTCTATCGGAAGAAGTTGTGGATATTTTGGTAGATATTCAAATTTGTGATGATATCGATAGTATAAGAGTGGATTTGAGAGGTTTGAATTTCTGTGTAAGCACTCATGACCAGGGCACTATAGCAAAAAATTGGGGCCTATTTATAAAGGTTCAGGCGTGGGGAATTTGAACATTAAATGGACGAGTTAAACATGGAACACCAATATTGTAGGTGCAGTCAGTTCATTAACCATTCGCTGCTTCCAATTTCCAAACACTTTTTGATTTTCTAGTTTCAGACTCTAATGAACAATTGCTGACAGCTTTGAATCTTTAACCATTTGTTTTATGAATCGTAGCCTACAGTGATTAACACCTTCTATCTCTTTCGTAATATACATGGATATGATTCAAGACCACTAATTCTACCTACGTAATATCCATTTATTCAGTTGGCTTCTCCTCTTTTTTCCTTGCTCCTCTTCCATGAGTTGCATCTGACGATTCTGGACCAGTGCATTTTATTCATCCTTCTTCCCTTCATTATTCATTGCCATCATTGTAAATTTTTTATTCGTGATCCTTTGTATGGTGGTAGGAAACACCTCACCTCGACCACCTCGACCACCAATACTATCAATCTCCGCACTTCCAAATTCGAATTGGGAACTTTTGTACTGAACTCTTTGCACCCAAATAAAAAGTGGTTGTGCTTTTCTTTCTCCAACTTGTGTGTATCATGCTCTAATAAACTCTTTAATTACTTCTCGTGAACCTCCAGCCAACGCTCGGGTGACCTCTTTGCTGACACACTGCTATGGAAGAAACAGCAAAATGCTATGATTAGGACTCTTTTTGAACTGCATCATCAACCGCGCCAAAGAGGGACTCTTCAACTCCATCACACATCGCCAAAGATCGTCGTCCTTCGGTTGATGCTCGCCAGCAAAGTACTCCTGCAAAAGAACGATGGTAGACTGCAAAAGGTCTGCTACAAGCAGGCTCTCGGTCTGCTCGTGATAATGAAGTACCCTAAACATATTGACCACAGTCAGTTCCTCGAGTATACTGCTAGGTGATAATGCGAGAATTGTAGTGAGAGCTGTCGAAACGGTGACTTCTGGGTTTGCTGCTCTCTGTTCGGACTCAAACAACCTGAGAGTGGTACGCATAAGCCTATTTCGGTCAAACACTGCATAATTAAACAATGAAAGCTCCTGAATAAGCTCTAATGTTCTCTTAGAGCCCACTCCATGCGCATAAAAAGTTACAGGAAGGTCTTTCTTGGCGAAAATATAGTTGAAATTAAACCGCGTTTCTTCGCCGTCCTTCTCAAGATACCCTGAAATAGACCTTTCATCTTCATAGCCTGGTAAAGGCATGATTTTCTCGTTGTGTTCGTAAACTGCGCTCTCGTCTATCCCGCCAACTTCAAAGTGGTCGGGACACCCCGATTGCACAAACTCCTCGTACTTCTCAACCAGCATTGATATCTCGTTGAACTTGTACTTAAAGAAGTTTGCACGAGCTATGATTTGGAATTCTGCAGTCGAAGTACTTAAAAGTGTAAATTGTGCGTCACTGAACGATCTCTTATAGCTATGCAATTCATTCCCGTCCAATAATTTCACCCCCCGGCTGATTTGTTGAAGTAAAGTCGTAGAATTCCCAAAGATTCTCGCGTACGTCAATCTCCTCATTAGCCCTGCATTGCAAAAATGGTTGTCTAAAACATTATCAGTGATTACTATCGACTGCTCTTCGCGTTGAAACTCCTCAAGCGTGGTACGAACTATGTTTATATCACTAAATGCTCTGCGGTATATCTGGTGATCATTGCTGTTGTCGGTTATATGGATATAGCGCAATCGTGCTTCATTCAATCTCAGCACGTAGTGTTCTAACTTTCGCAGGATCAAATCGAACAGTATGCGCTGGTTCAAGTTGCTTGTGTAGTATCGCCTTATCATTCCAATTATTACCCCCTCGTTGAAGTGGTTTTCAGGAGAGTACCTGAGCATGTTGTAGAAATGCTTGTTCACGAAGGGAAGTGAATTGCAGGGCCCCGCGACGATGTAAATCTCGACGAGTATCTCCGAAGGAAGATGTTCAAGCGCACAATATGGCTCATTCTTGACAGCTTTCAGTTTTCTTGAGTTGCATGTGCCATCAAGTGCTCTTTTTCTACCCAGACCAATTACCCTCACCTTCTTTCCGGCAGCGATGAATCCCATAGTGATTTGATAATTTAGCACGTGACTTTAGTGATGAGCTAAGAAATGATAACTGGTGGACTGGAGATGAGCTGGAGATGAACTGGAGATGAACTGGCGGTAGGTATCTTAAGTCTGTAAAGACTTGAATGTATATCAGCTATTGAGGCAACTTATGATTAATTAAAAGAGTCTTCAAGAGCAGTCAATGAGAGAATCATGGTAGATTATAGAAGGAATCATAGTATCGGGTAAACATAGTTTAGTGAGAGCAACAATAGGTAGTAAAGTGCTATAATTGATTAGGTCGTAAGGTCATGAGTGAAACCTCAATAGAATAACTGCCAAATCATTGAAAAGCGAACATAATTATGAATAGTGCTTTAGTGCGATTAAAAACTGATAACTTCTTCACAAGGGTCGAAGTTTCAATTGTCCATTGCATAGTGTTTGTTCCTTCATTATGTACAGCGTTTGAAATGGATCCTCGGCAATCTCAGAATCAACTTTACGCGAGTGAACTGCCTTTTTTTAGTGAGCTACATCCAACCCTCGGTACGTTCAACTTGTAAAGGGTACTCGCCTACATCAAAGTGAACAATACCACCATATACATACTCATTTCTTACCTTATACTTTCTTTTGATATCATTTAAAACAATCTGTTGTATTTGTTTGGGCACGCGCGCAATCACATGCTTTTGTAATAATGGGTGCAAAAATCAAGCTTTGTGCTGAGAAAATAATGGCCGAAAAAGATTGTGGGGTGTTGTTTTATTTACTCGTGCTCCGATGAGCGAATGCGAGTGTTCGTTGTCTGAGTTCAGTTCACCTTTCCTTTATTCCCTTCTGAAATTATCACTCGTCTAGCCACTAACACACTCCTACGTTGCGATTGCACCCCCACCTATTCCTACACTCAATCAATAATCCATCCAATTTATCTAATTCTTGAACTGGTCCTCGGTGACACCTGCACCCATAGCAGCGGTGGAAGTAACACCACCGGACACCATTCTCAACAAGCCGTCAATGTACTCGGCACCAGACCACTTTTGGTGCTTGACAACCTCAACGCCCTTCTCAATCTCAACCTTCTGCACACTCTGGCCGTAAGCCTTCATGCCGCTCTCAGCGTACTGTCTGGAGAAGTCATCCACAGCCAAAGCAGTTGTGTGCAAACCAGCCAATGTGATGAACTGCCAGACATAACCCAACTTACCCAATCTCTTGATGTAGGTCTCCTGCTCGGCCTCAGGCATGGCCTTGTTCCAGTTGAAAGATGGAGACAAGTTGTATGCCAACCACTGGTTAGGGTACTGTGCCTTGACACCCTCAGCGAACTCCTTGGCCTGTTGGAAGTCTGGCAATGCCGACTCCATCCAGATCAAGTCGGCGTATGGAGCAAAGGCTCTACCTCTCATGACGGCACACTGGGTACCACCGTTGTATCTGTAGTAACCCTCTCTAGCTCTGGAAACCTCCCAGTTGAAGTAGATGTCCTTGCCCAAAATCTCTCTAGCCAACTTTCTGGCCTCCTTGTTGGAAGTGTGCGACAATGGGTTGACCTTGTCAGTGAACTTCTTGATCAACGCGTCCTTGTTCGAGTAGTTACCAGCCTTAATCTCGTCAACGACAGCGGTGCTGAACAACTTCAATCCAGCAGTCTTGGTCCACTTGGCCTCGATAGCAGCCAACTCGGCACCGTAGATACCCTTGGCCTCAGCAGCAGACAACAACAGAGAAAGGTCCTCTGCATCTGGGTTGGTGGCACCAACAATGAAGTAGTGGTCTCTGTGGTCGATAGTGGAGGTGATCAAAGTAGCAGCCTCGGAGTCGGTTCTGGCAACAGCCAAAAGGTCGGAGCCCAAAATGTCGGCAGATGCTCTGATGGCAACCAATCTGTTGATGTGCTCCTGAACTGGCACCAAGACCTTACCGGCCATGTGACCACACTTCTTGGTACCTGGAGCCTGGTCCTCAATGTGGATACCAGCAGCACCTCTCTCAACAAACATCTTGGTCAACTTGATGATGGCAGTGATACCACCGTGACCAGTGTCGGCATCAGCGACAATGGGTCTCAAAAAGTCGATGTATGGAGACTTGGCTCTCTCCTCCTTGGTCATGTTCAATCTCTCCTCTCTCTGTTTTCTGTCGTGGAACAACTGAGCAAACCACAAGTGCTCAACCTTGTTTGGAACAGTGTCCATAGGGTAGTCAGCCAAATCTGGAGATGGCTCGTTAGAAGTCGACGCGGTCGACGAACACTGCCATCCAGAAACGTAGATGGAGTCCAAGTACTTGGCCATCTGGGCAACGTGGATTGGGTCCAACGCACCGAAAGTGAACGAGGTAGTCTTGTTCTTGTCGTGCTCACCCAAGAGTTTGTACAACTTCTTGGCCTGGTTGTTCGAAGGGTAGTCGATCTTCAAAGTTCCTCTCTTCTTGGCAATGTCTTCTGGGGAGTAGATACGCTTGGTCTTGCTCCAACGTGGCTGCGACCACCATTCTTTGATCTCCTTGACCTGGTCCTGGAAGAACTTCTCTTCTTCGTTGATATTGATAGCTGTGTAAGGCATGTTGTTAAATGTCAGCTGCGTGATGATAATTTAGGAGGAATTTCGCCCACCTTATATACACTTTACATTTTGGCAGCTTACCCCAGATTCTTTTTTGCGCCCACTTTTGAGCAACTTCCGCTTATCCACACATGTGTAAATTTTACAAGATAAAACCATTGTGGGAAATTTTCAAGCCTCGGATAGGCGGAACAGCTTCTCACCAAAGAAGCATAGACTCCTACAAGACTCCTAGACATGCAGACTCCTATCCGTGAAGACACCAAAGTTTAAGGATACAACAGTTCACAAGAATGTCCCAAAGTATTGCCTACCCATATCCTTTTGTCGAAATCAGTCCCCTTTAGACGTCAGCCGGCTACTTTGCGGGTAGATTCATTCTCTACCGAGCTAAATGAGTCACTCCGAAATACGGACCCGATTTTTCCACAGGGTATGCATTTTGAGTGTGGGCCTACGGTAAGAGGATTCTGGTTTTTGTGTTATCCTTAGTGCCGAGTCCCGAGGCACCCCACAAATAAAGTCCGAGGAGTTATCCTGACATAAGCAAAGTAGCCTGAAAAACTTGGTGTGTTGTTCTGATGATATTGCAATGACATTGTAATAGATGGAAGAACTATGTGACGACTTGAAGTGTCTGATAGCAGTGCTGACTAGGAGACTGAGGTGTTTGTCGAACAATTACAAATTTCTACATCACGGCTATCTTCTATATCAATTACACAGCACTTCTATGATCTTTGACGCAAATGCTACTACCGGATTGTCCGATATATATTGATTTAATCACACAGTGGTATTTGGTTTAACAACCATAATGAATCACCAAGGTGCATATCGTACGCCTAATACAAAGTCAATGGCGGTTTAGGTAGTATTCGTGCTGTGTCAACACCTTTGTATAGCTGTTTAAGTTATGTTATTCTACACCTATGGAGCGATGAGATTTTAAAGTCATCGAACATCATACCAGCCTCGTCACTTAGTCCTAGATCTCCATCTTTTTGACCCCATACTTTGTAACACTCAAAGGTGTGTGGGGTTACGATACCCGTGGAAATGCTACATATTGTATGGAAATATACCGCCGTGGGGTGTATGGGGCTATAATCCCGAGGCAGTCTGTGACTCCCCTTCATAGAGTCAAGCCTATCAGGTATCTAAGGGTGCTCGACCACGCCAAGAGGAGAATCCTCAGTAATCTAGATTGAAAGTACTTGAGTTATATCTTCAAGATTCAACCACAATTTATGTGGATGTTGTCCAGAAACTAACTTAACCATGTAAAATAGCGGCTATCTTTAACTGGTCAGTGTAAAACCTCGTCCCTTCTGGATTCTTATCAAACCGTTACCAACTAAACTGAGTCATGTAAACAAAATGACGTAATCAATTTAAAACTCGCGATTTACACCACGAATGTTGCGACTGCCGGCATTACAAATTTTATGTGGGGCGTTCTATAATACGCTAAAAGAGGAACTTATATCTAGATATCTTAGGGGACTTACAACTACTCAACCCAGGGACTGGAAGGACTTTATATCTCAATAATATACTCTAATACTGCATCGTTGCTCTTCATGGGTAGTACTTATACATTATGCACAGTGTTAGCTTGCCCCTTGCTCTCCCCACATATACACATTAATTAATTGTTACAATGTGCGCCCAATTGTGACATTCTTCAAAGACAACCACACTAGTTGAAGAGGAAGAGTGGCACGCTATAATCGTCGACATAACAGCTTCTGGGTTCACTTATGTTCCTACAATCGAAAGCATACTCATCTTATAGTTGCAGTATTTGCGTATGCAGAAAATATAAACTTCGCCTTTCTGAAATTATACGAGATGTACTAAACTTCGCCTTTTAAGACATTGTACGAGATAATAAACTAACTTCGCCTTCTATTATATTGCACGAGAGAAGGAACCAACCTTTCATGGTATTAATGGACTGCTATAATCCTAAATGCAAACATCCTCAAGTCGTGCGATACAACTAAAGCTGAGAACATACTAACTTTATCTTGTGTCCTCCTACTTCTTTGTCCCAAAAAGCGGACTGCGCATCTCACTGCTCCAAACCAAACCTTTAGACACCACAAAACCTAGTTCTCTTAGCCCCAAAAAGGCTTCTCTACCGACCTTGGCATCGTAATGGCAGAAATACAGACACCATACATGCTCCAAACTCTACTTTTAGCAGCCGTCAATTGATGTCCCATTAGTATACGCACTCTGATCCAATCGAGTATTTCCAGTCCTCACCATTGCGCCCCTTCCCCACGCTCGTAAATCTGTCCTGAGCTCCGCCTTCTATTTATCTGATAAAAAAACGGCCATCTCCTATAGAACAAATTCACCGCAGTGTACCATGATTCTCGTACCGGATGACTTTTTCGATTACTTGCCCGATCTACATGGAGCGGTTAATGTTTTCATGACTTTGACGCCGCTCTTTTCCTACGGTTCCACCTGCCTAGGTATTTATAAAAGAAGGTCTTCAGTGGGCTTCTCCATAGACATATGTGCAACCATGCTTATGGCGGCCATGTTGAGAATACTATACTACACCATCGTGCCCTTTGAGATCACGCTTCTCAAGCAGGCCATTGTGATGGTGTTCATCCAATGCATTTTATTGAAGGTCTCGCTCAGGTACATGCCTGCTAATTATGATCCGGAGTTATTGAATCCCACTCCACAATTCAGCCACCTGCTCAGTAGTGCGATTCAAAGCTGCCACGATGAAGAAGGTGGACCTGCGAGCTCGACGTACCAAACTACGTGGGATCTGTGGCTCTGGGATCTTTATGTGGAAGCTAAATGCTATGTGATTACGCTCTTCACGCACACGGTGATACTTTTTGACGTATACTATAAACGCCCAATGTTATTCTGGCAATGGAAAGAGGAAGTGCACTACTGGAAGTTCGTCGGTTCTTTTGCTGCCATGTTCGGTGTTCTCACCTGGTTTTTCCATAATAGCACAACCTACGGGAACTTCATAGGGTCCCTCGGTCTTCTCATAGAGTCTTTACTTCCATTACCCCAAATCCTCTTGCTCGAAAGATTAAGGTCTGTGGAGAACTTCAAGATCATTTTGCTTCTCCTGTGGCTTGGTGGTGACATGACAAAGTTGAGCTACTTACTCTTTGGTGCAGAGAACATCTCCATCATGTTCGTTCTTGCAGGTCTTTTCCAGATGAGTTTGGACATTATCATAGCTTACCAGTACTTCCACTACAGGTCTTTGGAGAGCCCCCCTTTGAGTGTGTCAACGGTCATCAGTTCCAGTGAGACGATCACCGAAGACTTTGAAATGAAGATCATCGAGTAAGCAAATTTCAGTTCCTAATACAAATCCACGCTGAAATATACAAGCTACCAGATAGAATCTCCAAAGTAACTGAATTCCGAAATGATCTCAGCCAATTCAACTTACACATTAGAATTTTTCAGTTATCCAACTTCATTACTCGGCAGCTTCTCCCAACATTCTGTCGTCAGCACTTCCTAGTGATATAGCCAACTTGTCTGCTGTATTTACAATTTTTAACCCTCAATGCTGGTCTAAATTAGAGGTTTGACTAGCCTACTCATAAAATATATAGCAATGTTCGCATTAGTATAAAAAGATCAAAAAAAAAAAAAAGTAGAAACATCCTCTAAAACCTAATAGACAGAAATAAACTCCACATTCTCCTTGGCCTTATTAATCAAATTCAAAGCATCTGTACCCGTCAAACCATGCTTTACTTTGATATGTCTAGACAAGGCATCTCCTCTCGAAAATGTCTTCAGTTTGCCGTTACCAGGGCCACCCTCAAGTCGACCTTCACATATCACACATCTGAAAATCTTCTTTTTCGAAGCATGAATAGTCTCCTGGTGCCTAATCAAGTCATAGGGCCTTGAAAATTGCTTGTTGCATGGCACCCCAGTGGCAGGATTCACCAAATCACACTGGTGGTTAGGATTGAGAGCAGCCATATCCACCCCAGTCGCATGCGACTTCAACCCATCATCCTCTGATCCAGCTTCAAAAGAGTCTTCAGGTTCACCACCCTGCTCGGCCTCATTCATGTCTGTACTTGGACGATCTAAAACAGGCGAAAAGTCCCCTCCAGTGAAACTAATTGCCTCTTCTCTATCAAACAATTCGGAACTAGCGGTAGCACTCGTCAATGCAGAGCCAGAATTGTGGATGGTCTGGTCATCAAGTTGGAAGCCCTGCATTTGGCTTCGCAACTTCAACACCTGGTCATGCATCTGGTTAGGGAATTCGGCATCGTGCTCCAAAGGTTTGTAATCATTCATGTTCATCATATTGTAGTTTTCCTGACTGTTCATATTACTCATTACCAATTCATCAAAGTCGTCGTCCACGTGGAAATAGTTACCATCGTCTTCGTCTTCTGAAATGTCCTCTTCCACGTCCTCCTCGAAGTCTTCATATAGAAGGTAGTCATTTTCATATCCGGGTATAATAGCATTATTCATGTCAGGGAAGTATGTTGTGTCTTTTTCCTGGCTTGTGGGAGGAACGAAGAGTGACTCCTCGCCCAAATTCCACAGAGAGTCGGGATTCACGTCATCACTTATCAAATGCGAGGGCTCGATGTTTGGGTTGAATAGCAGGTACTCATCCTCTTTCTTCTTACTTGAGTCGTTTTCCTCGTCCAATAGCATTATCCTGTGTCTTCTGTGTGGCATTCCTGAATATTGTTGGGGGAAAGCCGGTATTCCGCTTTGATTTCTGGTTTGAAACTGTGCTTGCTGGTACATCTGTGATTGTGGGTGGAAAAATTCTTGATATCTGGCCACCTCCTGGTCCGGGTTGCCGTATTCACTGAATGGGTTTGGTCTATCCTGGTCCGCATCCACCTCCATGGCATCATCAAAATATGCATTAATCGATGTGTCTTCTGGGAATGGATTCACGGTGGCGGTACTGCCCCTATATTGATCCAGCACCAAGTCTGGGATGTTTAAATAATTAGACATGTTAGAGCTATTACTGTTGTTTGAGTGAGCAAACAACAGACTAACTGAACCATTTTTCACACTATTGCGTGCAGACTCAGGCCTGATATTTCCTTGTGTATAATAGTGTTGATGCTGAAGAGAGTTGGCTGCTGCAAGAGCTGCAGCAGTGGCAGTGGCGGTGGCGGTGGCGATAGCAGGGTTAGGCAGGATGGGGCTATTTGAGAACTGATATATATCATCATCCGTCTCTACCGGCCTCTGCTGTATGGACTGAAACATATTCTCTGGTGATATGCTATTAACTGTACTCATGGTTGAAGGATTTTTATCCATTACGGTGGCGAATACCAATATATAAATGTCCTAAAATAGGAAAAACCGATTATTAATGTGAAGGGGTTCGATGTTTTGGTCGTGCGAGGCGGACAGAAAAATACGTTTACATGTGCTCTTGTTTGTGATATTGTGGAGATAAACCAGATCCGTATACGATCATTGAACGGCAAGAGCAACGGAGTTTAGTCGGATTTCAAAAAAATCAAAACAATTTGATGCTATTCATGGCCTAGAGCGCCTATTTAGCATCGTAAACCTGCATCAACAAACCCGGGAGGCGAAGCAATAGTTGGCGTGATGCTTCGGAAGTATACTGAATGGCAGAGATGAAAAGGGGTAAATGGGTTAGACAATATGATTTGAAGAAGGTAGAGAAGACTGTTAGAGGTAGGAACCATACTACCCTCGTAGATGACTACAGAGAATATACTACCTCTGTTAGACGGTGACTCAATTCTCGGAAATATTACTGCACCGAATCGAGCATTTTTGCCACCTTCCATGCAAATCCATCGAATTCGGTACCCAAAAATGATTCTCCTTTTTTAACGACTTCACATTGCGTCATTCTTTTATTCCCTCATTTCTGACCTTTTCTATACCTTTTTCTGCTAAATCCTTGTCTAAATAATAGTACGGCTTATCTAACTTGCCATCGTCATTTACCTCGAAAACAATCGGAACACCTGTAGGAATGTTAACTTGAGCGATATCGTCTTCACTTATGCAAGCAAAATGCTTGATAAGACTTCTCACTACTGACCCATGAGTCACAAGAAGAACCGTTCTTTTTTTTTGGATCATCTGTGAGTTGATGACCTCTTCCTCCACAAACGGTAAAACCCGTTTTTCCACCATTTCAAGCGACTCGCCCCGTGGAAGCTCAGCCCTGCTTAAATTATTGTACCTCTCATCTATGCTCGGATCGGCATCAGGGTTTTCTACCAAAGGGGGCAAGCCACGATAGTTGCGTCTTATGTAATCAAACTTTTCCTTATCCTTGTTGAGAGATTCAAAGACCTCGTGCTTTTTGATACCTTGATAAGCACCATAATGGCGCTCATTTAAACGCCATATCTTGTGTTGATCAAGCCATAATCGATCTATCGTGGTCAATATGATATTCCCGGTCTCAATTGACCTTTTAAGCTTGGACGTATACAGAACGTCGGGTTTGAGATCATTAGCAATGAGCAATTCGCCCGCATGGCGCGCCTCATTGCGACCCTTGTCTGATAGGGAGATGTCTATCCATCCGCAGAACCTGCTTTCCTTGTTCCACTCAGACTCTCCATGACGGAGCACCACCAATTTGTGAATCATAATGCAAACCTATTTGCTATCTACCAGCGAACTATACGCTTTTTTTATCGCGCATCACGTGTAGTCGTTAGATTGATAGACATCAGGTGCTGAGCCCATATACACTGTACGGAGAATTCGGGTAGAACTGCGTCTTCTTAAGTTTTATTGCTCGGTTCCCTTTCACATTCATGTCCACTGTAGATGTTTGTACAAGGTCATCATCCTACAAGCTGAAAAAGAAATGCAATGTAACCCTATAATCGATGCAACCTCAGTTTTGGTTACATCCATCCCAAAGATAGGCGAATACTACCCCAAAGTTTTAGGAGTTCGCGGCTATGTGGCCTCCATATATATATGACGTATATCCCCGTCAATGTGTCTAATAGCGATGACATATTTACATACCCCACCTCCAACCCCAGATTCGAGTTTTTCTTTGGAAGAAGCTTATAAATCATTAGAGATCAAATTTGTTAATCTGTCCATGATGCCCAACCCAATCAAAGTGAAGACCAGTGGTCCGTTTTCCTGGGAAGAGACAAGACATATTGTGGAACTGAACCAATTGGAGCTTTTCGCTCGCTCACAGGCTGAGACGAACAGATACTTAGCGTTGAAGCAGGAACTCAAACTGAGAAATGAAAACATCATGAACCACGTCCTAGAGAAGGAGCTAGGATGGTCCCAGCAGAAACTTGATATAGATAACAAGAGCAGATCGGGTAGAATTTTTGTGGATGCTGACACCTTGAAAATCATCTACAACCAATTCCCATACTACTTCCCGAGCAACGTGGTGCACTTGTGTGTTTGGAGCAGCGTGGTTATCCCCAGTGATCCCAATTCTGAAGAGGGAGATATATCAGAAAAGACGAGAAGAATCATTGACAAGTACGTGACTAAGACCTTCACAGAGAAATATGGATTAGAGAGGGATCAAATTTGTTGGTTCAAAAACTGGGGTTTGTTGCAGAGCATTAAAAACATCAGCCACATCCATGTTTTAATTAGAGATTTTGATGTTGAAAAGTACGGCATAATAGGTACATCGGGCGAGCCTTTAACCTTGGAAGAGGTTTCCGAAGCTTAACCAAATCCGGAGCCAGTGATTCAGCGGAATCTACACTAGCTAGCCTTATATCTAGATCGAATAAATCGAATGCATTAGAGTATTGATACTCCAAACATCCTAATTTGTTATACTTATACTTACGTTTCAATCTCCTCTTGGCTCTACGAGAAGATCCAAATGGGTATTCACCCTAAGAATAATTAATCGTACTTCATCTTTTGTAACACACTTCCTCCCATTTTAATCTCATTTATGCCCCTGGCAACAATTAGAGTCATTCCCATTGTTAAAGCGGATGAAACGGAAACTACATCAATTCAGAAAAGACAATATATTAATACTAGTATACATAAGAAATGAATGAATATCATTACCATCAGTTTAACCACCGAAACCGTACAAGGTTCTACCCTGTCTCTTCAAAGCGTAGACAACGTCCAAAGAAGTGACGGTCTTTCTCTTTGCGTGCTCAGTGTAGGTAACAGCATCTCTGATAACGTTCTCCAAGAAGGACTTGAGAACAACTCTGACTTCTTCGTAGATCAAAGCGGAAATACGCTTCACACCACCTCTTCTTGCCAATCTTCTGATAGCTGGCTTAGTGATACCCTGAATGTTGTCTCTTAAGATCTTTCTGTGTCTCTTAGCACCACCCTTTCCAAGACCTTTTCCACCTTTACCTCTGCCGGACATTATTGATTTATTTCTTGTGTTTTAAAAGTATCAGTTAAGATGTTACTTAATTGATGATGATAAGAAAAGCTATAACCGAGCGAAACGAGGCTCTTAAATATACCGCCAGTACTTTTTTCCTTTGCGTTGCGTAGACTATGTCCACAAAAGAAAAAGTCTCCCGCAACGACGGAGTACAGTGCACAGGAGCAAAAACGCTTTTTGCGCGTACTCAGAAAAGCTAATTAGGGGCAATAAGACGGGGAAGCAGCAAAAGTCGATTTAGTGTGCACTTCCCTGTCTTCCCAAAGTTGCAAAAGCTGCGTTTTCGCAGGTCTGTATTTTACTCAGTGAATATCGTACATTTCAGTCCGCTCCAGGCGAAAAAAACAGCACTCGCGCAAAGAATCGCGCGCTTTGCGTCACGCGGAAGACATTTTTACATTCTCCATTCTCATATTTACTCACGCGGCACGCATATCCTGGCACGCGCTGTGTAGCTGCAAATCTCCCAGAATAGTAGGCTAATTTGCCCTATATATCATGAGGATGCCACCAGGTTTTTCTTTCTCACTATCATACACATTCAACAATGGCTAGAACCAAACAAACAGCAAGAAAGTCTACCGGTGGTAAGGCTCCAAGAAAGCAGTTGGCCTCCAAGGCTGCTAGAAAGTCTGCACCATCCACCGGTGGTGTCAAGAAGCCACACAGATATAAGCCAGGTACTGTTGCTTTGAGAGAAATCAGAAGATTCCAGAAGTCTACTGAGCTCTTGATCAGAAAGTTGCCTTTCCAGAGATTGGTCAGAGAAATCGCCCAGGACTTCAAGACTGACTTGAGATTCCAGTCTTCTGCCATTGGTGCTTTGCAGGAATCCGTTGAGGCTTACTTGGTCTCCTTGTTCGAGGACACCAACTTGTGTGCTATCCACGCCAAGAGAGTCACTATCCAGAAGAAGGACATCCAGTTGGCTAGAAGATTGAGGGGTGAGAGATCGTAAGCGCGACGATATCATGCAATTTTCATTTCTCATTTGTATTATTTAGATAATCAACAGTTTTATTTAATAAAAGTAGTTTACAGTTTATTCAATGAGCGATATCAACTAGAATGAAGAGTAAACATTAAAGGGTACCATTTCAAGTAGAACCCAAAAAATAGTGAATAGAAAAATCACTTAAAGGTTAGCGAAAAAACTTAGATATCGTCTTTACAATCAAACAAACGTAATTATAATGCAGACTTGCATTCCTCCTATACCTGACATTAAAATGGGTAAACGCTTGCCTCAGCTTCCAATCTTAGACCGTCTTTTTCCTGTTGCATGGCCATCTTTTCCAAGTATGGTAAAAGCACACCCTTGTACTTGGAATATCCCTTGTACTCCTCAACGTCCTCGCTCCAACTGTGAATTCCATTCAATAAACGACGAGGAATATATGGCTCCTGGCAAAGCTCAACAATTGGCAAAAAGTAGGTACGAATGGTAAACACCACCGCTCCGCTTTTGGGCAACCTGCGCAAACTTTGTCTTTCACTCCGGAACATTAACTTTTCTACCTCTTCTGCTTCCTTTGCAGTGTACCAACCTACGACTTTCTCGGTTTCAGCACCGATAGAGTGTGACCATCCCAAATTGTCATCGGTTTGAATGAAGTAATTGTTCCGGACGACAGGCTTGTCGCACGCAAGCCTGAGGAAAAACTTGTTCATACCACTTTTTAATTTGGTTTCATACTGAGGAACATCACCGCTTGTGTGAATCTTCTCCAACTTCATCTTGTACTTGTCCCTGAACCTCCAAAAGCCAGCTAAAATGATTGCCCCTGACTCAAGCACGTAGTCGCCGTCTTCGTCTTCCATCATAATTGCCAAGTCATCCTGGACCAATTTTGCAGCAATTAAAATAGGATCTTCCCCCCGATTAGGTCTAAAATCAAAAGACTCCCCGGTCTCCAAATTATCCAAACCAATGTCAGTGGTCTTGAATAAGGTTGGATATCTGTTTGGTAAGTACCTTTTGAACTCATCCAACAACTCATAGGCAGCATCACGAGCTTTGGGACTTGTTTCGTACAAATCGGTTCCTCTTTCCTCGATACGTTTCAACTTCTCAGAGTGGAACTTATTCCACTCGTTGTCCAATTCGATCCATTCGTCCCAGTTCATATTCCGTATGCCCATAGTGATGTTATAGTTGTGCTTGAAGGCGCGATAAGGTTTGGGCCTGGTCAACGCGAAGTCCCAATTAGGATACACTGGTGGGATCGGAGATTTATAATCTTCTGGCTGCCAGTGTCCATGCTTTCTGTTCTTGTTTGAGACTGGGACTTTTGCACGCTTCTTGGGCCCTGAAAACACCCAAGAATATACTAGAAGTACCCCGGCTGCAAACAAAAATAGTTGGGCAGAAGGGCCCTTAGCCATGTTCATGTAGATCGACCTGATCAAACCAGGCTCGCTCAGTGAAGTCAGTACATTCATTGCGATGATTTACATTTTACAGGAATACTAAGGATATATATGCCACTTATCAGTGGTTGCGTATTTTTCTGCCTAAAGGAGTAAAAATTTACAGTACGGAAGCACATACTTAATCGAACCCTAGTCTAAGCTGGGGGAAGAAATGCTGCAAACAAACTTGCCTGCAAAAAGCTCCATATTATCGAGTAGTACACTGCAGCCTTCCCAAATTTGTTGTTTGCGATCAAAAGCTCCGCAATGTACCAATAGCTCAACGGCAAGAAGGTGCCCATCCTAGTTAATATCTGAACGTTCAAAAACAAAATGGTTGTAAAGAGGAGTAATGCGTTCACAATGATAACAGGTTTGAGCTTTCTCAACTTAGGAAGCTCAGCGAAATAGTAGTAATATATCGCGTTTGTTTGAATAATAATAGCTGGCAATGCGAAGAGAAAATTCGGCACATTTCCCACTGTCCAGTACTTCAAAAAACCGTTGTTCCAGTACTTGCTTTGGGCATACAGGAAGAGATTTGGAAGCTTATCGTAACACCACTCTCCTCTTCCAGGACAGAACGCTTTGTAGTTCTTGTAGTGCGATATGCAGATGCTCACGAATAGTTGCACACCACCCAACACACTAATTAATGCATTGCGGATATCTCCATCAGCTACGGCAAATTCATAGAGATCATGGAGAAAGAAAACACCAAGCAACGCTGAATTTGCGCGCACCGTGAAATTCAATGCAAGTACTGTCCCTGACAAAAGATATAAGAATATGTTCAGAACGGACTTATTACTCTGGTTCTTAAAAGCCAGGTAGTCGAGCGCCCTATCGTGTAACATCATGGTCATCATTGCCAATAGATTGCTCGCATTCTCCGAGTAGCCTGTTGTTTGAAAAATTCCACCTGCTGAAATCACGATGAGCAAACTCGTGTATTGCGCAAACTGGTCTATGACATTGGAGTTCCCTATTATCTTCTTTTGAAAGAACAGCCTCGTGTAATAGTATGAGAGAACCGCAGTCAAAAAATGTGCAGCGTTGGAGATAAGGATACTGAGAAGAACTTTGCCGTAGAAACTGTTCTGCCAAACAGGAATTTCACGAACGAAAGACAACCAGCCTGGACAGAAAACAAACTGGTGCTCATACTTTGGCTCATTTATGAACATTTCTGCGAAGTATACCATATCCCATGTCACCATTTTGTCCAAGAAGTTTTGCAATAGTGGTGCGAATGGTCCTGCGAATCTCAATGCTGTGCGATCTGAATGCAGTTCAAGTAGTATCTCCGATGATGTATCGAATCTCACCAGTATGAGAAGGACAATGCAGATTTGAATAAGCTTTATTATGAGAAACGAAAGTGAGATCATCCGGATGGTGGCAAGGCCTCCTTCCGTCCTAGTCTGCATTGGTGGCTCGTTTTTATTTTTCTAAAGAACTAACCGGTAAAAGATGAGGTTAGTCAACGTGAGCTAGTTATGTAAGAGTAATTAAGCAATTACAGTGTATTGAAAACCAGCGCATTCAGCGCATGGGGTTTAAAATCCAGTCCCTTACTGCGTCGCAGTGACTTCCGGAAAATTGGTAATTCCACATTCTCATATATTAGATCAAAAATTACAATTTACCAGTTAAGTCTGGTTTTATTGTATTGTTTCCGATAACACTACACTTTTTGATTCAGAATTTGTTTCATTATATAACCTTTCTTGATTCTTCGTATATTCTAAACTCCCAGATTACTTCTTTCCGAACTGCTTGTCGAAGGACGCGATGATACCCTCTACGGACTGTGGGTTTGCCAAGGTGGAAATGTCACCCAATTGGTCAGACTCAAGGGCAGAGATCTTTCTCAAGATTCTTCTCATGATCTTACCAGATCTGGTCTTTGGCAAGTCGGCCACAATGATGACACTCTTTGGAGCGGCAAATGGACCAATCTCCTTTCTAACCTGCAAAACCAACTCTCTTCTCAAGGCAAATGCATCCTCGCTGGTCTCCTCGCCGTTAATCTTCTCAGCAGCCTCGTCCTTCAAAGCAACATAGGCAACCACCGCCTGACCAGTCAAGTCATCGTTGATACCAACAACAGCAGCCTCAGAAACACCATGGTGCTCAATCAAAGCAGCCTCGATCTCGGCAGTCGACAATCTGTGACCAGACACATTGACAACATCGTCAACTCTACCTCTGATCCAGTAGTAGCCGTCATGGTCTCTGGCGGCACCATCACCAGTGAAGTAGTAGCCGGGGTATGGCTTCAAGTAAGTGTCCATGTACTTTGTGTGGTTCTTCCACACAGATCTGGCCATTGATGGCCAAGTATCTTTGACGGCCAACACACCCTCAACATCATTACCGGTGATCTCTTCTCCAGAAACTGGGTCGATGATGCAGGTCTGGATGCCGAAAAATGGCAACGAGGCAGAACCTGGCTTGTTAGGGGTCACACCAGCGATTGGAGCAATGAAGTGGGATCCAGACTCAGTCTGCCAGTAGGTATCACTGATATGGCACTGGCCCTTACCAACCTTTTCGTTGTACCACTCCCAGATGTCCGGGGAGATTGGCTCACCCACAGAACCCAAGGTTCTCAAGGTAGACAAGTCGTACTTCTCGATCTCGGCCTCACCTGACTTTCTCAATAATCTCAAGGCAGTTGGGGCGATGTAGAAGTGAGTGGCCTTGTGCTTCTCCACAATCTGCCACAATCTTCCGAAATCTGGGTAAGCTGGGGTACCCTCGAAAACGATGGTAGGGACACCCAAGGCCAAAGGACCGTACAAAGCATAGGTGTGGCCTGTGATCCAACCGACGTCACCAGCAGTGAACAAAACATCCTCCGGGTGGATGTCAAACACGTACTTGGTGGTCATAGCAGCACCCAAAAGGTAACCTGCAGTGCTGTGCACCACACCCTTTGGAGTACCAGTAGATCCCGAAGTGTACAACAAGAAAAGAGGGTCCTCTGCGTTGACAGGGACTGGGGCCAAGTATCCAGGGAACTTGGCAGTCTCCTCATCCCAGTAGAAGTCTCTACCTTCCTTCAATGGGATTTCTGGGTTGTTTGTTCTCTTGTATACAAGAACCTTCTCCACAGTAGGACAGTTGAGAAGAGCGTCATCGCACAACTTCTTGATGTTGACAGTTCTACCACCACGACGGCCTTCGTCACAGGTAATCAAGGCCTTACAAGACGCGTCGTTGACACGGTCCTTGATGGAACCAGAGGAAAAACCAGCAAAGATCACAGAGTGGATCGCACCCAATCTGGCAACAGCCAACATGGCAACAATGGCCTGTGCATTCATTGGCATGTAAATAGCGACAGTGTCACCCTTTGTGATACCCCACGACTTCAACACACCTGCAACCTGCGAGACTTCGCGCAACAACTCCGCGTATGTCAAGATTCTAGAGTCCTTTTCTTCGTCAGCCTCGTATATCACGGCGGGCTTGTCTGGGTTGGCAAATGCGTGTCTGTCAACACAGTTGTAGGAGGCGTTCAACTCACCGCCGATAAACCAGGCAGCATCGCCATGGTCCAATGAACCAGCCTTGACCTTGTGGAAGTCCTTGTCCCAGTGCAACAACTCCCTGGCCATTGGGCCAAAAAATCCTTCTGGATCGGTGATGGACTGGTCATACAACTTCTGGTAGTCCGCCAAAGAGGAGAAGTATCCGCTTCTTGGTTGCCTCTCGAAAAACTCCTTTGGAGTCTCACGGATCTGTATGTCGTTGGCTTCGTGTACAACACTGTGTGCTGGCATCTGAATGTTAGTACGGTTTTCCTGGTGATGTTGCCTTTACATACTCTATAGTGAATTGGTAATACTTTGCACTCGGGCTGGAAAAGCTTCAAAAATTTTCGATTGTCGTGATACAAAGCCTGGGCTGTTTATATCAACGTGATCGAACGGTTAGTTAGCTCCCAAATTGTTGGTCCCAATTTTTCACGTCCAACAAAATTGAAAATATGGAGGTATACGGCTTATGTAATCCCCTCTTCAGCGTTATACGACAAAAACTGTTGTGACATGTGTTCAGTGTCTGTGTGCAGGATAACTATGGTTCAACATTTTAGTTACTCACAACAGGTGCAGCTGGCAGTATTATATCGATATAATTACAATTTAGTTAAGAACGTGTAGAAAGAATAGTGATAATAATAGCCCAATTGATAACTCGTGTAAATCTAACAGCAATTGTAGCTTTTCAAATCTAAACGAATATACTGAATTGTTGACAATTTTACACTTCTTATCATGTTTTCTACAAAAATACTGCCCACCAATTCGCTACTCCAATCGCCTCAGTTTACGTAATCAATATTGCGCCATCTTACTAAAAAAGGTACTTCTACCCTCAACGAATCAAGTTTTCCTTATTCGCACTCATAACCAACCAATGTAATTCAACTTTCTGTCTTCCCCTCTTTCCTTTACACGTAATCAATTTTTCTCCGTTCTTCCTCCCCTCCATTTTAAAATCAACTGTTGTGCTTAACAGTCCTTTCTTTATACGTAGTTATACAACCACCACTGCGCGTAAACATTTTCAGATACTTATGATTAAAGCTATTCCTTTCCCATGATCGCACTTAGTTTCTACAACCAATTTATCTAACCCATTAATTAAATACATAAACCATATAGATACATGTAACAGTCCCCAGTTTCTCTAAAACGCTTAGTCGACCTCCTCAACGGTTGGGCCCTCAGAAGAAGCATCTGGAGCACCAGCACCTGGGAAACCACCTGGAGCAGCACCTGGAGCACCGCCTGGAGCAGCACCACCCTGGTAAGCCTTAGAAATGATTGGGTTGGCCTTGGCCTCCAACTCCTTCTGCTGGTCAGCGAACTCCTCCTGAGTAGCAGTCTGGTTGGCGTCCAACCAAGCAATGGTCTCATCAGCAGCCTTGGTGACCTCCTCAATCTCAGAGGCGTCCAACTTGGACTTGAGCTGCTCCTCACCCAAGCTCGACTTCAAGGAGTAAGCGTAACCCTCCAAACCGTTCTTGGCCTGGACTCTGGCAGCCTCCTTCTCGTCCTCCTCCTTGAACTTCTCGGCGTCAGAAACCATCTTCTCGATGTCCTCCTTGGACAATCTACCCTTGTCGTTGGTGATGGTAATCTTCTGAGACTTACCAGTACCCTTCTCCAAAGCGGAGACGTTCAAGATACCGTTGGCGTCGACATCGAAGGTAACCTCGATCTGTGGGACACCTCTTGGAGCTGGTGGAATACCAGACAACTCGAACTTACCCAACAAGTTGTTGTCCTTGGTCTTGGCTCTCTCACCCTCGAAGACCTGGATCAACACACCTGGCTGGTTGTCCTGGTAGGTGGAGAAAGTCTCAGACTTCTTGGTTGGAATGGTGGAGTTTCTTGGGATCAACTTTGTCATGATACCACCGGCGGTCTCGATACCCATAGACAATGGGGCGACATCCAACAACAACAAGTCCTGGGTCTTAGAAGAGGTGTCACCAGACAAGATAGCAGCCTGGACAGCGGCACCGTAAGCAACAGCCTCATCTGGGTTGATGGATCTGTTTGGCTCCTTACCGTTGAAGAAGTCGGAAACCAACTTCTGGACCTTTGGAATTCTGGTGGAACCACCAACGAGGACAATCTCGTCGACGGCGGACTTGTCGACCTTGGCGTCTCTCAACACCTTCTCGACTGGGTCCAAAGTAGATCTGAA
The DNA here is from genome assembly GCA_003707425.3 of Kodamaea restingae. Classification (NCBI taxonomy): domain Eukaryota; kingdom Fungi; phylum Ascomycota; class Pichiomycetes; order Serinales; family Debaryomycetaceae; genus Kodamaea; species Kodamaea restingae. Next base: position 93,133 of record PPJA03000014.1, read on the forward strand.
CAAGTCCTGGCACAACTCCTCGAATCTAGCTCTGGTGATAGAAGTGTAGAAGTCGATACCCTCGTAAAGAGAGTCAATCTCGATAGAGGTCTGAGCAGAAGAAGACAAGGTTCTCTTGGCACGCTCACAAGCAGTTCTCAATCTTCTGAGAGCTCTCTGGTTGGTGGACAAGTCCTTCTTGTTCTTTCTCTTGAACTCGTTGACGAAGTGGTTGACCAACCTGTGGTCAAAGTCCTCACCACCCAAGTGAGTGTCACCGGCAGTAGACTTGACCTCGAAGATACCGTCCTCAATAGACAAGAGGGAAACATCGAAGGTACCACCACCCAAGTCGAAGATAAGAACGTTCTTCTCGGTCTCCTCCTTCTTGTCCAAACCGTAAGCAATAGCAGCGGCGGTTGGCTCGTTAATGATTCTCATGACGTTCAAACCAGCAATCAAACCAGCGTCCTTGGTGGCCTGTCTCTGGGAGTCGTTGAAGTAAGCTGGGACAGTGACGACAGCATCACCGACCTTGTCACCCAAGAAACCCTCAGCGGTCTCCTTCATCTTACCCAAGACCATGGAGGAGATCTCTTCTGGGGTGAAGACCTTGGTCTCACCCTTGTACTCAACCTGGATGTTTGGCTTTCCACCCTTGTCAACGACCTTGAATGGGAAGTGCTTCATGTCACCCTGGACCTCCTCGTCGGAGAACTTTCTACCGATCAAACGCTTAGCGTCGAAGACGGTGTTAGCTGGGTTCATAGCAGCCTGGTTCTTGGCAGCGTCACCAATCAATCTCTCGGAGTCAGTGAAGGCAACGAAAGATGGGGTGGTTCTGTTACCCTGGTCGTTCGCAATGATCTCGACACGGTCATTAGCGAAGTGGGCAACACACGAGTAGGTAGTTCCTAAATCAATACCAACAGCAGGCATATTTGTTCTGTAATATAAGTAGTAATACTTGGTCCATAATTACAAGGCAATCTCTATCATTATATACTGCTACCAAATTTGTCGGCCATGAAATTTTTTAACCTGAAAAACTTCTTCCGAATTCCAAAGGCTTCGAAAGATTTCCAGGCTTAATCGGGCTAATTGCTCGAGCTTGGGTAATCTGCAAATGGGGCAATGCAAGCTGACGGCATTTTTACAGTTTGTGTATTTTTTCTAGAAGCTGGAATCATATAGAAGGTAGTGGAATTTCAAACGTGACTAAGGTCACGAGCTACCAATCATATCTTCTCAAACGTTAGCTTTATTCAGCTCTGACCACTCTTATGCAAACATGCTCTCGCGATTGATGTACAGCACTAGCACTAATAACTGTGCATTCCTATTTTAGTTATACTACAAGATAAGTGTGTTTGAGACAGGTCAATCAGCCACTACAAGTATCCTCTTCATAAAAACAACAATACATTGATCTATCTCCTCATCTCTAGGTAGACTTCTCCTTTGTGTAGTCATTGACAAACTTAAAGCTACCAATGGTGCGCACAACGCCCTTGAAAGAGACCCAAGCCTGCTTGACTGCTGGCACGTTGGCGGCATGCTTGTTAATCAAGCCCTCAACCTGCAACTCCAAAGACTTGAAGTAGTTTCTGGTGAAGATAGAGCTCTCGTATCTGGCCTTGATGAAGATAGTGTAGACAATGAAAGGAACCAAAGATCTCTTTCTGAAAGTAAGCAATCTCAAGAACAAGAACAAGTACGCGTAAACCTCAACAACACTGGCAAGCTGAATAGACTTGGTGTTGTTGTGGGTAACAAACTCGGAGATCTTGTGCGAAATGGCGCTATTCTCCAAACCTGCAATTGGTGTCAAGTACGTGTTTGCGTACACCAAGACGTGGAACAAGGAGAACAAGGAGAATGGGAAAATCGTGAGCCACACATATGGTCTCAAAATCAACAATGCAACACCCAACAAGAAGTACTGGAAATTGTCGTCCTTGAGAACAACAGGCAATCTCGTCTCCTTCTGCGACAACTGGAAGTTCAAAATACCAAAACTGCTGATGACTCCAGTCAATGCCCAGAAGTACCAGAACTTGTAAGCACCTTTGAATATCCTCAAGTAGGTCAATGTGTAGAGCACGACGTTGGTCAAGGTCAAAACATGGCCCACAAACCAACCAAACTGCAAAGACTTCACAGTTTTGATCAAGTCCTCCTTTTGGGTGGCCTTGGTGGCGGCAGGTGCTTCCTTAGGCTCAGTTGAGGATACCGGCTTGGTAGTTTCAGCGGCGCTCACATGCGAGGTGGTGCTCGCATTCGAAGGGATGGCTTCTTCAACAGCAGCCTTCAATTCAGATTCTGGGTTCGATGACATTGTTCGATAAAGAAGCAGCAATTGAGATTTCTATTTTATAATATGTCGTCTGAGTAAAGCAAGGTTGCGCATTTTTAGTCCAGCAACACAAAAAAGGGTGCAAATTTCATTTGGGACAAAGGGGGCACCGAGGATGTCGATCACGCTTTTGAAACCGCATAGCCGTCTTTGTTCATTCCTCACACTTCGAGCTATTGGATTTTGTGTATAGTCTTGCGACGTCATCGCCCGCTTGTTCCGCGAACTTCTGGAAACACTAGGGGATATGCAGGGCAGTTTTCTGAGAACAAATTAGTGTGAGCATTACAGGTTATATGAGATGGAAGAGGACTGCCATTGAATGTAATTTCGCTGTATCGGTTCATCAGTTTGTTCCTAAATTGAAAGTGATGGCTAAATAATCAACTGACCACTACTGAAGAGGTAAACCAAGTGATAGCTCTCTTCAGTCAGTCGTCAGTCTTACTCACTGATTTATTGCTATCTCATGTTCTCAAAACGCCTAGGAAGCCTGTTCATCACTGTATTACTTTTCATTAAATGGTTCGCTCTTCATGAAATCATCAGTGAATAGCGAAATTAACACTACAACTACATCGAAAAACATAACGCAATACCTATTCCACGCATATAGAAATAGCCAAACCGCCCGCGATGGAAATCAAGTGGCCAGTGGCCTGTTTCGCTGCTTAACGTAAGAAACCCTTACGAGTCTTGGTTGGAACAGCGGAGTTGGAGTGTGGCTCCGAAGGCAAGGTCTTCTGCTTTTCCAACTGAAGCTTCTTGTCCTCCAACAACTTGATCTGCTTACTCAACTTGTCCTTCATCTCCTTGTGCCTCGAGAACAAGTCTGCCTCTGATCTCTGCAATTTCTTCTCCTTCTCAGACACCTTCTGCTGGAAGACAGCCTTCATCTCAGACTCCATTCTGGCCAATTTGGCCTCGTGCAAGGCTCTCTCCTCCTCCTGCTTGGCCAAGGGGTCGAATTCTCTGAAAACAGAGTTGTCCTGAACAATGCCCATCTTGGACAACTTCTCTGTTCTGTAGTTCTCATACAAGATGTTGGCAGTGCTCTCCTTCAACTCCTCAAGGAAATTCCTCACCAACAACTGGCGCAACTTCAAAAAGTCGTTATGGTCCTCGTTATCCACTTCAATCACACCCCATGGGTATCTTCTTCCTCTAACAACTCTTCCATCAGGTGTCTCAACCTCCTTGGTAGAACCGACGACAGCGAATGGCATCTTGCTCAAGATCTGCTTGGTGTTCATGACGGTTTCCTCGTCATCATTCTCGTAGTCCAGTGGGCTGAAAGTCTTGATTCCCTGGTGCTTGATGTCGTCCAAAATTCTCAGCTTGAAAAGCTCGATCTCTTCGTTCGTCAAAGTGTCAGACTTGGCAATCACCGGGATCAAGTTGACCTTTTCATGAACCTGCTTCATCAACGTGATGTCCAAAGACCTCAAGGAGTGGCCAGTTGGCTCGATGAAGTAAAGGAACGCGTGCACTCTCTCGTCTTCAATCTTGGATCTGTTCACACGGCTCTCAACCTCCAAATACGAGTCGAATCTGCCGTTGATTTCGTCCACAATAGGCTTCCAAGAGTTGGTGTTATTCACCGACTCGCCAAAGCCTGGGGCAGTGATAACGTTCAACTTCAACTTCACACCATCCTCCTCGATCTCGGCCCTGTGAGACTTGATCTTAACAACAGCCTCCTCCCCTGGTGCGTATGCAGCAGCAGCAGCGTCTTCTTCGGCAGTTTCTGTCTCTTTGGACAAAATCTCGCGGTTGAAAAGCGTGTTGATCAAAGTAGCCTTTCCCAAACCACTCTCACCCACAGCCATGACGTTCAAGCTGAAGCCTCTTCTGATTGACTTTCTGTGCCACTGCTTAGGCAAGTTTGCGAATCCAACATAGCCGTTCAATTTTCTTCTGATGATTTTGACCTCGTGCTGAATTGGGTCCTTGTTAAGGTTAGATGTTACGGGAGACTCAACTTCGGCTATTTGTTAGTATTGCTTTAATTCCCCGTGGGGTTTAGGGTCCATTGGAGATTGTTTGTAACGTTTCTATCAAGTAGCTTTATGGGCGTTGACGGTGATCTGGCAGATCAGCGTCTATTTCTGAACGCGTTTAAAACGTGCCATTTGACGTATTGAAAAGACCCGCATACCCTCAAAGTGGGCGCGCGCGTAAAAAGTGAATAACGTACCAGTCATGATGTATGTACACTTCTAGTTGGGAGGAAGTATGAAAATTGACTTTGTTTGGTCTGTTGTTTTTTTACAAAAAAGTGTGCCAGAATTTTCGTAACGATATCGTTAAACCTAAACAAGTAAAACAGTTTGACAGTTTGACACTGTAAACTGCTGTTCTAAGCGCGTCAAGTGATTTTAGAGGATCCAAAATGATTCACGCCTGATTCAATCATAAAAAGTAAAAGAGCGTAAGATTCAAATAGGTTTGCTAAGTTATTAGCGTTTGAAGAGTTAGTCGAGGTTTGCTAGTTTGTCGAGAATTGTGAGCGGCTATAATACCCTCGGGGAAAAAAGAACTTAAATTAACATGCACATATCAAGAGGCAGTACACGATTCCCGTATCTTTTATTATTACGTCTTTTAACCAAAATACTTTATTGCAGACAATGTATATCGTTGTCTTTACACTTACGATCTTTTGGCAAAATCTGACGAAAAGTTTTAAAAACAAAACACGGTATTAGCTTTACGTAAGCCGTTTTATTTTACAATGTTCCTGATTCAATTGAGTTCTTTCTATACACTGTGTTTTTTATCTTTATCGTGATCTGTCTCGGTTTCCCATTTCGTTCTCTGTTCTCGATATTCTTATCTCTTCTCGTTTCTGTTCGATCTTTATTCATATTTCTTTTCGTCTCCGTTCACTCGTTCTCTTTACTCTTTTCTCTTCTCGTTTCTGTTCGATCTTTATTCGTATTTCTTTTCGTCTCCGTTCACTCGTTCTCTTTACTCTTTTCTCGTTATTTCGTTCGTACCCTGCAAACAGAACTCGTCTACCGAGGGAAATCAGTCCTCACTAATTTCACACAACTGACTTTAACAGTTCGTTACCAGTGGAGATTTCTTTTTCAACCAAGTCCACTGATTTTGTCTGTTCACCACGACTGAATACCTTCTATAACTTCACTTACCATTGCATTCGTCTATACTCAGCAATCATTGAGCCTCTACTCAGCCTTTACCAATTCATCGTGCAAAAACTGTAAGCCCATCTTAGCAAATTCAGCCATATTGACCGCACGCTCGTGCGATCCAGTGTATCTGCTGCACGAGACATCACCTCCAGGTCCACTCAACCCGAGAAATACATATCCCACGTCCTTGGCACTGTTTTTGTCGTCATTCAGCAAATGCAAGTCTGATGTCGGGCCCGCAAAACCGGTTTCGGAGAGAACATAGGTGGAACCGAGGTCATACTTGGTAGTACGGGCAAGTTTGAGGGCAACCTGTTCCGAAGGACCCACGAAGTTCGAGATCTCTTCGTCGGTGTAGCCAGAAACCTTGAGTCTTTGCCTTAATGAATACACCAATTTCCCACCAATGTAGAAATTGGATGCTCCTGGCACCGTAACGATATAAGCCGACAAAAGACCCCCACAGGCAGCCTCAGAAATCGCAAGTGTCTGGTTTCGGGAGCGCAAAATCTCAGCAATCCGCGCCACAAGTTGTTGTACGTCTTGAGGAGGGAACTCCATGATTAGTCGTGCAGAAACAAATTATACAAACTAGTGGCAAGAAATCAAAAAAGTCTAGAGTACAACATGTCGAGCAAGGTCTTGAAGTTTAACGCTGGCAAGGTCCAATATGACGAGAACACGAAACAGTGCACACCACTACGCGCCAAGGGAGTGGTCACTATAAAACCTAGCAAAGAAGAGCCCGAATTTCTCGCGTTCAACTGGAAACCCAAGGGAGACTTCACAACAGGAGGCGTTGAGAGAGATGAATTGTTGTTGATACCTGGCGACGTGAGCTTCAAGCACATAAAGTCTTGCACCACTGGCCGCGTTTTTGCATTGACATTTTTGAGTTCGGGTGCAAAGCACTTGTACTGGTTACAAGACATTGGGGACTTGGACCAACCAGATGTTTTGACAGATAAGGATAAGGAAATAATGAAACAGATCAATGAGTTGACGGCCATTAAGGACGACGACGAAGAGGAGGAAGAGGAGGAAGAGGAAGGAGGCGACGACAAAACGACCCCAGCGGTGGACGAGCCCAAAACTGGATCCAAGTAAGTACACATAGTTTGATAAATGCACACAGGATTAACCTTTTAGTGTACAGGGACGCGCACATGGATCTTCCGATCTCTCCAACCTCCCCATACAATCACTCTCGGACTTTTTGACCCTGAATGCTATCGAAAAGCACTTGGACTCATTGAGCGCCGAGCAGATCTCGTCAATGTATGCACCGTTGTTGCCACCCTCTTTACGGGCAAATCCGACCAAGCACAGTGTTCTTGAGACCGTGAGAAGCCCATTTTTTCAACAGACGATCCAGAAGCTCAGTGAGCAGTTGGAGCAGCGCAAGGGCGCAGGTTACTTGCTTGCTCAAAGCTTGAATTTGAAGTATGAAAAGGAGGGCATAGCCTCATTTCTCCAGGCTTTACGAGATGCAAAGAGGGACGGTGCCGAACATGATAATTGATCTTTTGCTCTTTGGCAGAATAAGTCATTCGTTACACTTTGTACATTTATTCACAGGGCTCACAATAGAGGTTGATTGCTGATGACGACATTTAGTTTATATAATACACATTGCACTTGCAACAACAAATTGAACCGTAACAACACAATGGATAGGATACAACTAGTTTCACAGCCGAATCACGATCAAAGCGATAAAAACAAGATATTGCAGCTGACTTTGCAGAAGTTGCAGGACTTGGTCAAGGAGAACCCCGCACAGGACACTCCAGAGTCAGACAATGTTGACGTTAAGAGTCCGCAGAGATCGCAAGATGCACAGCAGCACAACAAGCACTCCAAGGATTCCGTCGCCCAGAGCGAAAAAGAGAATGGAGTGAATTACGACCAGGATGGTTTTGAGATTCCCACGGGTAAGATTCCTTTGGATGGCCAGTTTGCAACCGTGGAAATACAAGAGCTCGTGAAGCTTGCACAGGAGAAGGGAATAATATCTGATGCTATCAAGGTGGAGATTTTGGCTGAAAACGATTTGGTGGGGGATACCATAGAACTCTCCGATAGCCAGGAGCTGACAAATGAGCCAAACGAAAAGTGAACAAGTTCAGGGAAGTGCGCACAGATACGAATGTATATGGTTTATTAGATTACATAGTTAGAGTTTGCAATCTGCGGTTTTGATCGTTTCCCTTGTGTAAGCTGCCACATTTTGACGGCTATTAACGGTTATGACCAAAATTCACAGGCCATCAAATAGACCCTAAGACAAGAGATTTTGATTTGGAAAGGAATCTTCAAACAAAAGTTAAGGCTTTGTGAGATATCCACAGAATTGATCAGTTCGCTACACCTCTGAACTTGCAGTTTGTAGAATATTGTTTTAGTTTATTAACAGCCATTGGTTATCTAGCAAACAGCATGGAATCATCTAGAGTAAATGACTTTTTCATTTTGACTCCTTCGTGGTAAACTCATCTCGACTCTCTTCGTCAGGTTGATTCCATATCGATGAAATCATCGCAGACTTCCGTCAACATTCGTGTGAATTTCGTTATTTCTTCTTTTATCGCTTACCACAATGGGAAAAGGGCCATTGGGACGTAACTCGTTGGCCTCCCTCAAACCACTCTACGTTTTGGTTGTAGTGGGATGGCTTATTGCTATGGGAGTGCTATCCAGCACGCAGAAACCTGTGGGATCCGACGAGGCATCGTGTCGAATGGTGTGGATGTCACCGTCTTATGCTCGAATCGAATCGTTTGATAAAACCCACACGAAATTTGCGTCTAAGTACTCACTCTACCTCTACAGAGAGCAAGATCAAGACCCTGCCCCAAACGAAAATGACGAGGGCTTCTCGATTTTAGAGGGAATCCCAGTCTTGTTCATTCCTGGGAACGCAGGAAGTTATAGACAGGGCAGATCCGTCGCGTCAGAAACATCAAATTTATACTTCGAGGAGTACATTCACGGCTATGGTAACCCAAAGGCTTCCAACTTCGACTTTTTTACCGCAGATTTCAACGAGGACTTCACCGCATTCCATGGAAGAACGTTGTTGGACCAAGCAGAGTACTTGAACGAGGCTCTCAGGTTCATATTGGGCTTATATGCAAACAACAAGTCCCCCCCTAAGTCTGTGATAATATTGGCGCATTCAATGGGTGGAATAGTTGCAAGAACAATGCTCTCACTACCCAACTACCCGGAAGGTACGGTGAACACCATCATAAGTCTTGCATCCCCCCACTCTACAGCACCACTTACATTCGACGGTGATTTGATCAAGATCTATGCTGCTGTGGACAAGTTTTGGGCAAGTGGATTTGAGAATAAGACTTCTGAGGTGGCGGAAATCGCCTCAAGACGGCTTGCTGACGTTTCCATAGTTTCCATCACAGGCGGGTCTGTCGACGGAACTTTGCCTGCAGATTACACAACTTTGGGGTACTTAGTACCACCCTCTAATGGTTTCACAGTGTTTACCACAGGAATGCCGCACGTATGGACTACGATAGACCACTTGGCAATTGTTTGGTGTGCACAGTTAAGACGGTCAATTTCACGAACATTACTTGAGATAGCAGATGTGACAGTACCACTGCGGACGAAAAATTTGGATGAAAGAATGGAGATCTTCAAGAAGTACTACTTGAGCGGGTTCGAGAGTTCTCGGGTCTCTCAAGAGTCTTACGTACAAATTAGTATAGACACCAATGACGCCGAAAGTTACACCATTGATCCAGAGAGCACTATGACTGTTCCACAGGCAACCTACAACCTTTTCACTGTATCCGATCAAGGGAGCGAGTTTAGTCTTCTTACCTCAAAGGCCATAGATGATGACAGCAACATTGCAGTGTTGCTATGCAAGCGTGCAGAAGCCTACAATACTACTGAGTTACCGCTTAACTGTTTGAATGTCAAAGACTTCCAGGCGGTTCCAAGGTCAACTGGAGGATCTCTTGACGCTTCGTCATTTGGAGGAGACCAGCAGCCGTTTTATGCGGTCCGCTATGATACTGAGTCGTTGAGGAATTTTGACTATGTCGTTGTCAAAACTCCCAGTACAGAGTTCGGCGCTGGTGAATTCCTCACAGCGGATATCTCCACAAGTGGTGCCGCGGAGTTCGAGCTTGGAGGTGCCTTTTCGTCAGTATTTTTCTATGAGTCCAAAATTACTCTTCCTGCAAATCGCCCACTTTCCACAACTATCAAGATCCCGGCAGCATGGAGTAGTTTGTTAGTTTACAAGCTCAAGGTGAAGAGTAGAATTCCGATTGAGTCATTTCCCCGAGACCCCCCCTACATTTCCATGGCAAGGCAGTGGATATCCAAGCCTTTCGAAACAAAGTGGCATATTAATGTGGACGAGAGGAAAGCCTTGAAGCTTTCACTCCACGGAGCAGCACCATTTGTTCCAGTCGAAAGATACACAGTACCGAACGTCAACATCGACTTGTGGAGCTCGCCATTCCTCAACAGCTCCCCTTTGGATTTGACTATATCCGTCGATCACTTCACAAGCTTGAAATTGGTTTTGTTGAGGTACCGGTTGGCTGTTGTATCATTTTCCACTGCAATAACTCTTTTGGTGTTGGCCGTGCAGCTTCGTGAGTACACAACCACATTCAAATACCCGAACTTAACATGGGCTATGGTGCGCTTGAACTCACCAGTCTTCCTCATCTTTTTTGTCTTTGGAACGTTCCTATTGAACCTCGCCACTACTGAAGAGCGCGTGCAGAAACTTTTGAGGTTCTTGGATCCTGTCACTATGCAAATAACAGACGAAGCCAGCAATTTGGCTGATAATCCTAACTTCAAAGTAAACCTGTACTTTTTGGGTTTGGAGGATACCAAATTGTGGTACTTGGGTGTTATTATGTACTTGATGTGCACCTTTTTTATGTTTTCTCTCTTCAAGGTGATCTCGGGTTGTGCTGCAATTCTCAATTCCGCCATTGCGATAGTGTCCAATGGGTACATAAAATTGGTTGGAAAGAGACAGCAGAGACCTGCTAAGGAACAAGAAAAGAAAGATGGACAGTCCGAAACACTCAAATCATCACATACAAGGAACAAAGTTGCAGTTACCATGGCGTTGTTATTCTTGATCGCTTGGTACTTACCATACCAGATAGGATTTTTTGTCGCAGTGGTTATTCAGGCTTTTAACGTGTTGAAAGCTAGTCGCTCGCAGCGCGCTGACCAGATAAACTTCCAGACTTCCATTTTTGCATTGATGGTGGCTGTTTTGCCAGTGAATGTGCCTATAGTGGTAGTTTTTATTCATAATTTAGCGGTAAGCTGGGCAACACCCTTTTCCTCACACCACAACATACTTTCGGTCTTGCCTATATTGCTAATGGTTCAGATGAATAACAACAACGTTCACAAAAAGCTCAACTTAAATTATGCTGGCGTTTTGACGTGGTTTGTGTACTACTTTGCATTCTACTGTGTCGTCTACGGCATCAGACATACCTTCTGGCTCCACCATCTTTTAAATTTGTTCAGTTGCTTTATCATCATCTGCACATGGGGAGATGATCTGGAGTGGGCAACTGAAGAAGCTGGAACACGTAAAGAAATCGAATAATAGACTTTTTTAGGAACACCAGTCTATGACTGAGATAGATGACCCCTGTGTAAATGCGGGGAAAAATTCAACTTCAATCTAGGATATGCTGAAGTAAAAGCAGTTCAGATTAATGGAAAGGGATAGTAAAGGACAAAAGAACATGACCCAGTAAGGTCTCCACATCCAAAAGAAACGGTATATGGTAGATAAAAGTCAACTTGTTTTGGTTAGTTTCAATTAAAATTGACTAACCATTCATCTTTGCTAGTTTTGCTACAATGGACTAACCCTTCATCATACGAATATTCATTAGACTAATATACACATAAAACATTAACGGAAAATAAAAGTGAGAACTAAAGATTGTTGACCAGAGAGCTTAAAGCTTCCTTTCCGATGTGTTTAATCTCTAAGAGGATGCAGAGGAGTATTTGGTGACGGCTCTGGTACCTTCAGAAACAGCGTGCTTGGCCAATTCACCTGGCAAGATCAATCTGACAGCAGTCTGAATCTCTCTGGCGGAGATAGTGGACTTCTTGTTGTAAGCAGCCAACTTGGAGGCCTCACCGGCAATTCTCTCGAAGATGTCGTTTACGAAAGAGTTCATGATGGACATAGCCTTCTGGGAAATACCAGTGTCTGGGTGGGTCTGCTTCAAGACCTTGTAGATGTACGAGGAGTAAGTCTCCTTTCTGGACTTGCTTCTCTTCTTAGAGTCAACGGAAGAAGATGCGGTCTTCTTGGCAGCTGGCTTCTTCTCAGCTGGGGCCTTGGAGGCTGGCTTCTTCTCGGCTTTGGTTGGTGGGGCCATTTCGTACTGTGATTAAATGAAAATAGTGTGAGTAAAAAAACTGAGGGCAAGAGAGATTATATTTATATTGGATCAGGGAACCTCAGTAAAGGCAAACAAACATTAATTGCGCCCAAGCCGAATTTTGTTTTGTACGATCAACACGCGGTACCAGCATTTGAGTAATTGGTTCGTCCCATGCACACAGGACTTGCATTAAAGGGGCACTTTTGTGTTGGGGTTCCAATTGTGGACGAAGAGAGCGCGAGGTGCTCGGGGACAGGTACACGATTTACACACTTGAGGCGTAAAAACCAGCACAAAAATAACGCGTGAATTTTTGAGACCAGTTGCGTATTTTTCGGCACCACGCGGTCAGGGAGCACAAATAGGAGCTACGCGGTGCGTGGTCCTGTATCTCCAGCCTGTGCCTAGAGTGCTTGTGTGCAGACACGAACAATCCGAAATGTATTTTGATTGATACAGGGAAAAAGGACAAGTGCAGCACAAAGCCCTCCGTCTTGCTGTTTGACAATCTGTATAAATAAATCGTAATTTCCCCAGCACAATTTTTATAGATTTCTACATCTACTAAATCAAATAACTATAACAATGTCTGGTGGTAAAGGTAAAGCCGGTTCGTCCGAAAAAGCTTCTAGTTCTCGTTCTTCCAAGGCTGGGTTGACTTTCCCAGTCGGTCGTGTTCACAGATTGTTGAAGAAGGGTAACTACGCCCAGAGAGTTGGTTCTGGTGCCCCTGTGTACTTGACCTCTGTCTTGGAATACTTGGCCGCTGAAATCTTGGAGTTGGCTGGTAACGCTGCTAGAGACAACAAGAAGTCCAGAATTATTCCAAGACACTTGCAATTGGCCATCAGAAACGATGAGGAATTGAACAAGTTGTTGGGTCACGTCACCATCGCCCAGGGTGGTGTCTTGCCAAACATCCACAACTCCTTGTTGCCAGCTAAGAAGCCAAAGCCAGGTAAGGCTTCCCAGGAGTTGTAAGTTCATGACGACAATCTTTAATTCAATGTCCCATACCAAGCTATTGTGCTTGGCCCGTACTTAACCGGGGTAACGTTTAGTTTGCAAAGCAAACTAGTGTATATTAGCAGCTAATTATGAGGTAGTTTTTAATTTATGTGTTCTATAAGAACATAATGTATTATCAGGATGTACTACTGGTTGAGACAGTTAATGGCGGGGGCGAGGAACGTGGAGAAGGATAATTTGCCTGCCGATTTATGGCCATTTTGGTGAAAGAATGCACCGAGAGGAGAATATATATGAATGTACCTTTGAACCAAGTGTACTCCTTCAAAATATGTGGAGGGAAGTCCGTCAAATGCCCTTAAAAGAGGTAGTTTATTCTTTTAAATCAACATGTTGGGCAAGTAATTCATATTTAAAGACTCGCTTTCGGGTAATGGATGATATTAAGGATGCATTTTCAAGTTAGATTCAAACAATAGTTCAAACAATCGTTACCACACCGTATTCGGTAATTCCAAGAAATTAGACAGTTTCTTATTTGAAAGGATCATAATTAACCGCATGTTCGCTTAGATGCCCCCAAGTTGATAAATAGACCTCAAATCTTATGCCATCAATTAATTATTTCTTGATCTAAAGCTTCAGAAAATATACAATTTTAACAGATGGAGAAGTTCACCAATTGGAGAGATAAGGGCACAGGCATATCGCCGTTTATGCCAGTGAAACCGCCCATCTATGACACTGCTGGTGTCTCGAAATGGACGCAGTACACTCTCAAGCTGGTGGTATGTCTTCTCAAGGTCCCAATCGCGTCATTTCTTCTCGCCGTCTACTATATCACCTCCATCAATGCTGTTTTGAGGTTTGTTTTGCTAACCATTTTTGGTTTCAAGAGCTTTGACATACTCTCAGACGGAGTAAAACGCTCTGACACGCAGAAATTGACCAAACGTTTGCCTCATGTTGGCGATATGGTCGTTGTCAACTACACTTCCCCTCTTGATGGATTTTTTGTTGCAATGACTGCCCAAACATCTTGGAGACGCGTGGCGATCTTGGTACCTGATGCTCAAGGAAAGGTTTATGAATATGGTATTTGGTCTTTGTTCAACTTCACATTTTCTGGTTTGCATTCAGGATCCCCGGTGGATTTGACGAGTCCAGCATTGAAGAAGAAGGTGTGCTTTCTTTTCTTGGAAGGAACGCCCTCCAATGGAAAAGCAGTGTTGCCGTTCCAGAGCGTGAATCCTACAGAGTTCAACTTCAAGCTGTTGGTGGTGAGATTCTCGCCCTCGTTTTTAACGTTGCCGGTACCGTACATTTCCAAGGCTCGGTACATTTTCGAGCTTCTTTCAACTTCTAAGCAGAAAAACTTCATCAAGATCAAGGTCTATGAATTTGGAGGCGATTACTCCGTTGAAGAAGTGAAGAAAGCGTTTGAATTGAACTCCTTGAGCGTCTTAGAATCAAGGTTAAATTTGGCGGAGAAGAAGAAATTCTGGGATTACTATGAAACTAAGAAGAATGTGTAATCTTGAAAGGCGAGACAATTTTCCTTAATTAATGCACTGGAATAATCACTTAATAAATAGGGAGGCCTTGTTGATTGGTGACTACAGAAACTATAAATAGATCAATTGATCAAGATATTACCAACTGCACAGCCGTATTGACATCGCAGCAAGAAATCGAGGATTGTAGTTTTACAAGGGGGATCGATGGTTTTTCGTAAGTTTTCGTTTATAGAGCGTTCAAAGGGCCCCTAAATTGATGCATCTTTATCTAGTTCTTATTTTCTCCAACTCAATCTTTCCCATGAGCAGCCGGGAAATTTATGCATGCGGTAGGCGTTCATTTGTATATTGAATGGATGTTAAACTCTTGATTTAATTTCTCATCCATTGCATAATGAAATTCAATCATTTAGTATCTTTGTTCAAGGGATCTTCAAACTCGTCGTTCTTCATGTTCTTTAGAGGATCCTGAAACTCGTCGTTCTTCATATTCTTTAGAGGATCCTCAAACTCGTCGTTCTTCATGTTCTTTAGAGGATCCTCAAACTCGTCGTTCTTCATGTTCTTTAGAGGATCCTCAAACTCGTCGTTCTTCATGTTCTTTAGAGGATCCTCAAACTCGTCATTCTTCATGTTCTTTAGAGGATCCTCAAACTCGTCGTTCTTCATATTCTTTAGAGGGTCCTCAAACTCGTCGTTCTTCATATTCTTTAGAGGATCCTCAAACTCGTCGTTCTTCATATTCTTTAGAGGATCCTCAAACTCGTCATTCTCAGGATCGTTCTTAATCACACCCTCAATCCTCCTCCTCTTCTCCACACCGTAGTCCACCAAGTTGTCGTCCTCCAGCTCCCCTTTCTTCACCTTAAAGTACGTGTGGTCCACCTTCAATACCCTATCATATACCTTAATACCATTGAAGTTGTCAATCGCAAGCACACAGCTACGGAGGTTCGCGTACTTCAAGAAGCAGAAGCCCCTGTTCTTGGTCTCGTCGTTGGGATCCTTGGGCATTTTTATATGCGTAGGCACACCGTATTGTGAGAATATCGTGAGTACATCCTTTTCGTTCAAGTCCGCATGGAGGCCTCCAATGTGAATGTATGAGCTATCTCTGTAATCATAGTGCCAGGATGCCTCGTATGGGGTTTTTGACGCAAGCTCTTTCTGGTTGATCGTGGCGATTTTTCGTATTGCGTTCATGGGAGTGTGGATGTGTCTTGATTGAGAGCTGTGGTTGTACTACTGTAATGGTGTATATGAATTTGTAGTTAATTATTTGTGGTTGTGTCTAAATATAAATGTATATACTAGTAGTGAATTTGTATTTGTATGTTGTGTTTTCTCAGGAGGTAACGATAGACTCTACAATTCCACTGATGGACTAAATATACAATTAATCCTTGTTATGGTACATATGTTTATATGTTCGTTTACGATTATATCTCCTGTCGCGGCCCCAGAGTCACGTGCAGACTCCATTTGAAGAGAAGAGATGAGATTCATTTTTTTTTCAGACAACCACCAGACGATATGGCTAAGAAAACAGCCGCTGTAGACGCTGCTTCGAGGAAGAGAAAACCCGAGGATGCCGAGAGCGACTCGTCCGATGACGACTTCCAGGTTGAAGGATTGATAGATGGCGATGAGCTGGATGAGGAGCTGGATGGAGATGAGGAAGACGAAGATGAGGAAGAAGAAGACCAAGAGGAAGACAACTCTGAGGACTCTGACGCGGAGCTTAACAAACTCTTGGGTGAGGAGGATGATGTGAGCGACGTTGAATCCGAGGACTTTTCCGATGAGCCTAAGGAAGACTCGATGTCCATCACCGACAAGTTATCTGGAGTCAAGATCAGATCTATGTCTGATGCTTCGGAGCCTGAGATCCACACCAAGTACTCTGACGGCAAACCAAGAATCATCAAGCCTGAGATCGAGCCAAATTACGACAGTGACGACAGTGACGCCGAGAACTTCAACACCATAGGAAACATCCCCATCTCCGCATACGAGGAGATGCCGCACATTGGATACGACATCAACGGTAAGCGTATTATGAGACCTGCTAAGGGTTCTGCTTTGGACCAATTGTTGGAGTCAATCGACTTGCCTGAAGGATGGACTGGGTTACTCGATCAGAATACCGGTGAGGGCTTGAAGTTGAGCGATGAGGAGTTGGAGTTGATCAGAAAGATCCAGGCCCAGGAAAGCACCACCGAGAACATCGATCCTTACGAGCCATACATCGACTGGTTTACTTCCAAGCAGGAGGTTATGCCTTTGACTGCGGTACCTGAACCTAAGAGGAGATTTGTGCCTTCTAAGCACGAAGCCAAGAGGGTCATGAAGATCGTCAGGGCAATTAGAGAAGGTAAGATCATTCCTCCAGACAAGGTCAAGGAGAAGGAAGAAGAGGAGCAGTACAACTTTGACTTGTGGCAGGACGAGACTCCTCTCCCAGACCACGTCATGAACATGAGGGCACCTAAGTTGCCTCCTCCATCCAACGAGGAGTCTTACAACCCACCAGAAGAGTACTTGATGACCCCAGAGGAGCAGGAGGAGTGGGAAAACACATTACCTGGCGACAGAGTGCGGAACTTTGTGCCACAGAAGTACGGTTCTTTGAGGAAGGTGCCTGGTTACAAGGAGAGTGTTCGTGAGAGGTTCGAAAGATGTTTGGACTTGTACTTGGCTCCAAGAGTCAGACACCAGAAATTGAACATCGACCCTGAGAGCTTGATTCCTGAGTTGCCTTCGCCAAAGGACTTGCGTCCATTCCCAATCAGAACCTCCACGGTATACGAAGGTCACACTGGCAAGATACGCACGATGTCCATCGACCCACGTGGATTGTGGTTGGCTACTGGTGCTGACGACGGTACTGTGAGAGTTTGGGAGGTCTTGACCGGCAGAGAGGTTTACAAAGCACAGATCGTCAAGACTGACAACGAGGATGACCACATCGAGTCTTTGGAGTGGAACCCTGACTCGCAAGTGGGGATTTTACTTGTGACTGCAGGTGAGTTCATCTACTTGGTCGTGCCGCCAATCTTCGGCTTCGACATCGAGAACATCTCTAAGTTGAGAATCGAGGCCGGTTGGGGTTACGGCAAGTTTGGTGCCAACAACAACCGCAAGATTGAAGTGGGGGGAAAGAACGCGGACGTCGACGACGATGACGAGCCCAAGAAGGAGGTTGCAAAATGGTATACTCCAAGTGCTGCACAGACCGCAATGGGTGTTTCGGCTATCGTGCAGACACGCAAGACCGTCAAGAAGGTCTCGTGGCACAGAAAGGGTGACTACTTTGTGACAGTGTCGCCAGACAGTGGCTATACCGCAGTGTTGATTCACCAGTTATCTAAGCACTTGTCTCAGTCACCTTTCAAGAAGTCCAAGGGTATCATTATGGATGCCAAGTTCCACCCATCGAAGCCTCAGTTGTTTGTTGCTTCACAGCGTACTATCCGTATATACGACTTGGCACAGCAGAAGTTGGTCAAGAAGTTGTTACCCGGTGCCAGAATGTTGTCTGGTATTGACTTGCATCCTCGAGGCGACAACTTGTTGGCTTCGTCATTTGACAAGAGGGTTTTATGGCACGACTTGGACTTGGCCTCAACCCCTTACAAGAACTTGAGGTACCACGAGAAGGCTGTGAGAAGCATCAAGTTCCACAAGGCCAACTTGCCATTGTTTGCTTCGGCATCCGACGACGGCAGTATCCATGTTTTCCATGCCACCGTGTACGACGATTTCATGACCAACCCATTGTTGGTGCCTTTGAAGAAGTTGACAGGACACAAGATCACAAGCAGTCTTGGTGTGTTGGACTTGGTGTGGCATCCAAAGGAGGCTTGGTTGTTTAGTGCTGGTGCTGATGGACAGGCGCGCTTGTGGACGACATAAGGGAACAGAGCGATATGTGGACAGAGTTAATGAGGAGTCTTCGCTGACAAAATCTGCGTAGAGCGAACTGAGTTGTGAACTGAGTGATGAATATAGAAACAGAAGAGAAAAGATATAGGGTGTAGTGAACTTGTGTAGTTCAGATAAGTGGTTGGGCGAATGCGTGAGACCCATAGAATATGATCAGCCCTTCAGTACAAGGGTCTGAGAAAAGCACCTAGAACACTAGGTGAAGAGGGGAAGTCATGACTTGATTTCACGGCGCTGCTAATTTTTGCAGAACGGTACTTTGAGGGTCTGAAGACTCTATTGATTTACCATACGTACAGATTGTGAGCACATAGAAGGTGATAGACAAGGAGCTTTAAGTGCCCGCACCAAAAGTACTGTTGGGAACTTATACGAAAGCTCAATAATTTGTTCAGACTAGTGAAAATGTAGGGCAGGCCGTATTCCGAAGACAACAAAACCTGGCTCTTCAAGAGCTCCTATTTCTCAGCTTACATGTACGTTGCGAACGTCGCTGAATTTATAGTATTGCAGCCATTTTTCGCAGCCTATTTTAACAACGGGGCTACAAACGATGTTCGGGAATCCAACTCACTACCAACAAGAGCTCACAAATAGAGTCAAGCAGTCAAAAATTTTCAAGTAATTCTATGAGGTAGACGACTAGCAATACTTGATAAGGGCTATGAGAGGATCGGAAGAGAAAATCTTGCAAACGTACCCGAGTCAAGTTTTTCTAGGCCTTGTTGTAATTAAAGCACTTTGCAGGGCCAATGATAAGGGATGAGGTGAAATGGACGCCTAGATCACCTTTTACTAATAAAGATAATGATGTTATTCTCGTCATATTAATTCTATCTATGATAAAGACTACTAGACACTAAAGTTTCCTTAAAATTTCATTACAGTGTTATCATTATGTCATTAACCAGATAGCTCCTATCTAAACACACCAGGTCATCATCCGGTTAATTCAGCTCTTTATTTAGCTTTTAATTCGTGAACTTTTCACTGGCTTCATCAGTTCATCTATCTTTTCCTATCATCACTGACTTCATCAATCCATAATCTCTTAATAGTTATCGCACGATTACTGATCAAGCTTTCTCATACACAAAACGAGATACCTCCAGCCCCTCATACAGCGTCCTGTAAACATCGTTCTCGCTTCCGCTGAATAAAGTGGGAAGAATGACCTTCAAGTTGCTGGCGATTCCAAGGTTATCCAGACTCAAGACCCACAGTGTCAGCTTCCAATCAAGAATACCCTCCCCACAAGGTGAATACCTAGGTGCATTATACTTCTCCACGACATCTCGACTGACTTTGGCAGTGAACAAGTAGAG
This sequence comes from Kodamaea restingae, assembly GCA_003707425.3. NCBI lineage: Eukaryota > Fungi > Ascomycota > Pichiomycetes > Serinales > Debaryomycetaceae > Kodamaea > Kodamaea restingae. The sequence continues at coordinate 112,804 of PPJA03000014.1, forward strand.
GCCGTTGTCGAGATCGTTAGTGCCAGTGATGGGCCCTTCTTCCGGTACCTCCCATAACATAACACCGCGACTTTCAAACAGGGTAACATCCAAACCTGTTTCTTCAGCGGTTTCCCTGATAATACAGGCGAGAGGCAGCTCTTCTGGCTCAAGCTTCCCTCCGACTCCGTTCCACCTGCCCATCCATGGCTTTTTTTGTCTGTTCAAGAGGAGCATCTGTGATGTTTCCTCACAGTACACGAAACCGAGAGTGTATTTGAGCCGCATGAAGTATAGAGGACAACTGGATTTTATGAGGGATTCACGTAACAGGGTATGTATATCAATAGTATGAATGATGAACAGGCTATGCAAACGGTCGACTTCAGGAAAGGTCTATAGAAGGTATATCTGTCTCAAATAGTTGAGTTGTAGGCTGTCGATATGGTTTATATGCCACTGTTAGCTTATCGATTTGTAAAAGATGGCTGTAGCTTTATTAAAGTCGGTCACTCTTGATGCAAATTAATCAGCACTGAGTTGATCTTGCTTTCGTCAATTGTATCAGTGTCGTGCCAATGACCAGAAGTACACAAATGTAGAGTTGGGTCAGGTAGCAAAAGTATGTAATCGTATTTTTAATGTTTTACACAATTGTATTGTGAAGTCGTGGGTACCTGCTGTCACAGAAGAATTCCTTAGAGTTTATCAGATGGTTGAAAATATTTGGAGTAGAGGCTGAAGACAAAAAATGTAAGGCCGACAGCAAGAAAGCGAATTATTTATGGCAATCGTGACCTATTTCTATCATTCTTTAGCACCTTCTGAAACCCCAGTTGAGATTTCCCATGAATGGCAAGAATTCGCCTGTTTTCTTTCCGCACAGGCATCGCAGTTCAACTCTTATCTGTCCATTTAGGCATGTTTTATACAAACTATACGAGCCCTGCCAATAATAATAGGAGTTGATATGTTTATGATTACTCGCTCATTTACTTCAAGGATTTCTTGTAGCCAAATTGTCAATTTACCTTTACCTATAGTTGCGAGGAAAGCTTCTGTTGACTTACTTTAGAGGTGTAATTGGTAATAATTACAGCTAGTCAAAAAAGCTTTTAAAATTAGTGTCACGAACCTAAATCATTGATCATTGGGCATATTTAGGCTGATTTGGCGAGATGCTCCAGTTCATTGCATTAGGTTCAAACAAAATCAAGTAACCTGACGCCTCATTTAACCTGAATACTGGCTCTAGCGCGTTGTTTGGACCATTCGTTGGAACCTTATCAGATTTGTACTACATGCTAGTACCGGCTCGGTTTCCGTGAAGGCTCGCTAGGGCTTTTTTGTATGCAGTTTAGGTAACATTAGCACCCACATTATTTCATAAAACATAGATGCATAACATACCTCATTGCAGACATCACGTACTCATTTCGTATGTCATGCGTACATCTGAAACTCATATCATACGTCATCCAAACTAACATTCACGCTACGCGTAATGCGTACACCGATGTAATTTGTGCATGCCAACGTCGTATTTTCGAGTCCAATTGTTTACGAAGGCGTGTAAAAAATCACCAGTTTGAGACCCTTGCATATCCGTGTTGATCATGTCATTAAAAGCCTGACCAACCCCTTATGCCTATTATGATTCCTTCCTCCTGCATCGCTTGCCTTTACTTCTTTTGTCAACTTCTTGACTTATTTTCAACTCGTGTTAGCTGCTCTTGGTAACTGCTCTTCACTAACACGTCAGCTCAATCTATATCATTTGCCCACATCGATGATAGTATTCTACTTTTGTCACGTAAATTGTCTGTGCACCATTTCTTGCTCACGTTCGCTACCCTCACGTTCTCTTAACGACTCCTTTTCCGATTAAAAATTGCATCGAGCTAGCAGTTGCCACGAATCCACCGGTCACCAAATGACCAAACACAACACACATAGTGGAACCACAATGGCATCTGCAACCCCCCCGAGGGGTATTCAAAGCACCGGACCGCGAAGCGCGCAATGCGCTGCATTGATCTACCCCTTATTAAACGAGCAGCTCGATCAGATCATGTTTAAGAAAACACTTAAGCTCAACGGTGTTATCAACGCCACGTCCACTGTACACATATCTGATGTCGTGGAGTATGTCCACGAGTTTACGCAGTCGTACGACCCACCGTTGGAGATTCTCAAGCTCTCTCTCCAAAATAACCAGATCATAGAGTTGCCCGACAATTTCAACCTTATCACGGGAAGCGTCACATTCCTTGACTTGCACAAGAACAGTATTACCAACATCGCCGACTCTGCGATAAATGCTCACGACACCCCGAACGTGGAGATTCTCGACCTCTCGTGCAACAATTTGTCAACATTGCCCAAGAACTTTGGCAAATTGCAGGGGTTGAAGGTGCTCAGCTTGAAGGACAACTACTTCAAGTATCTCCCTCCTGTATTGAGCGACTTGTCCAAACTTAATCTCATCGAGATCAACAACAACCCATTGATCAACCCGTCATTGGACGTCATCAAGGGCTTCCAGCAACAGCGTGTGGACCAAGACTGGGTCTCTGAATTGAAGAACTACTTGGCATCGAACAGGGCATACCTTGAACTGAAGATTGAACAGCTGCTAAAGAGTAGCAGCTCGCATCACCTGCCGTCACAACCGCCGCCTCCTCCTCCAAACTACCCCATTCCCATGGGCCCCGTCCCAGGTATGCCCGTACTTACGCGCTCCAAGAGTATCTCGGAGACCAAGTCGAAAGCTTCTAGAGCTGCAAGGCGTATGGGGCTCATTATCAAGAAGTCGGGCGAGGAGGACGTGCCTGAGCCGCAGAAGTCTGCACCAGAGGAAGAGCAATACTCGAGTCTACCACACGGTGTTTACGGAGACATGCACACCACCACACTTTCTACAGCATTGAAGAATTCAGCATCAAAGACAAACATATCAAGTTTGAACCCTACAAACTCAGGAAACTTAAACCCAAACGCAAGCACTGGAAATTCAAGCTCCTCTACAAGTTTGACCGTCCCCAACCCTTCCAACCCGCAAAATATCTCCGGAAACTTAACGCCACCTACATCCGCACACACTGAGTCTAAGTTGCGTCCGCGAGCAAATACTATGAAGGAAATCGATAGGATCCTCGAGAAGAATGACACTCTGGATACAGAGCACAAGTCCGGAGCGTACTTCAGGCGTTTGTCAACACTCCGGGAAAGCCCCCTGGACGAAACAACCCTTCAAATCATTCTGTCTCCAAATACAGATGTAAAAAAGGCGAATTTGCAAAAAGATCGCGTTGAGCAGCCCGCGAAGATCACAGAGCAGTTGGAGAAGTCAAACCACAGGTCCACCGATATCTCGCCTACAAAGGTGCTGAACACCGCCAAGAGGCATAGTGCAGCCACGCTTGTTAAAGTATCGCGCAAGATCTTGTTTGCATTCAGCGAATTACACTCGTCAATCCGTCGGTTCACGGGCTTCTGTATCGACAAAAAAGTCACTATCAAAATGGTTTCGCATTTGTATTCCACCAAGACATCTATCGACTCATTGGTCGAGCACTTGGAAGTTATGGAGGAGAACAACGAAAGCAGCGTGAGTGCTACAACTAACAGCATCATAGTATCAATACACTCATGTATCGGTTCATTCAAGTCCATAATGACGTTGTTGAGCGAAAACTTCGTTAGCTTCATTGCAAAAATCGACCCATGCTTCATCCGAATGCTTTACTTGACCTTGTACGGGTCACTCAACGAGTTGCTAAATGCATACAAGCTTCTAGAGCCCAGTTTCAAACCGCCGGCTTTTAATGTTGGCCCGGTAATACATGCTGCAAATAATGGTGGGACTGCAAGTGCTCCTTCACAGGCGCCAGCAACAGTCTCGACAGACAAGCCACAGAAGCTCTCAATCAGTACAAGTAATCCGTTCGGAACAGACGAGGTGGACGAAAAGCTCTACAGGGCCATCGAGATATCCACCACCAACGCCCAGGTGGTGTTTGGCGAGATAACCAAGGCCATAAACAAGAGCGCCATCGAAAGTGCCATGGCCAACAACAAGGCAAACGGGGCCAATGGCGAAGCTGCAGCATCTTCGAATATCAACCATGCCGTAGCTACCAAGGTCAAGGATCTCACAAGCGTGTGTATGTCGTCCATGGACGTTACGCGCATCTTGAAAACCAAGTTGATCACTATCAGAAACAACCCCTCGCAGGCGACCAAGAAGATGTTCTGGGACGACATCAACTTGTTCTTAAAGGCCATTATTCTGACCTTTTCTGCAGTGAAGGGAGTCATGAAAGACTTGCCCGTATTGAACGATATCCGAGCGTCAATGGCCAACTTAACCAAGACCACAAAGGATGTAACGATATTGTTGGAGGTGTCTTCATACAAGTCGATGTCGGCAGACTCTTTTGGACAGCCTCTAGGAGTGAGCACTTCAGCGTCAAATGCTCCCCCGATGTTGCCTACTATTCCTAGTGTGTCGAATATATTCACCCCACTTTCCGCCCATCCTTCCAACTCTGTATCAGGCTTTAATTGGGGACAGGCGGGTACTTTGGCGAGAGGACCTAGTTCTGCCGCCACAACACAGCCCACCCTTCTGGCGCTAAGTACCGACTCCAAACCTATCGCGGGACCTTCGTCCGCCATATCGGGCAGCGTGTTTGCTAGTCCGGTGCCTAGTCCAGGAATAGCTGGTGCGCCAATGGGTACAGCTATGGCCACGGCTCCAGCACAATCTACAGGGCAGTATTACGCGAAGAATGGCATGAACCCGTTCGATGGGTTGATCATGGCGGGAAGAGAGGAGGAGAAGGGGAACTAAATGACATCTGCGTAACGAAGCAAGGGAAGTTGCTGCAACAAAGTGGTTACACATGGAGCGACGGAATCTGTGAAGTGTGAAACAGTCAATGAAAATCGAACTGAGTTTAGAAGAAGTAACATCCGGGTTTAGTGGTATATTATACAAGTCACCATAAAAAGAGGCCAGTAGAGATAACTGGAATCATGTCCACTTGAGCGCAAGAGTTCTTTGCTGCAAATGGAACTAACAACTGAGCAGGGAACTGAAATATAACCCGAGACTAATGTGAACAAGCTATAAGCAAGTGATTGGTGGAAGCCAACTTAGATCGAAGATTTTACGAAGCAAACTCCTGAACGCTCGGGCTAATGTTTTTCAGTTGAAAATAGTCAGGATAAGCCTGTCTGAAAAATATGTCTACAGCAACGCTGAAGGTGGGTTCCCCATGGATATTGGCCATCGCAAGTCAATATCCTTGAGGATGTTGGTAGCGATCTTTTCTGTCATGGGTATGGATGGATTAGATATGCTTTGGACAATTAATTGAATCTAAAGAGTATAAATTCTTGATTGTGACCAGACAGGAAAACTGCAATTTTTAGGTTACAATGATGGCCCGGCGCTGAGAAGGCGACTAGCCAACTTGAAGTAAGTGAACCATAAAGTGGGTTTTTGGCATAAAAATCATTTTTGTTTGAGGTTCAAGATATTATCTTTACGGTTATGACTCACTCACTTAATTCTATACCTGAACTTTGCATCTTTGTTGTGCATTACGTACATAGTATATACAAGTCGATATCGTGTACTTGGGGCCAGAAGTGGGCTTTTCAATCAAGAATTTTAGTTGCGACCAAGCACTCATCTTGGTTAATTACCCCGTTAACGTAGCCCTCCATGTTCCACTACCAACTTCTCTAGTCTTTATCAAAATTGGTAGCACATCTCAAGTTATACATCGTTTCCAGACTTCATTTGTTTGAGCCAGATAGGAACATGTCTGAGTTTGTCAATTCTTGATTATGACTCTGGTCTTCTCGGTTTTTTTTCACCATTATGACAATCGAGCTTGAAGAACCAGCACTCGAAGACAACTCACAGGTCGTCAAGGACTTGGTTGGAGGTACCATGGGTGGTATAGCACAGGTCTTGGTTGGCCAGCCTTTTGACACTGTCAAAGTTAGGTTGCAGTCCGCACCTGAAGGAACCTATAATGGCGCTGTCGATGTCATTAAGAGGCTCATCGCCAATGAGGGCCCCAAGGGGTTCTACAAGGGTACCTTGACCCCCTTGGTTGGTGTTGGTGCGTGTGTTTCTGTACAATTCTCTGTCAACGAGTACATGAAGAGATACTACGATGCTAAGTTGGGAGGCGCCCCACTTTCGTTGTTTGACTTCTTTACTTGTGGTGCAGTGGCTGGTTTTGCCAACGGTTTTTTGGCTTCCCCAATCGAACACATCCGTATCAGATTGCAGACTCAGACCGGTGATGCCAAGCAGTTCAACGGTCCAATCGACTGTACGAAGAAGATCTACCAGTCTGCTGGTTTGCTGGGGGTGTACAAGGGTCTTGTTCCTACTTTGATCAGAGAAGGTGTTGGTTTGGGTATCTATTTTGCTACCTACGAAGCTCTTATTAAAAGAGAGTTGGGTGGCTCGACAACCCTCACCAGGAAGGACATTCCAGGCTGGAAACTCTGTTTGTTTGGCGGTCTTTCTGGTTACACCTTGTGGCTCGGAATTTACCCAGTGGATGTTGTCAAGTCGAAGTTGCAAACAGACTCTTTACAAAACCCTAAGTACAAGGGCAGCTTGTCTGTTATCAGAGATGTTTGGGCCAAGAACGGCATCAAGGGTTTCTACAGAGGTTTCATGCCAACAATCTTGAGAGCTGCTCCGGCAAACGGTGCCACTTTTGCGGTTTTCGAGTTAACAATGAGGTTTTTGAATTAATTACATAGTGGATAGTTCCTATGGACTGATGAACGTGTGATATCACTTCAAGTGGTCGTAAGGGGATAGAAGACCAACAACAAATTAGAAAGAATTTCAAAAGACCGGAGGTTAGAAGAGAAATTAGAAGAGTAGCAGTAAAGATATTGAAGAGAGAGATATCGATCGTTAGAAGACTGAAGAAGTGCAATCCTGAAAATAAATGTAATGACAAACCGAAAGAATTAATCGAAAGCATACTCTGCCAGTTGGTTGAAACTCTAAAAAAATATTCTGGTAGTGTTCTAATATTCTAGTAGTATTCCTGCGTTCCGGTAGTTTTCCGATGTACTAGTAGTGTTCTATCTTGGTACAGAGCATCACTAGAAACTACCTCAAGGTGTTCATTCATTATGGTCTATGTCGTGCGCAGCACTCACATCACCACCTATTTCGTTTTCTACTTCCTTCTACTTACTTAATCAATGTCTATCAATGTTTATAACCACCCGTAGTCTATTTCCTTATTCCCACTCGGCCAACTCTTAATTCAGTAATTCACAACTCCAAGAGATTCTCTTTTGTCTTTCGGTCGGATCTGCGTTACTATACTAGCCTTGATGCATATTATACTAGCTTGGGCATAACTCTTTTCGAAGACAGTCGAATCAACCTCACAGGAGTTAGCTCGAGTTCATGCCCTTGCGAACCCTTTGTTCTCCAGATTCATACATCTCGTAGTCCGATGACTGCGCAACAAGCTCCGTGGGATATCTGTGATCCCAGTACTCATCCTCTAACTCGTTGTCGTCAAAGTCCTGTGGTCGTATCACCCGAATAAACTCCATGTAATCAACGCTGAACTCGCTGTTGAACTCATAACTGTCGGAGCCAAGCAATTCGACCTTCTCGTAAAACCCTAGCTTTCCATTGTCTGGGGCTTCCTCGTTTTCCTCTTTCATGTTTCTCATCCGTCTGTTGAAGTCTTTGTCAATGCGCAAGTGTAAGCCCGGTATAATGTCAATTATATACAAGAAGAAGAGACTGAGTATGAAGCAGTATGAAAAAGTAACCACCGCACCCAATATCTGATATCCGATCTGTACCCAGTGTCCAGCCACCCACCCTCCTTTTGAAGAGTAGTCCTTCTGGGCGAAAATCCCAGTGAGGATAGACCCAACAATTCCAGCCACTCCGTGAATGGCGAAAACATCCAAGGCATCGTCAATGCAGAAAAAGTACTTAAGTCGAGTGGAAATATTGCACAACACAGCACCAACCACGCCAAAAATGACACCTTTCCAAAGGTCGTACGGCATCGAAACATAGCCACCGGCAGGAGTCATAACAACCAAACCAACCATCACACCCGAAGAGAAGGAAATCATAGAGAGCTTGCGTTTTTCCACAAAGTTCGCCTTTGATTCGTGAAAATGCTGGTTGAGTAGCACGCCTGTCTCTGAAATATGGGGAGCAATATGGGTGTCTGAAACCACATCCGTTCCTTCTGCAGGCTCGTGTGGAACGCTGGAACCCTCCAATGGAATAGAAGAGTAAAAGTAATCAATCAATGTCCATATTATGCCACTAAGAAATGACGAGAACAACGTATTGAAGGCAATCGAAAGAGATGAGGTGGAGAACTTAAAGTCGCAACCTGCAATGAAACCAACCCATCCAAACATCACCAAAGCCGTTCCAATTACAATGTACGCTGTGTTGGAGTTGCGGTAATTGTACAAAAGTTTGGGGTTTCTTGGGCCCAAGATATAAGAATAAGCAAGTGTCGTCGCCCCGCTAACAATATGCACGCATGTTCCCCCAGCAAAGTCAAGAACAGGGAGTTTGGAGTCCACAGAAAGCCACCCGTTGTTGCTCCAGAACCAGTATGTGACGGGGTTGTAGATGATTGTCGACCAAAAGAACAAGAAAACAAACATAGGAAGCAACCTTCCTCTCTCAGCTATTGCTCCAGGGAATGTGAGTGCGCTGCAGATCACCTTGAAAAAACCATTGAAAAGAAAGTGGTTCATCACTAGAATCTCTCCACGGGAGTTCGTGAATACCCATTCATTGGGGTCTCTTAAGTGCCGCAACACGGCAAATCGGAGACTGCCAATGAACTTGTTGGTAGTCAGTGAATAACAAAGGGAGTATCCCCATATGTACCAGTCCACAAATATCAACGGTGTGAGTAGAAAAGGAAGTGCAAGCATGGTAAACGATGAACGGCGCTGTGTCAACCCTGAGTAGAAAAGGGCTATTCCCACTAGCACAACCGGTAGCAATGCTGTACAGAATAACATATATAGGGAGTTCACAGATATGTTAAGGCCCATTTGGGCCACCTGTGACGACATCGCTGCTCGTTGGTTGTAAAATGATTAATTGCAAAAAGTATTTGATCCTGCGGATTAGATAAGCTCTTTGCACAAGATTTGCTAAGTTGTAAAGTTGCAATGATTTGTAAAATGTCTACAATTCGGAGGTTACCGTGCTTAAAACTACTGTCATCCTCCGTCATCGGATGTCGGAATTCCCCGGCTCCCAGCTTTCAATTGTTCGCGTTTTTTTCCTAATCCCTACGATCTAATTGTAGCCTGGGAAAGATTAGTACTACCTATGAACTATTTCTACATTCTCCGTTCCATGAGCACTTGCGTATATCTCCATATCTATTATACTTTGCCAACTTAAATATTCTCCATACATCAATCTACGTCACCTTAGATATTCTCTATGTACCTCCTATCTACGTCATCTTACATACTCTCTAGTATGCCTTCCAATATAGCCGTTCCCCTAAATAAATCACACTTATCAGTTACTACTTTTAATATCACTCCTTGTAGCAAAATGCTTTGTAGCACCTGGTGCAAAAAGTCGGCACTTTGAAATCTTTAGTTAATGCCCGGCGATCAAACTCTCGCTTCAATATCGCACAATTGACACAAGCGGCATAGATTGAAGAGTTCATTGCGGTAGCCATAGCCAGGCCACCCTCGAACATTCTATCTACCTCTTGCTCCGTGTAGCTCATCTGGAAAGTTGACTTGTTAGACTCATGTCCAAAGTCCGAATTTGGGGTATACACAATCAAAGGAGGAAACTCGATATCGTAGGATAGATTCCCGTGCGCAGTAGTTTCTTGTACATTTAATCCCTGAGTATCAATGACCGGGAAATCTTCCTCTAAGTCGCAGCCCAAGAACAACGGACCAGGCAACCTTCGACCAAACCGTTCTCTGTCTGGCACTCGCGGAAATTTGGACTTTTTCACATACTTAAGAGATGGTGTATTTTTGAAAATCACCGAAGATGTATTACTGCCCTGTGCTAGAATCTCTTCGTACATTGGATATCTAAAGCTTGGAATCTCGTGCTTTGGCCCACTATGATATCGCTTGCTTAGATGGTACAACGTGGTCCCATTTGGGAAATTATTCACATCTGCAGTGAAATCATATGCAAACACGATATCAGTGTTACGAGGGCCCGCCAAAAAAGGATCCATAGGAATATTGCCTCCATCGTCGCCGCCATCCACCAAGAATAAATGCTTTTTGGAAGCCACGTTTTCGCTCAGTCGTCCGTTGCCGCATTTTTTGCATCCATAAAACGGGTTGGGCGACAAAAGAGCGTACTCGGGATGGCTTTGCGGGTTATCTGGCGACTTATGTAGTTCACTCAACCCAAACGGCTTCAATATTGTCGACAATGCATCATTGACATCTAAATTTACTGTAGCTAGCAATTGATGGAGGTGTAGAAAGATATGATTGAATAAAGACGACAGCGTTGCAGTGACAAAGGCAGCGTTATCGTAGCCGCTTATACAGTAGGATGCAGTTTTGTTCATTGGTGATATTGATACACCATTATTCAATGCAGTCCCCAAATAACGTACGGGGATAAAAGCATTTATATACGGATTCCACGATCCAAACTCAAAAGGTGTGAATTCGACATGGTGTGGATCTGCTCCACTGATGGGTGATTTTTCAATCGCACAAACTATTGGGAATGGCTGCGAAAAATTTAAAAATGACGGTAGGTGGGTGGCCGACGTCAAAGTAGTACCTGGTGACCGTGCAGAATTGGTAAAAATACGGCGCGCAAGAGCTCTGCCCCAGTAGTCAGTGAAGGATAGTGGGAAATGTGCAAGTTTCTTAGCTCTGACTTCGATCTGCAAATCAAGGTAGTAATCAATGATCTCCTTCACCGACCAATTGGTTCCTATTGCTGAGTCCATTTCTAGCGGTTTCAAGGCAGAAAAGAGGCCTTCTGAGGCCTTGTCATCCCCTCCAAATCGTTTACCAAAAAAGCTCTTTATTCGTGAAATGAACCCTTCCTGTTCTCTCAATTTTGCCTCACTCATCCCCCGAAGATTGCTTTGGGCTACAATAGGATCAAAGCTAGGTACCCCGGGTAAAAGCTGCTTTTCCAACTTCCACGAGCTTTTTTTCAAGTTGGGCAACGGTTGGTTGTTGCCCAAAAAATTGCTCATCACTAGCCAGGACCCACCTGATATTCCTGCAATGTAAGAAGATGATTGCAACAATCCCGCTAATGTTGAATTGCCGTCCACTCGGGAATCAAGAGCCTGTATTACGCCTGCACCAAGAAGCATTGCTCTGTACCCCCCACCACTGAAAGAAAGTCCAATGACTATATTTTGAACATTAAAACCATCAAAGTCAAAACCAGGGATCTTATTCATTTTCATGATTCGAGACAAGGCCTCACTAGTTATAAGATTCCGTTTGCTGATGTAGTCACTTTCCTCAGGTCCTAGCCTGTTGTTCGCTAGCCGGATCAAAGATCCCGAAGGACATATAACCTTAAATGGTGCATATGTCTTAGTAAGTGGATGGTTCTTTCTAGAAATATTAAAGTCTTTAACCACTTGGAATTTGGAGGCCTTTGGAAAATATTTCTTGGATTTTACTGGTAAACTTTGGCCAAAACGCAGAGACAGACCGTTTGCAGCCTTTGCATTCAAACAATTAACAAGAAAACTCGCTAATAGTAGAAGAAAGGTGTTCATACTGAATTTGGCAGCTTTTTGCAACCAAAATTCCAGCGTTAAAATTACGATTTTATAAAAGGAATTAATTAACATCAACACATGTATATCTAGTATATCCCATTTCTATGAAGATTTATAAATAGGAAAAGGGCCGATCAACAGCTGACGCCGATAACTTAGAAGTCATCGTCGTCAGAGGAGACGTAAGCGTCACCCAACTCCTTCTTCTTCTTCATTCTCTCCTTCTTCTTCTTTCTCAACTCAGCAGAAGACAACTTCTTCTTCTTCTTGGCAGCAGCAATCTTGTTACCCATAGCATCGAACTTGTCCTCCTCGTCCTCCTTCTTCTCCAATCTTGGACCAGCACCCTGACCCTGGACCCAGTTGTGACCAGATGGAGTCATCAAACCGTCGACGACGGCCCAGACTTCCTCAGTGATGTCCTTGGTGAACTCAGCAGAGTGGGTAATGATAACAATACCACCCTCGAAGGCCTTCAAAGCCTTGGACAAAGCTCCCAAAGAGTCTCTGTCCAAGTAGTTGGTTGGCTCATCCAAGACAATCAAGTGAGGTCTCTGCCAAGTACAAGCAGCCAAGACCAACTTGACCTTCTGACCACCAGACAAACCTCTGATTCTGGAGTGGGAAACCAACTCGGCGTCCAAACCCAACATGGCACAGTGCTCCTCAATCTCCTTTCTGGTCAATGGTCTGAACTGACCGGAAGCAAGAGCCTCCTTCATGTCGACCTCAGCAACCATCTTGGCGTGGGTCTCCATCAACTCACCTCTTGGCAACCAGGTGTTGTCAACAGACATCATGTTAACCCATCTCTCGTTCTTCATACCGATGTTCTCACCCAAAGCCCAAGAGATTTCGTACTCGTAAGAGTTCTTGAACTTTCTTCTAGCGTGAATACCAACAACTCTTCTTGGAGTACCCTCAATCTTGAAGATCTTGTTCATGTTCTGCTCATCCTCCTCACTGATCTGTCTGGAGGCTCTGTCCATGGTCTCTCTGTCCTCACCGGTCTGGAATCTCCACTGAATGTACTCAGATGGAGTCTTGTCCAAGTGGTTATCAATGTGCGCGAAAGCGTGCTGCTTAATGTAAGCAATACGACAGTTCTCGTGCACGTAGACCTCACCCTCAGTTGGCAACAACTCACCAGTCAAGACGTTAATCAAGGTAGACTTACCAGCACCGTTAGGACCGATGACGGCAATTCTAGAAGACAACGAACACTGGAAGTTAATGTCTCTGATCTGTGGCTTGGTGGTACCTGGGTACTGGAAGGTCATGTTAGAGACCTTGACAATAGCCTTCTGCTTGGTCTTAACACCCTCCAAGAAACCTGGCTCTGGGAACTTGAACTCCAAGTCGGAGGCACCCAACTCGTAGTAAGACTGAGCAGATGGGCACTTCTTGACGAACTCAGACAAGTTACCCTTGTACTTTCTCAACTTGAAACCTTCGTAGTGGATAATGTACTGACAAACCTTGTCCAAGAAACCAGAGTCGTGGGAGACAATGATAGAGGTGATACCACAGGTCTGCAAGTAGTTGACCAACCAGGCAACGTTGACAGTGTCCAAATGGTTAGTTGGCTCATCCAACAACAAGATGTCGGCGTTCTTCAACACAGCTCTGGCCAAAGCCAACTTCATCTTCCAACCACCAGAAAGGGACTGGATTGGCATGTTGATCATCTCCTCAGAGAAGTTGAACTCTCTCAACTTGTTGACGACAACCTCCTCGGTCAAACCGACCTCACCGTCCTCAATAACGAACTGAGTGACAGTGGTGTCAGCGTGGGTACCGTCAATGTCGTGCTCGACGTAGACAGTCTTACACTCGTCCTGGGATGGGAAACCCTCGACCTGACCGTTAGCAATAGCTCTCATCAAGGTGGACTTACCAGCACCGTTAGGACCACACAAACCGTATCTTCTGTTTCTCTTCAATCTGAACTGGGTCTTGTTCAACAAGATCTTAGCACCGTAAGCCAAGGAGAACTCACAGTTACACAAGTCCTCACCCTCGTCCTCCTCATCCTCGAAGGAAGGTGGCTCTGGGATGTTGTCGATAGCTCTCTTTCTGAACTCCTCGATGATCTCCTTAGCCTCCTTCTCGTGCAAGAAGATGGTGGCGAATGGCAAGATGTTCTGGGTCCAAGACTCTGGCTGGATGTCTCTCTCGTCAATCAAGTCACCGGCAATGGCAGCGATATAGTTCAAGGCAACGTCGAATCTGGAAGCAATCTTCTTGTCAGCGGTCAACTTCTTGAACTCGTTCAAGGTAACTGGAATGTCACCAGCGGTGGAGACCTCTGGGATGGCGTCCTCAGCACCAACGGCACCAACTCTTCTCAAGGTGGTCAAAGCTCTGTTGGTAACCTCTCTAGCCTCAGGGTCGGCAATGGTGGAGAAGTTAGCCTTCAAAGCTGGCAACAACTTGCTCAAGAAAGGAGCAACAACCTGTGGGTCGTCGACCAACTTACACATGTTGTCAACAATGACAGCAGCCTTTCTCTTGATGGCAGTGTCACGCTCAGCCAAACCTCTGGACAACAATGGGGCCATGATAGACAAAGTAGCCATGGTGACCTCAGAGACAAAGGTGGTGGCACCCAAGACGTGGACGGTCTCTGGAACCTCAGTTGGCTTGGAGATACACTCAATCAACTTTGGAATAAACTTCTCGATATCCTTGTTGTCGATGGTCTCGGTACACTTGGTGATGGTGGCGGTGGCAGCCTCCTTGACATCCTTCTTGGTGTCCCACATAGCCTCGGACAAGACTGGGATCAACTCAGGCATTCTCAAAGCGATCTGGGCCTTGGCGGTGTCAACCAACTGGGAGATAGAAGCCAAGACAGCAATCTTCTCAGTCCACTTGTTAGTGGTCTTCAAGGACTCAACCAACAATGGCAAGATGACCTTGACGGCAGTTGGGGTGATGGCACTGGAGATAGCCAACAAAGCCTTGGAAGCAGCCTGAGCAATGTCCTTGTTCTTGTCACCAGCAGCGGCGGAAACAACTGGAACCAACTCAACAACGTATGGCTCGACAGATGGAGACAAAGCGTTAGCGGAAGAGATGTGCTCGTAAGCGTTCAAGGCAGCGAGAACAATCTCGGTGTCCTTCTTGTTGGTCAACTGCTTCTTGAGGTCAGCGAAGAACTCAACAGGAACGTCGTGCTCAACGATGGACGAGTTCAAGAAAGAAGCAACGTTGGCAGCGGCTTCATCCTTGTTATCAGCGACCTTCAAGGCGCCCAATAACTCGGAAAGTACTTCAGCAGAATATTTGGATTCTTTCGCAGCAGACATTTTCCAATGTTGTGGTAAAAGAGTAAAACTTTGAACAGCAGGAACTTTATATATATATGAAGGCCAATGGGAAAAAATTTTTCTACGATGAGATAAAAATTTGCAGCAGAAAAAAAAAAAAAGAAAAGTTGGATTAACGTCACGGCATGTCATGTAGTTTGAGACATAGCCTTACATCTGCTAGATCAATTGAGCATGTACACAGTATCTTTTGTAAACAGGAATTCATGCATTGACCCACGAGAGCATTTTTTAGTGCACAACGGGTGCCATCCTATTGGCTACTCTTTAAAACATAAAAAAAAAAGAAATAAATACAGGGTTAATAGTTACCCGGCCACAAAGCTGTTGTGCACGTGTTTCTGTACACGCGGCTTTCACGTGTATGGATCAAAGTTAGCCGAGGAAATTAGATAACGGCTCGTCATTTTAAAACAATAGACAAACCAGACAAGTGTAGTCTTTCGTTTGTCCAACAATTTCTTGCCATGGTGGACAAAGATTTGAAGTATGACAGACAGTTGCGGTTGTGGGCTTCCACTGGGCAAACGAATTTGGAACAATCGCATATATGTGTGGTTAATGCCACAACAACAGGGTCGGAGATCTTGAAAAACTTAGTTCTTCCTGGAATTGGCAAGTTCACACTTGTGGATAACCGTTCTGTTGGCGAGGCCGACTTGTCCAGCAACTTCTTCTTGAAGAGAAGCGACTTGCATGCGCCATTGGTTGAAGCCGTGACGCGTAACTTGCAGGAATTGAACCCAGATGTGCAAGGATTTGCCGTGAACAAGCCAGTTTCTGCATTGGATGACGATTTTTGGGATGTTTTCAACGTGGTGGTCATCTCGGAATATGTGCCGCGCATGTCAGATCTCGTAGATACATTATGGCGAAAGCAAATCCCCGTACTTGTGGTCAATACCATCGGCATGTATGGCTCCATCAACTTGATATCGCACGAAATCACTGTTGTCGAAACACACGACCCTCTGCGGTTATATGACTTACGAATTGACCAACCGTGGAAGGAGTTGAAAGAATATGTTGATCTGATCGACTTGGACCTGGTGGACACTTACGAACACGCTCATGTGCCGTACATTGTCATTTTCATCAAAGCATTGAACCTCTGGAAGGAAAAATATGGCTCTGATGCACCATCCAATTATAAAGAAAAGGAGGCATTCCGTAAGTTGATTGAATCAATGCTGCGGGATATCACAATCGAAACCAATTTTGCAGAGGCGGTCAGGTCAGCGCATCGCGCGTTTCAAAAGACCCAGGTGCCACGCAGCATCATAGACTTGTTTGAAAACCCAAAGATCGATGAAGTTGACGGTTCAAATATGTTTTGGGTTTATTTACTTGCTTTGCGCAGCTTCATCTCCAAATACGGAGGACAGATACCACTACTGGGAAATCTTCCCGATATGACTTCTGATACTGAAAACTACTTGACGTTGAAGAAGATTTACATTAAAAAGGCAGATCATGACAGAGAGCTCTTCATCCAGGAGGTGGCGGAGATCTTGAAATCACTTGGACAAGAAGACACATGCATCGACAGAGATTCTATTACGACCTTTTGCAAAAATGCGCAGTCGCTATTCGTAACCCAGGGTACCAAAAAGCTTTTTTCGGAAAAGTTGGTGAATGAGATGTATGGAGGCGAGAAGCATGAGTTGTTAGGGGTCTACTTTGCGATTCTTACTTACCACAAGTACATTGATCGGTATGGGCAGCGACCCTCGATCAATGACATAGGGAAATTCACTGAGTTGTTTCAGGAGTTTACAGGTGTTGTGGCTGCTCCGTCTGAATTTTCAACTGCCAGTAGGGAGTTGTTGTTGCATGCCACGAATTCGTACCACAATCTCAATAGTCTCATGGGCGGCATATGCAGCCAGGAGGTTTTGAAGTTGACCACGGGGCAGTACACGCCGTTGGATAACGTGTTTGTTTTCGACGGTGTTCATTCGGATAGCCACAAGTGGAAGGTGTAGGGAGGGTGATAAGGGTAATAGTGTACTATAGCAGGGTATAATCGAATTGCGTCGAATAGAATAAAGATTGTAAATGCGATGGTATGAAGAATATTGTCTGAGGAAGATACACGTGAACGTGAATTCAGACGTGAAGAAGTAACAGTATATTAGGCGATATAGGTGTGCTAATCACACCATTTGATGAACCTAGTTTCATTTACTTATAAAATTGTACACTGATAATCATCACTTTATGAACTACAACACCTCCCCATACAAATGGTACAAACTCATCTCTGTCTTCAAAAATTGTATAATTACCCGTTGTGCCTTCCGTATATAAGACCAATATTTAATCGTGATTGATGAAAATCAGTGAGGTTTTATGTTGTACTTCTGAGATTTGTTCATCAATCAGTTATCATTATTTCGGTACCACTCCTTAGCAAAGTTCGAGGTACAACACATTAACTCCGTCATAACCCAGCTATCACAAACCCTCGAAACTACCCTGCACCGCCTTCTTCTTCTTCTTCTCTTGCTGCACCAACTCCTTCCAGTCTGTTGGAGCCTCGTCGTCCGAAGGCTCTTCCAAAAGTTGCTTCTCAATTGCCTCACGCTTACGCTTCATCTTCTCTCTCCTCGTGCTCTTAGTCTCCTTAGTCTCGATCTTACTAGACCATGCCGCGTTCTTGGCCTTCAACTCCTTCCTGCGCTTAGCATTGCGAATCATCTGCGCCTTGTCGTCTTCCAATGTCTCCAAGCGTGCCTTCTCGTGCTCCTCGTTCGCATATGCATATTTATCCATGTCGATGGGCTCACCCAACCAGCCGTCAGTAGGCATGTCCACGACGTATCGCAGCTCAGGCATCTTGGGAAGTCGCATAAGTCCATAGGCACGCGCGGTGCCCAAGTAGTCGAGCGACTGCAAACGGAAAATCGACTTGGTCATGTGCTTGGAGTAGGTTCTAACAAATGCCACATACGCCTGTACACCGTTCTCGTGGCGCGCACGGTCGGCAAGCTGGTATTCCCTGAACTTTTTCTGGAATTCATCGTGGCTCGGAGTTGGTGGAGCGTCAATCTCGCCCATGTCTACACCCTTGACTTCCATGAAGCCCACGTAATCCTCTTCATTCGTGTCTTTAGCTAACATCACGATGGCTTTGCCCACCCTGTTGGCTCTTCCTGTCCGACCACATCTGTGGAGAAACACGTCTGGGTCCGTAGGAGGGTCTAACTGTATGACGAGGTCGACGTCTGGAATGTCAATACCACGTGCAGCGACATCGGTGGTCAACAACACAAACTTACTCTCCATAGCATCACCGCTGGCAAACGAATCCAAGGTCTTCATGCGCGCAGTGGTAGAGAGCTTCCCGTGTAACGATAATATCTTGAGATCATCAAGGTCGAGCAAAGCTTTGAACGCATCGTAGAAGTACTTCACGGACTTACACGTGGGCAAGTACACGATACACTTCTTGAAACGGTACTTTTGCACAATCTCCACTAAAGTGGTGATCTTGTACTCAGGAACGACGCGCATATACGCAATCTGTAACGACGCAGGGGCATGTGCAACCTGGCCTGATGACCCGTTCAGCTTGACGGTGACTTTGACAGGGTTGTTCATTCCTGTCATGAAGATGGCATCTCCTGCTGCGGAGATGGTGGCGGAGAAAAGCCCCGTACGGCGCTGTTTAGGCAAACGCTTGAGGATGCTCGTGACATCTTGCTTGAAGGAGTCATCCAACAACTTGTCTGCCTCGTCGAGAATGGCAATCTCAAGCGAGTTGGTCTTGATGTATTGCGAGGACCCAATGAAGTCAAGCACACGGCCGGGTGTGCCGATCAACACTTGCGGGCGGTTCTCCAAGTACTCATCCAAGTCCTCACGAACATTATTGCTGCCTCCAATGAAGAGTTGAGTGCGTATCTGCGGCAAATCCTCTGGCAAGTACTCTAACACAGAATCAAACACAGACTGGATCTGACTGGCCAATTCTCTGGTTGGTGACAACACTATTGCCAACATGTGGCCCTTCTTGGTGGGTCCATCAGTCTGGAGAATCGTCGTCACCTTTTGGAGAACGGGAATGGTGAATGCAAGTGTCTTTCCCGACCCTGTCACTGCCTCAACCACCACATCCTTGTTACCACTGAGGAGAGGGATGGCAGAAGCTTGTACAGGGGTCATAGTGGGGAAGCCAAGCGACGTGATGGCGTCCTTGAGCCATGGATGAAGGTCGAACTTGAGGTTTTCCCAGGCCAATGATCTTTTCTTGGTTTCCATTGCGATGCTCATCGTTTTTTTTTCCACATGTTCAGAAGATTCATGAGTTTGGGAGTGAAACGAAAGTATGCGGACTGGACGCGCGAGCAGTTGCTCGAGAAAATCTTGGAGATGGAAGGAAGTGCCGCCGAAGGCAGTAAGGTTGTAAATGGTTTGGGAGTCACAACCGTAGCATCTGACTCAACGCCGGTTACCACAGCTTCAACCACGACTACTGTTTCGGAAAAAGCATCTCCTGCTTCCGTCAATGGCTCTGCAGAAAAGGGTGCCGCTCTGAAAAGCTCGAACACAGATGCTTCTCAGAGCTCAAACCAGAATGGCACAGACGTCCCTCGCGGATCTGTCCCCAAAAAACAAAAGCTCTTCGACTTCAGCAAGTACCACCAGCGGTATGTGGCAGTGCGGTTCTCGTACCTAGGCTGGAACTACTCCGGCCTCGCTTACCAACAGGAACCCACGCCCAAACCAACCATCGAAGAAGAGATCCTCAAGGTGTTACACATGGCCAAATTGATTGAGAGCCCACTGCCAGACGTATGCAAGTTCAGTCGCTGTGGAAGAACTGATAAAGGAGTGAGTGCAATGAACCAAGTTATTGCACTCAACTTGAGGTCCTCAGTTGGTCCCGATGACCAGGCAAACCCTGACCACGACGATAAGGAGATTCCTTACATCACCATCATGAACTCTTTGTTACCCGCAGACATACGAGTACACAGTATATGTATGAGACCTCCCCCAGGCTTTGACGCCCGCTTCAGTTGCAAGTACAGACACTACAAGTATTTGTTCAAGAAAGACGACTTGGACATTGAGCTCATGCGCAAGGCCGCAAGCAACTACTTGGGCTCCAATGACTTCCGCAACTTTTGCAAGATCGACGGCTCCAAAGGCATCACCAACTACCGCAGGCAGGTTTACAGTGCTGAAATCGAGCACCACAAGGACGATTTCTACGTGTTCAACTTGAAGGGCACCGCGTTCCTCTGGCACCAGGTGAGATGTATGATGGCCGTGATGTTCTTGGTGGGGCAGAAGTTGGAGAGTCCGGACATTATCCTTGAATTGCTTGACGTGGAGAAGTACCCCCGTAGGCCTGTCTACGAGATGGCCAACGACACACCTTTGGTGTTGTACGACTGCTTGTACCCAGAGATGGAGTGGAAGACAGCCATCGACTTCAAGACCGCACAGGCTAAGCTTTCCAAGAGCTTCTCTACCTTTAAGGGGTTGCTCAACGATGTGCAGGTCAAGTGCCTCATGGCCGAGATGTTGGAGGGTTTTTTCATGAAGGATGCGAGCCGTGTGGCTGCAATTCCCGGCTCTGGTACCATGAATGTAGGCAATGGGTCGGGGAGAAACTACTCTCGGTATACTCCACTCTCAAAGAGGGAGGTACTTGAGACGTATATGGTGATAAATGCCAGGCACAAAGAGAAGAAGGCTTTAAGAAAGGAGAGGGAAAGGTTGGAGAGAGAGGAGAGCGAGCAGGTAAATAAGTAGTAGTATAGTCCAGCTGACGAGTTCAGTACTAGTTAATATAGAGTGATACAGAGCGTTATGGTAGGTGGAGTAACAGTTCGTTACTGTGACAAAAGTCGCAGATAAGATTTGGAAAGCCCACTTGGATGCGTAAAGTGTTGCGCATTCGTGGTGAGGAGTGAGTAGTGAAGTTCGCTGGAAGAACTAGTGAAGACTCGAGGCTTACTAACAGTACAGTGAAACTTGGTTCTGGAAAAGTGGAACTAAAGAATTAATGGAAACAAAAAAGTTGTTTAGTAACCTGGCTTCATTGATCTATTCTAACCATCATTAAGATGCCACATCAAAATATTGGTGGTTCCTATGACTCTTAGTGATCAGATGCATGAGTCATCTTCTTGGGAGCGTAAAATCCGACCATCTAATACCTCGCAATGGTAACGTACATCTGAACCATAATGTGCAAACGGCATACCAGGATGGTTTCGTAAAATGTGCTATTTCCTGCAAGTTACCTCATTTCCCTAAGTGCAATCAGGATCTCGAAACTCCAACCTACAGTACGAGAGTATAGTGGAATTTTAACCGTGAGGTCGGAGTTTATTCCAGCTTTTGGACGTGTTTGTAAGCACTAGCACTCGAGCGTAGTAAAAGTTGGTGATGCTACCATTGTCTATGTGATGCTTTTTAGGGTACCCGTGAAGCCCCATAATGGCTCGATTGGTGCTGACTCCGTAAAGCAACTCAATCACAATCAAGAAGTCAATCTAATCGCTTGTTTAAGGGTATTCGCATCTCTTTCACTAACTTGTCAGCCTAGATTTTCTTATTGACTTGGTTATTACTCTTGAGGCAGACCACAGATCAATCTTGTTTAGTCAGCAAAGTGCTCTCTCAACTCGAGATCCATGAAGGCTCCCAGTACATCCAGTCCTTGCGACTACCCTGAGCATCCACCCACAACAAGCCGTCCAGAATCATCTCCTCAATTACGCTCTTACACCGTACAATATCCCACTGGAAGTTGTCTGCAAGAAGACGGTAGGTAACGTAGCCCCCCATAAACCCGCAGAGATCATAGACCTTACGCTGGTCGCTCGAAATGGAGTTGACCGGCGACGAGGACTTAAGCCACTTCTTGCTACTGTTGTCGTTGAATGTTAGCGTGGTATAACTACTTTCTCCAAAAGCTGCGAGTACTGCCACCGCACTGTCGATATCGCTTTCCAGAATCTGCAAGTCCAAACTTGAGTTGCTCTTCAAGATCGAAATGAGTTCTTTGTAGGATATGAGACCGCCATTCAAGTCGCGCGTTTCCTGGCATATCTCTACTATACGCACAGAAAGCCCTATGTGGAAGCTCTCCTTGCTTTTTGTATTATTGGTGAGGAGTAATAGTTCGAGCGAGTCCACACCTACCAGCATGCACATTTTGGTAAACTTGTCAAGGAACTCGGGATTCAGTTTGATTTCAGCTTCATATTTAGTTGCAAAGTTAACAAGCACTGACTGGAAGACAGAAAGCTGGGTCGAGAGCTGGTCAGTGTGCTTCTGGTCAAGGAGTTTTCCGAGTTCTGTGTAGGCACTGCGGTTATCCATGAGAAATAAAATAAGAAATCCAATCTGAATACTGGAGAGTGAGTTGAAAATCAAGAGTAATTCCTAAGGGCCGAACTAGATGAAGGAAGGCTAAAATATGATGGATTTATAGAAACGACGGGCTTAATGAAGAAGGTAAAAGTTGATTTGGAGTTGGAGTAATAAACTCAAAAGATAACATATATGGTATATGATGCAACTGGTAGGCAATTGATCCCTCAATTGCTCGATTCACATTTTGCTGTCGCTCACAGTATTTCATACCATGATCAAGTTGCAAAAAATCTCGTCCACATAGCCGTAATGCATCCCATTTTCGGTCCCCGCACAACAAGTCGATCTCCTCGGGATTGAATGTGAAGTAAGCTATACTCAATTGTAAAACTCAGCATGTTCATTATTGAAAGCAACCCACTAGTAAGGAGCACGAGCTAGTGAATAAGCACCACTTTTGTTCAAATCAGCATCAAGCACAAACTCTTACGATTCTATTGCCTTGACCCTCGCCAATATTCCCTCGGCATTCTCTTACTATTTCCTTAACCTGCCATTACATTATTTGCATCACCTACGACTCTTGCCTACTATTCTTGCTTATTCTCTTGTTCCCTTACGGTTTGTTGGCTTTCACATGCAACCCCACAAAATCCCAAACTTCTTTTACTGTTCGCTCACGTTTGCACAAAATCAACCCCATGTCTGGATACAACATCCCCCCACCCAAAGAGATCGAGGTCACCGTGGGAAAAGGTGTCAAAGCGACATTAGCAATCCCCCATACCGCTGGCAGTGATGACTTCTCCGACGAACATGCACCCAGTACCCACAAAATCGCCTTGATCCTCCACGGCCAGGCAGGCCACCGCAACTACTGCTACCAGAAGCAATTGGCACACTCCTTAGCATCAAAGTTGGGAATCTACTCTTTACGTATCGACTTTCGTGGCTGTGGAGCCTCTGCTGACAACGCTGATGAAGAGGCGGGCCGTGTAATTCTGCAGGACGTAGAGGACATCCAAGACTGTGCCGAGTTTGTCACAGATGCCAAAAAGAACCCGTTGGGCATTTCCTTTACATTGCTGTCGATCATCGCACACTCCAGAGGATCTGTAGCCATGTTTATTTGGGCCATGAAGCAGGATGAGGCCGTCAAAACTGGAGGACCCGCCGCTGCAAAGGCCTTCGTCGTGCCCAACCTCGTCAATTGCTCGTCAAGATACTCGAGCAAGACTGTTCTAGGACGCTACAGAGATGCCTCGTCGCTCCAGAACGTGCACGTCACGGGTATGAGACATGGCCAAATGGTGCCAATTAAGGTTCCCGAACAGGAGATTCACTCACTCAGTACCCCAGACTTTCTGCCGTTGTCGCAACTTTCGCGTGACTGGTCCGTGCTCAGTGTTTATGGCTTGAAGGACCACATCATCCCCGTCGATGACTTCTCGCACTTTGCAAACGTGCTCAACAGGGGACCGGGGTCACACCAGTTGCGGGTTATCCCATTGGCTGACCACAATTTCTATGGCACGGAAGCTGTCGAGGATGAGGATGACAACCCTCTTGGTCTCCCTCTCAACAAGAGGGGCATTATTAATTACAACTACCAGGTAGTTGACATTATTGTCGAGTATTTGTCGCCCCAGAGAGAGTTGTTCCGTTTTGTAGACTCATCCCTCCATGTGGGCAAGTTACCGCGCTGGAAGCTGGTTGAAGGCGTGAACAACTTCAGAGACGCCGGTGGGTGGCACATCAACCTGCCTCGCTTTGCACTCACTGCAGACCCCACGCAGCACTACTATGTCAAGCCCAACACCATCTTTCGCTGCGCCAACATGGCCTCCATGACGCCGCGCGGTGCGCGCGATTTGGCCAAGATTGGTGTTAAGGTGATATTCGATCTCCGTTCCGACGGCGAGTGTGCCAATGACGGTGTCGCTGGTCACTTGGACGGTCTTGGGATTACAAGGATCCATGCCCCTGTTTTCAAGCTGGATGACTACTCACCGCAGTCTATTGCCGTGCGCTACTCAAACTTGATGACCAGCTGGCACACATACGTGCATGTCTACGAGGATATGTTGGAGCAGGGTGTGGAGGCGTTCCGTACTATCTTCACGTACATCCGCGACGACGGCTCGCCATTTGTGTTCCACTGTACTGCAGGAAAGGATAGGACTGGCTTGGTCTCTATGTTGATCTTGCTTTTGGCTGGTGTTGACAAGAATTTGGTTGGAAAGGAGTACGAGCTCACCACCTTGGGGTTGAAGAAGGAGCATCCGGTGATCAGGGGTAAGTTTCTAGCCACAATGGAAAAATTGCGCCTGAAGATGGGCGACGAGGGTACTAAGTTGGAGGCAATGATCAGCCGTGGCCGTAAGAACTTCCGTCTTGAGGTTGATGGCTTCAACAACATTATCAGCTCGCGCTACGAGGCCATGTTGGCCACGATCGAGCTTTTCAACGACAAGTATGGTGGTGTAGAGAGCTACTTTAAGAATATATTGGGCTTTTCGGATGCTGATATCAACAAGATTTATGCCAACTTGGTGACTTTGGGACAGAATTTTGACTCGGAGAACTTGGTCTTTGAACACAGGGTCAAGGCCAGATTTTAGAACTTGTTGACGAACAACAGATGAACTATTTAATTGAGAATGTTTCCTGAGCAATAAACTAGGTTAATGTAGAGTTTTCAGTTGCTCAGTGAGTTTGGGGAACTGAATTACTGGCCCAGTGGAGAAGTGTATCAACGACTGAGAACCGTGTTTTTTCTAATGCACTGATAAATTACTACTACGCAAAAGAATTAAATGTTGTTGGTCAACAGATTGAATACATTTATCTTTAATCTAGCATTCTTTCTGACTGATTTTTACGTTGTTTCCAAATTTGTTTCCAACATATTTTCTAAATAAAATCTAAATTGAATATAAATTCAGGATTACACCCACAACGTTTTTCTTACACTATACTTCCATATCCATATTTTATATCCCTCATATACCCCCATATACCCCCTCTATACCCCTTATATACCCTTCTATACACCTCAATACCTCCGACTCTTTCACTATCCCAAATTATCCAAATTCTTAACCTTCGTTCAGTCTCAACCCGCTACATTATGGGCAATGGCCTCTGGTTAAAAACCATCTTGTGTGTGATGATATCTACCATATCCATAGTGGGTTCCTCGCCGCTGCCCAAAGGGACTTTCAAAATTCCTAATGGGGGTTGCAATGCCACGACCTTACCTAGAAGCCTCTGTGAATTAGCAATGTATAATGTCACCTTTGACTTATCCGTGTCGTCAAATTCAAGGTTGCCGCACTTAACTGCATCGTACATTTCGTCTATCTTCACAAACTGGGAGAGGTACTCCTTGTTGGTGGATTCAACAGAGGGAACGGACTCTGGAAGATTCAAGTCTCCCTGAATCTCCAACAAAGAAAGACCAAAAGGGGTCGAGATAACAGGACCATCCGCCTTCGGGGGTAGACGATCCAGTACTGCGGAGTAGTTGATGGTGGCAGTGGGCATACTTTATGAAGGTTATGGGCAAATAAAGCCTTACGAAGTGTAGGTGGAAAAGAATACTTACGTAATGATCATATCGACTTACGTAAGCGAGATGCTAGTAAACGGTGCTTAATCGATTGCTTACAAAAGTAAGTAAAAGAGTGCAAAGGTCCATGTGGGCAGTTTCATGAGATACTGTATCGCTATGTAAGGGGCTTGGATATAGCCATTCTTACGAAATATGATATTACTTTGGCAGTTTCATCTGCTTTATGCATGATAAGTGCATCTGCTAAGGGTCTAAGGATAACCAGTTGCGTAAAGTCTGATTAATGAGTGTGTGAGCCCTTAAACACTGCCAGTGATTTCTGATTCAGGGGCAGGAATTTTAGCTACCAGGCAAGTACGGCTATTACCTACTTCAGTTTGGCATGTTTCGGGTCATTTTTATTAGACAATCTTTGTAAGCCACGTTATTAATGACATATGCTTCGTCACAGACCGAAACGGCCTCGGTTCCTAATTTAGAGAACCTTCTTTGGATGATGTCAAAGTCGCACTTATGCGTCGAAGTAACGGTCTAATAGCCACTAGAGGAGCCAAAAGCCTTCAGGCATTGACACAGAACACCGGAGCCAAAATTCGATAAAAGTTGTGCCAATCAAAAGGTTTGTGTAAT
This sequence comes from Kodamaea restingae, assembly GCA_003707425.3. Classification (NCBI taxonomy): domain Eukaryota; kingdom Fungi; phylum Ascomycota; class Pichiomycetes; order Serinales; family Debaryomycetaceae; genus Kodamaea; species Kodamaea restingae. Next base: position 139,476 of record PPJA03000014.1, read on the forward strand.
CGATGAGATTGCGAGACAACTCTTATTCTTGTTCTAGGTGTGCTATGGTCTGAGAAACAGCATAGAAGTTTTTTCCTAATCGGGACCCCAGGGATCTCTATTTCCCAAAAAGGCACCTAATGAAAAAATGCTAATTAGCGAAGTTCCAAATTAGGAAATCCTCTGCTCATGCATTTTGCAGACAAATGGCCATATATATATATCGATACCGAATATCGCCCATGAAGGGCGACGTTTTTATTTACCACTGCAAGTTGATATAATCCGTGAAACCACACCTCACACTCACTATGCTGGCCGTCACTGATGGATACACTGCAACCAGAGGGCTCATGGAGCTCTTGCGTTATCAAAACAACTATCCTGCTCTAGGAACAGGAACCAAGATTCTTTCAGAGCAGGCCATCAACTTACTTGGTGGAATCCCACCAACTTTACAAGATTTCACACAATTATACCAAAACAACTTGTTTGGTGACTACCCAACCAAGAAAGACTTTGCACCATCCTTAGTTTTTGCAATTCTCTTCATGTTGTTAGCATTAACACACTTATTCATTTACATTGTCAACATGACGAGGCACCATAACTTTTATTTATCATGGTGCTGGGCATTCTACTGCCTTCTAAGATTCATTGGTTTCGTGTTGAGAATATTCTGGGGCCGTAATATTGCAAATGCTCCTATGGGTATAGCTACAGAGGTCTTCTTAATTGTGCCCTCAGTGTTTTTGGTGTCGTTCAACTTGATCTTAGCACAGCGTCTTTTCACATGGAGACACCCTGTGGGAGGTTCGAGAAAGTTGTTCTGGAGCACTATGATCTCGTTATATGTCATTGTCGCGGGAATTGTGGGTATGACAATTGTTGCATCTGGATGTCCGCTTCTCTACTTTTTACTGGAAAGTAACTACAAAAACTACAAGCGGACAGTGATGGCCTCGTCGGTGCTCGTGTTACTTTACTCGCTCACGTCTGTGGCCTTGATTGCATTGTCGTACTTCTTCAAGCCAACGCGCAAGGACGAAAACTTGTACACCTACCAGCCATGGTGGATTGAGTCCTTCAACCCGTTTTACTTTGTGAAAAAGGGTGCTGTTCGCGAGGCAGAGGAGACCTTCATGAAGAGGAATCACAACCATCGTTACGCGGTGAGAGTCATTGCTGCCACCCACCACCACTACCAGGTGGTTGAGGGTTTGTCGAGGGAAAGAGGTGACTTGAAGCACAACAACTCGATCATCATCATTTGCATTACAACCTTGTTCCTCTTTGTGGGAGCTCTTTTGAGGTTGATTGTCACTTTCCAGCACAGATATGTGAAGGACCAGGGCCCATTATGCCACCCAATTGTGATGTACATTTGCTGGGGTGTTCTCGAGGTTCTCATCAATGTTCTCTACATTGTTGGAAGAGTCGACTTGCGTTTCTACAGACCAGACAGATTGCCTGCAAAGGTCAGAGCTATCATCACTGCAGAACAGACCGGCATGCAAACACCAAACCCCCCATCTTTGGCTCCTTCTATCAACGATTCCCCCGAACAGTTCTACGACGATGAATATAAATACGACGAAGGCGATGATTACGACTTTTTCAAAGCACAGTCTGAGAACTCGAGTCAGAGAAGTCAGCATGAGAAGAAAGCTCCGCCATACCCCGTCAAGGGTGATAACGATTCAGAGTTCCACTTTTAGAAGTGGACCTGCGCGCGTGACTCAATCGTCGATTATAATTCTAGGAGTACCGGTTTGCTCTCCCGGATTACAACGTTACCCAGGAACTACAGTTCCGACTCAAAAGAACCTTTTAACTTTTCTTTTGGTTTATTAGATTACCTTTCAATTCGGCAAAAAACCTGTAGGCAATAAATGTCTGGCAAGTGGAAAGTAGAAGAAGCGGACGTTGTCACATTTGCACTTTCATGTTACTGATCTCACCAGAAAAAGCTAGTAAATTGATGATTAGTGATTTTCTGTTGATTATGTGAGTTTTGTAGTATTTCGGCTTCTTGGCAATGTTGCTTGTCCTTGTTTAGTGATTATGCTCTTCACTAAGCCAGTTTTTCAATCGGTCCATCACTAAATAACTAATGGCTTTATTGTCATCTTCATTACGTATGACCCAGTTATAACGAGACTTGGAAATACTCAGTTATCACTTTAATTCATTTTCCTCTTAGATGGCGACCACTAGATCTTGGAAATGCTCATTTCCCACTTGGGTAATAAGCTATCCCCGTAGTTTTCTCGCCTTTCCGTCATCAGCCGTTTGCCGTACTTCACGTGACCACATCTATTTTTTCGTGATGAGATAAACTTTCACTCTACATGTCTAGACCTGAGGAGATCGCACCCCCCGAGGTGTTCTACAATGACACTGAGTCCCACAAGTATACGACGTCTACACGTGTCCAGCACATCCAGGCAAAAATGACATTACGTGCCTTGGAGTTGTTGAACTTGGACCCCGAGATGCCGCACTTCCTCCTTGATTTAGGATGCGGTTCTGGGTTGAGTGGAGAAATCTTGACTGAGGAGGGCTTCAACTGGATTGGTATGGACATATCGCCAAGTATGCTTGCAACTGGTTTGGACCGTGAGGTTGAGGGAGATTTGTTCTTGGCTGACATGGGTAATGGTGTCCCGTTCAGAGCCGGTACTTTTGATGCAGCCATATCTATTTCTGCTATCCAGTGGCTATGCAATGCTGATAACTCCAACGTGGACCCGAAGAAAAGACTCATGACTTTCTTCAACACATTGTATGCATCTTTGAGGAGAGGAGGGAAGTTTGTTGCGCAGTTCTATCCTATGAACGACATCCAGACCCAGGCTATATTAGGAGCTGCCAAGGTTGCCGGATTTGGCGGTGGTTTAGTTATCGATGACCCTGATTCGAAGAGACACAAGAAGTACTACTTGGTGTTGACTGCAGGTTCTGCTGAAAGAAGTGTGAACTTGGCGGGAGCAACTATGGATGCACCACAGACCACCAAGAGGCCAAACAAGAAGCTCCTCAGAAAGATGGAGTCGAGCAAGGATTACATCAACAGGAAGAAGGAGACCATGAGGAGAAGAGGAAAGGCTGTTGCATTCGACTCCAAGTTCACTGCCAGAAAGAGACGTCCAAGGTTTTAACATTTGCATATACATTAATAAGAGGAAAGGAAGGAAAGTAGATAGTAGTTGATGGAAGCAGTTGATGGAGGAAGTTTACAAAAGAAGTCGATGGAAGAAGTTTATGGAGGAAGTTTGACTAGAGAAAACAACAGAAGCTGTAAACAGGGTCTAAGGTTGTCGCGAATTTATAAGTGATGCGACAAATGATCGAGAAACAGGACAATAAACATATGGATACCGCCAAAATATTCAGCTAATCAACCTCTAAGATGCTAATCAACCTCTTAGATCATCAATCTCAAAGATCAAAGGTCAATGGGCACTCTTTAAAGGTACCATTCAGTATACCATATTTAGAACCCACTTTCTCCTCAGAGACCACTAATTAACCACTATAAGTACTTGTTTCACCCATTATTTCCTTTTATAGACCTTTTTTCTCACAGCAGCTAAACCGATAACAGACTTGGTTCCTAGCTGGTTAAAAATTTAATGTGTGCACGCACCAATTGAACATCGAAATTTTTTCTAATAGACCAACAACCATGTTCAAGCTCATAAGTTCCATCTTACCTAGGAATGCTTTGGGAGTGCGGGCTGCTTTGGCCTCCCCAGCTAGGGCTCTTTCCACGGCCACTGTTTTTGAACCATTACCAAAGAAAAGAAACGGTGAACAAGTGATGACCTTCTTGCACAAGCAGCTCTTAAGCAAACACGATCCCACTGGAAAGAGACGCGCTTTGGTACATCCTCAGAAAGGATTGCGTGCAGGAGACGTGATCAAGGTCACATATCTAGACAGAACTGAGGTTGTGGGCAGAGTTCTTGGTGTCAAGAGAAGTGTAAATACTCTTGGAACCAACGTGCATATTAGAAATAAGATCAACAGAGCGGGATGTGAAATGAGAATACCCATCTTCAGTCCAAAACTAAGAAACGTGGAGATTATCCACAAGCCAGAGACCTATTTGCCAAGAAGCAAACAGTACTACATCAGAGGCACGAAATTGGATGTTGTGGATGACGTCGAGGCTTTCGTCAAGCGCCAACAAAAGAAGGCTTCCAAGTAAGTATGTAAATAGGAATATCGTCCAAAGAACAACAAGAATTTGTAGCTGGCGCGTATAGACAATTAGAGATTCTGGAAACCTACAGTGATTTCCTGGAACCAAGTCAAGGTTACAAGTGATAAAATAACATGTGTTCTTGCTGGTAGACATTGTTATCCCAAGTGATGTTTAAAGTCTATGCATCTAAGTGGTGTTACACGAAATTCTATTCATCCCAAGTGATGTTACTATGTAACTGTAGTTATCTAAGGCCACATAACCTGAGTATATCTCTATGGACTTGTACCACAGAGACAGCTGAATCACCAGCAGATACTTATCTCTAACCCAACAATTGAGACAACTTTGCCGACAACACGGAGCCGAACCTTTGTTGGAATGGCGGGTAAACTGTCATCATGAGTGCCTCAAAGGTCTCATAATATTCTGCGCTCAGAAGAAGGTGCCACCCAGATACTTCAACTCCAACATCGAAAGTTCGACTGTCATCTGTATCGATGTGAATGTGCCCATCCACAACACTGCATGATTTAAAGAACGAACTGTACTCCTTGGTTGCCGTCTCCAATTCCTCAGTACGAGTCGACAGATCCATAGCTACAGCAAAGTGATTATAGAAAAAAGATTTAGTCACAACTGATTCCCAATGTTCCAAGTAGGTGTCAACATCAGGCGCCCAGAAACGTGCTCCACAAGGGTTAATCTACGCTTTTATTCACCATTGAACTCAACGGACAACCTTCTCACAGAAAGAAAAGGCAGCCCAACTGTCTTAGAGAGTGAATACGCGATGGTGAGAAAAAATTGGATCGAGAGAGAAGACCCCTTATATAGCGCTGGAAATCCGGGTAACTTTCTGTAGCACTTTCACGTCCTGAATTAATTCTACTCACGAAGTATGTCAGAAAGTACCCCGGAAAAGTGGATGGGCTCGAACCTTCGTATTCGTCTTGAAGATGACCGCGTTTTGGATGGTATTTTGACGGCCATAGATCCTTTTGGAAACTTACTTATTTCCAACAGCTTTGAGTATTCGTTGGATAAGTTGGAGCCAAACAAGGTGCACAAGAGGTCCTTAGGTTTGGTCAGTATCCCCAAGACGGGAATTGCCACTATATCAATGGACAAAAAGAACTATAATGTCGTCTTCAAGAAGAGCGGGATAGCGTAACTTGACTACTGAGACTAAGAATCACTTCAAAAGGATATGTCTCTATTGAGATTCGGTGGACTATAGAGAAGTAAAGACGATGCAGCGAAAACTGAGATGACACGACCCAGGTAGCAAAAACTTAGTTCAAGAAGGTTTTGGATTCATTCTATGATAAACGATAAAGGAACGTGGTGATATCTGAGTTCAATGGATGGGTAATCCCCTGATCACATGATTTCATTTGCTCCATAGTGTGATTGGAATCCATCTGCGTGGTGCTCTGTTTCTTCATGTGAGTATTCGTCACCACGGTCGTCCCAGTACAGTTTTCGGTGTGCAATACCGGGGTAGTCTCTTTCCCCAGGCTCACCAAAGTGTCCTCTGGTACTCTCCTCACGCATGTGCGAGGACCCAAGACTTGGAATATCGCCTCTGTTATGCGGTGTGTTAAGCCCCAGAATATCACGATTTCTTGACGGCTCCGTTCCAGTGGCACTCGAGCCTTGGGACTGAACGTCATTCAAATGCTGCATTCTAGGTTTGAACAATGATGGCGGTGGATATGGATGAGTTTCAGTGGGCTTTCCGTGTTCCATGCAAGTTCCCAAAAAGTGGTCTCGTGCACTCAAAAACGTCCCGTATGGACAAATATCCACCAAACAGTCGATAAGAGTTTTCTCTTTAGCACATAGCGCCGTGAAGTCCATATGTGCGCGCGGTACAAACCGTGAAACCTCGTTGATACAGCTCAAAAAACATGCTGGAGGTGTAGCCGCCGCTAGGTACAGATATACGAAGAGGAACATAATAAACGTCTGCATTGAGGGTATTTTGAAGGTATCTTTAGTTATAGTTATTACCGTTATTATCGTCGTAATTATTACGGTTACCTTGTTGTTGGCCTTTGTTGGTTCAATCTACTTTGGTGTTTAGCTTTTTGCAGCCGCCTGATGGTATTTTTTAAGAGGTAGTAGACAATTTTCCGAAAAAGCTGAGACGTCAACATTCGAATGTCCTCTTATTTGATCTGAAAAGCTTGGTTTCACATTGTATTTATGATATTTACCGTAACTAGATTATCGAAACGATGTTCTTATTGTTCTTTCATGCTCTCAGATTTTTCGCGGCCCAAAAGCGCGTGACTTGTTCAAGTTTTTCCAATAAATTATCTCCACGAAATATCACTAATGCAAGGAACCCACGGAAGTAATGGCCTTCCAAGGCCCTATTACATGAAGCCGGCCAGTAAGAGGAAAGGCTACTCGCCTTATGACAATCTCAATGGGTCAGTAAACCCTTTCAACACCCCGCGCAAAAAGATAATGGGTTATACCATATTGTTGATGTTGTTCGGAACCTGCATGTATTGGGTATCACAGGAGTTGAGACCAAGTCCTGAAGTGAGCTTTGAGTTGGTGAAGGAGACTGGTGCAAAGGGTGTGGTGGACGCATCTGATAAACAGGGTAACCTGGTGGGTTCGCTTAAAGACGCTTCCAAGGACAACGTAAACAACATTGTCAAGTCTGTCGGGAAAGCGGACAAAGAGAGCGAGAACGTTGATTTGGCTGATAACTTGGCACAAGGATCAAAAGGAGAGAAAGGAAAGGTAGTATATGAAGCTCCCAAAGGAGGGATTGCCAACGAAGCAGCTGTGGTTGGCAGCGATGAAGATAAACTCATAGGAACAGGAAAAAAGAGCAAACAGAAGGGTGAAGCTGAAGCTGAGAAGAAGAAGAAGGGTTACCTGGCTGAGAAGGGAACGGAAGTAGTTTCTAAGGAACCAAGCAAGATCAAAGTGAAAGATAGGGATGTGAAAGCATCTGTGGCCGCTGCTCAATCCATTATCTAGAGGAATAATGGTCAATACCAACTTATTGGGGACAGTAACGTCCCTGGGAGAAATATTCCCGAGATACGAGGAGTATGCTGCTCGAGGAGATCTATGGTAATCGTTTACGAATGTTCGACCCTTCTCCGCAAGGAAGTATTTGAAGATCTCTCATGTTCCGTACGTCTCGTGATGTCCTTCTGATTTCTTATAGACAAAAGTTCGCTGACAGGCGATCTTGTATATATAATACCACATTACGAATAATTCTGGAGCCGATTAATTTAAAGGTTTTTAGATGAATTGAATAATTAACAAATTATGACTTCTGGAGTCTCTATTGAAAGCTCAGGATTCCGGCTTTTGTAAACTGTTGGGACGCTTATTAACTGTGGCTCTCATGGAAAGTGAATTAGACATCGAGTCAACCTCATCGTGTTGAATAAACAGATGGGAAATCTCATTTGAACAACACTTTGTAGTTTGAAATTATCTAGAGACTGAATTAGGCACACAGATAGTGCCTGAAGAAAGCTTATTGGATTGCCATCTCAGTTTAAATTCGCTTGGGATAGGTTACTTTACAAACTCAAGTAACCTTTAATTACCAAAATGTTCACTTAACCTCTTGAAACGGGCATGTTCGCATCATTCAAGCAATCTCGCACTTCTCTCCATTACCCTTCATTTGCTCGTACTTCTCCTTTTCTCTGTCCTTTAACTTTTCCTTGACCTCTACTGGGAAGTACCTCTTCATAAGTGCCATCGTGTCCATGTCCAAATTACTACCATCAGCTAAAAGAATAGCATCCTTGTTTCTGCACATTGGGCAGTCTGTCTTGGATTCCTGCTTCATCTTCACAAGACATCGAACACAAAAAACGTGCTGACAGTCAAGCCTGATCGGCTTGAATGCGATTGACATGCAAATTGGGCACGTGTAGTCGTCAAGCTGGGGGATAAGTGTCAACAAAGACGATTGTATCACGAAACAAATGTTCTGAGCCATTGAGCGACCCGTCGAAACAAACACATGGTTTGTAGCCATGATCTTAGGAAATCGCCAGCTGACGCCCAACGCTGTCTGCTTATCGAACTTCTTCAAGATTTTGCGGAAAGCTTCTGAATTAATCTGTTGGAATTGACATACCTTGAGCAAGTGGTAGTTCATAGCAACGAAGTTCTCAAAAATCAAGGTCGAGCTCTTGGACCTGAACTTGGTCAAAATGCCCGACTTCTCGACGTTGCTTAAAAAATCAGCCAAGTTGTTCTTGATATGGTCGCTGTCACGCTCCCTTGATGAAACTGAAGTCTCGTTGTATTTGAAGTACACCTCAGAGTCCAAGTATATCTTGAATAGCTCACGCCACTTGTACATGTCCGAGTTTTTTAGTTTGACCTTGGGGCTCGTAAGCTTAGAGATCTGGTCCCCAATAGCCTCGACTTCGGAGAGCAACTTTTTTTCCTCGTTGGTGCGCAAAGCGTCCAAACTGTCCAACTCCTTGTCTAGCATCCCAAAAAACTTCTTGTCTGAGTTCAACGTAATGGCAATTTCATTCTTACGGTTTTCCAGTGCTGCTAAGTTTTGCATAACAGTGGGCAGAGCCTCACGCGAGGTGGTGGGTGATATCACCTTCATAGTGTCGCCGTCCTCTTTTAGTTCAATAACCTTTTCACTCTCGTCAGGTGAGGTGATGCCGAAATCGTCTTCTGAGTCCAAAAGACCCTCTATCTTCTTCTTGAGCTCCATTCCGAGCTCGTAGATGTGGTCATCCGTATAGTTCTCATTGGAGTAATCCAAGGTGATCTTCAACACAGGCTGCAATTTGTTGTCTCCTTTGGTTAAGGTGTACTCTGCGATAGCAGGGTTTGAGGGAGTGGTATCATTCTGGTCGACTTCTACCACCTGAGACTTAGATGGATCCTGAAGCAAAAGCTTGAGTGTGTCCTGTTTCAAACCCAAAAACTCGAGCTCGTTAACCACTTTCGTAATGCACTTCTTCAAAGCCTTGTACTGGATGGCTGCTGAGAGCCATTCTTCGGGGATATCATCCTCGATCAACGTACGTTCCAATACCTTAGCAAACTTCATATTGTGACCATGCTACCTGCCAACTTAATTTAGTTACTTGAGCTAGATGTGACCAGAAGATGACTCGCACGTGTTGAGATTGGGGTAAAAAAAAAGAAAAGGGTAACAGGGACGGACACCTTGCTTACTGTATGTTTTCAACAGTGGTCTTCATGTAGATATCGTACAACAGACTCGTTTTCAGCCAAGTGTTATTTGATCTGTAGAAGCTTCTGGAAGAGTGTGTTGAAATAAAAATTCACGCGAATGAAAAAGCTACGTACTTGTAAAGAGTCAAAAATACATCAACATGGACTTTGAGCTTGAACCAACTTTGGAATCCGTCATTAAACAGACGTCTTTGAAATGGATCTTTGTCGGCGGCAAAGGTGGTGTGGGTAAGACCACTACCTCTTCTTCGATTGCCGTGCAGCTAGCTCTCAACTACCCGGAAGAACAGTTCTTGTTGATTTCTACCGATCCAGCACACAACTTGTCGGACGCCTTTTGCCAGAAGTTTGGCAAAGATGCAAGAAAGGTCGAGGGCTTGACTAATTTGTCATGTATGGAGATTGACCCTGAGGCTGCCATGAGCGACTTGCAGGCTCAAACTCAACAGTACAACAACGACCCCAACGACCCAATGAAGTCTATGATGAAGGACATGACGGGATCGATCCCAGGTATCGATGAGGCTTTGTCATTCATGGAGGTGTTGAAGCACATCAAGAACCAGAACACTGACGACGCCACCGATGGTGCAGAAAAGAAGATTGTCTACAAGACCATTATTTTCGACACTGCACCAACCGGCCACACTTTGCGTTTCTTGCAGTTACCCTCCACGATGCAGAAGTTGTTGAGCAAGTTCCAGGCATTGAGTGGCAAGTTGGGTCCCATGATGAACATGATGGGTATGGGAGGCGCAAACCAGCAGAATGATATATTCCTGAAGTTGACTGAATTGCAGGAACAGGTTACCGAGGTCAATGAGCAGTTCACCAACCCAGACTTGACCACCTTCGTGTGTGTTTGTATCTCGGAGTTCTTGTCGCTTTACGAGACCGAGCGTATGATCCAAGAGTTGATGTCCTACAACATGGATGTGAACTCGATCGTGGTGAACCAGTTGTTGTTTGCCGATGACGACACTAACGGCAGCTCGACGGAGTCGCAGTGTAAGAGATGTGTCAGCAGATGGAAGATGCAGAAGAAGTACTTGGACCAGATGGCCGAGTTGTATGAGGACTACCATGTGGTGAAGATGCCATTGTTAGGCTGTGAGATCAGAGGCATAAATAACTTGAAGAAATTCTCCAAGTTCTTGTTGAAGCCATATGACCCCAAGGTTGACGGCAGTATCATCACTGAGTTGGAGGAGAAGTAACATGTATTTTATGTTAGTAGATAATAGGAGTATGGTATGAGTAGATCATAAAGGAGTCTGGGGTTATGGTAGAAATGGCCGATCATTAAAAAAGGATGTTACTGTAGAAAGTTACTGTGAAAGGGTGGTATCATGGAAGTATGGTATTATGAAAGTATGGTATTATGAAAGGACGAGTTAATACCATTATGATAACAGATCATTGTTCATGAGAAGTACTTGATGTTGACATTCAATACTGCTAAATTTACTTCTCAGTTGGCCCTTCACTTATATTTTCGCCCAGTCGTCTACTTCTCCACCAGGTCACTTTTCACTAGCCTCATTTGTTCCCCACCCAATTGTTTTGAGGTCCAGTTCTTTTTGGACTGACTTTGTCGTTAGCATTTAGTCCGCAGTTCTTAACTGCCGGATCATTCAACACAGACTTCGGCAGTTCCATGTATCCATTTCTACTTATCAATTCAGTGTTCACAGGTTCTCTGTCCGCCAACTTCAAGTCTTTAATCAGCTCACAGCTCAGTTGGCCAAGTCCGATGTGACCCCATCAGGTATTCCACAAGATCAGTGCACTAGTGTTCATATTACATATTTTAAGTGATCATGCAAGCTTTCTCATGACCCTCAGTCAGCGTCTAACAATACAATGAAGCTTCGCAGAGTCAGGACCCTTGACTACGCGGCAGCCGTACAACCCCTATTCAAATACGGCTCAACACAATAATGCATCATTTAGAGCGGAACCACAACATGAAATATGCACGTTGAAAAAAAAGAAACGCTTTCTCCGATTATGCATGATTTTAAATTCACAATGCGCTTGCCTGTCATACATGCCTTGGTACGAGCTCGGCGAGATGACCGAATGCATGGTAGAGTCTGGGGTTTTGTAAGACGATGTATGAAGGAATTGGCCCCCAGCCTCAATGTGCGCAATTTCTCATCATTTAATTGAGAAAGTATCCATGCGCCGCCGAGCGTGGTATGCATACCGTTGCGAAGTAGCACAACACCACGAAGCGTAATTTCCACCGATATAAATTGTGGTGAGTATATCGAAAAATTCCGCAATTTTCATTGAGCGATCCGGTATCTGTCCACGATGACCCGAGGAAACCAAAGAGACCTTGCAAGGGCAAAGAACTTGAAGAAACAGTTGGAGGTGTCCAAGGGAACGAAGAAGAGCGGTGATCCCACCAAGAGAATGGAGAGCGATGCGGAGAAGATGAGGAGAAAACAGGCCGAGCGTATGTTCAGATCTTGATCATTACATTTCAAATACTAACCGATTCAGACGAGGCCAGAAAGTCTCAACAGGCAAGGAAGTGACCTTGCCCCGACCCAAACCCCAATGCTTTCAAGCCGCATTTGCTGTCAGGGATTTCCTGGGCCACTCCTTAGACCGAGCGGGGCGGGTTTAATATTTTGCATCGATCTCGCGATCCACTCCTTTAATTCAATTTAATACATAGGCATGCCTACATATACAAACGATTGTATTCCGTAGACCAAGAACAGCACTATGATATGTCTGCTTGGACCCGAGTGGAGAATTGTAGTATCCCCTGCACTGGAATTTCCAGTTGTTAAGGATAAACACCGCGCTCGTGACTCCGAAGGAGCATGATTTATTCGCACAAGATAGTTGCGCAGTTGCAGTTGGCAAAGGGCTTAGAGTGGAGATATGCACGACGGTTGTAGGAGGGCAGTAGGTGAAGAGAGAGAAAGTAAATGGGAGGAGGCTTACATTGGAGGACAAGAGAAGCAGGTGACGAGCAGATCTAGATGAGTAAGGGATCTATAAAATAGAGGGAAGGAGAGATTAAAATAGATTAAGTAATAGAGGGAAGAAGACGTACAATAAAACAAGGAAACACAAGGTGTGAATGAGAGATTTTTAAACTAGGTCAGAAGGCCGTTAGAACGGATTTAGAACATAGACAATCTAGTGAAGTCATAAAAGGTAGAGAGCGTATAAGACGAAGGGATCCTTGTTGGAACGCGGAGAGAAAGACGGGGTCGAGATTTTTTGTCTGAATCGAAGGAATGCTTATTAAGGTAGATCAAGGCGATAAGCACGACGGGTAAACTGGGGTGCAGGACCAGAACAACGGAAAAAGTGGCAAATATTTGTAAATTGATGAACGGGTGGCTAAACCAGGCTAAAGACAAGCCCACATCAATAAACACCATCACTTCTTTGAAAACAAAGCCGGGGCAATAAATCACGGAAATGATCAAAAGAAAAGCAATATCGATGGCAGCATTATTCAGGAAATTCAACACAATTCAATCACACAATGTAAAGCGCAATACCCATGGAATCCCCTTTGATAGTGATAGGGGAGAAATGCCGCAAACACAACCCAAATTGTAGATTTTCAAATTGACGCAAGACTATTTTCGCACAGTCTGAATCTAGAACCCCCGAAATGAAAATGTCTGAAGTTTATTGCAAAAGTTTAATCATCAACAAGACAACAAGATAATTATCAGTCAGTTGAGAGGATAAATATCGATCAATTAAGAAGTTAATTACAATTAAGAGTCAAATGGCAATAAATAATACGTTATCATCAATGGGTCAAGAAGTTGATTATCAAAGTACCATAGAATGGGTCAAGAAGTTGACTATCAAAAACCATAAACAGGTAAAGGAGCTAATCTCTAATATTTCCTAGCCAAGAAATCACACTTATACAAGTGGATTTCATGTCTGAATAGCTAAATACCCACAAGTAACACCAATTATGGCAGTTGCAACAAGTTAAACCAACGTCCCAGCGGTAAAGATGAAAATCCCATTTTTTTTTATCATCTGATTCCACACAAAAGCTCCACCATAAAGGACTCGACATGCTCATCAAAGAATCGTACCACGATGTCAAAACATCATATGGCACAACCATGCGCCTTTTCACATTCCACCCAGTGATACCCAACTACCCCAATGCGCGTTTCCCTGGTGTGATTGTGTACAGTGAAATTTACCAGGTTACGGGACCCGTTGCGCGCTTCGCTAAGGACATTGCTGGTCAGGGGTACGTGGTTGTGGCCCCATCGATCTACCACAACTTCGAGTCCCACGAGGCCTTGGCTTACGATGTCGAAGGTACCGATAAAGGAAACGATTACAAAATCAAGAAGGAGCTCAAGTCGTACGACGAAGACAATTCCCTTTCCATCGAGTACTTGCTTTCACTCCCTACCTGTAATGGCAAATTGGGAGCCACGGGAATGTGTTTAGGAGGTCACTTGGCATTCCGTGGTGCTCTTGACCCTAGAATCAGTGCTAGTGTTTGCTTTTTCCCCACTGATATCCACTCACACACGTTAGGATTGGGACAGAACGACGACACGCTTGCGCGCAGTGCTGAGATGAAGGGTGAGACGGTCTTGATATTTGGGTGCAAAGATAACCACGTACCTTTGGAGGGTCGTGACCTCATCAGGTCGACTTTGCGTTCGGCCGGTGTGGACATGACCTTCTTGGAGATCAACGATGCGCAGCATGCATTCATCAGGGACGAGCTCAGTAAGGGGCGCTACGACCCAGCTTTGACAAAGAGCTGTATGGAGTGGTTGTTTGAGCTTTTCGAGAGGAAGTTGAAGTTGGACTATGGAGAGCACGACGGTAAGAAGCAGGTGGTCGAGAACATCTGTTAGCGCGGAGTGGTTGCGAAGGAGAGCAAGTATAACTAATAAAAGATGAATCATAAGAAGGTGAGCAAGCACAGGCCATAAAGAGAAGAATAGAAAATGTACTCTTCTGCAACACTTGGTGCAGACGCATGCATACTCATTTGCATTTTTCTAGGGAGCCCATAAAAAAAGCAGACGAGGAGCGTAATTGAAGGACCCATGTAGCTGGAATCGTCGTAGTTTCTGAAGAGTTCCATCCATTTGTTGCCATGAATTACACCGGCCGACAAGCCCCACTAAATAGACTCTTTCTGAGTGAAAATCAGTTCTTGTCCCAGACCTCACCCTCAATACTGTTGCTCCTCTAGAATATCTTCCAGTATCTCCAGCCAGAATCCTCCGGTATCTCCAGCCAGAATTCTCCAGTATCTCCAGCCAGGATCCTCCAGTATCTCCCGCCAGAATCTTCCAGTATCTCCAGCCCATGCCTGCAGCCAGTTTATCAGTATCACTTCAACTACATTATCTACATGACTTCTTCCGCAAAGAGCTAAGTATGATCCATCGACCAGACTGGCTATTCTCCAACCTCGGCAGAGAAAATCCCCCAATAGTATTAGAGAGGACTCGCTAGCTTCCTCAGGAATATCACTATTCATCGTCCAACGAAAGCTCAGTCGGTTCCGTCTTCTCATCTCAAATTGTCCCTCACACGCACAGAAAAATTCTGTGAAAAATTTGACCACACTCACCAAACCATGAGACCAATCAAGTTGATGGGACATGAGCGTTCCTTAACGCAAGTCAAATACAACAGAGAGGGTGACTTGCTCTTCTCTGTCGCCAAAGATAAATCCGCATGTATCTGGTACTCTTCCAACGGTGAGAGATTGGGAACTTTAGAGGGTCACCACGGTACCATCTGGTCCATCGACGTGGACCCCGAGACGCACTTGTGTGTGACCGGATCCGCCGACATGTCGTTCAAGTTGTGGAAGGTTCAGACTGGTGAGTGTCTCTACACATGGGACTCTCCTTCGCCTTGTAGAAGAGTTCAGTTTTCGTCGGATGGCAGCAAGATATTAGCTATTGCGGACCAGGTCATGGGCCACTGTGGTACCATTTCTGTTTACAAAGTCAACCATGACGAAAAGACGTTGAAGCAGCAGGACCCAAACCCAATCTTGGTGATCGAGACGCCAAAGGGCGAGAGCAAGGCCACCGTCGCAGGCTGGACCGCGGATGACAAGTACATCATCGCAGCTTTGGAGAACGGTTACGTTTCCAAGTACGACTCCACCACCGGTGAGTTGGTGGCTACATTACAAGCACATGGTATTCACACCGAGGAGGACAAGGTGGCGATCACCGACATACAATTCGCACCAGAGGACAAGAGTTACTTCCTCACTTCGTCGAAGGACAGATGCGCAGTTTTGGTTGATGTGGACACTTTCAAGATTTTGAAGGTTTACAAGGCCGATGCGCCAATGAACTCTGCGGCCATAACTTCGGTGAAAGACTTTGTTATATTGGGAGGTGGTCAGGAAGCCAGAAACGTCACTACCACTGCGGAGTCGCAGGGTAAGTTCGAGGCCAGATTCTACCACAAGATATTTGAGGACGAGATTGGCCGTGTCAAGGGTCATTTCGGCCCTTTGAACACTGTCGCTGTTCACCCAGATGGCACAGGTTACAGCAGTGGTGGTGAAGATGGTTTCATCAGAGTGCACGCCTTCGACAAGTCCTACTTCGACTTCCTTTTGGATGCTGAGAGAACAGAGAAGGCCAATGCTGCGGGAAACATTTAAGTACGGGCGAGCTAGGCATGTATAGAGCATGTAGAATGCATTTGGCGAAATACAGTAAGTGAAAGTGAGAAAGTATGGTACAGAGTAGAAGCGAGCTGTTGAGTGTTCAAAGGGATAGATGTGTTTGATGTGATCTAGATGTACTTCCTGCTTTTGTGCCCTTTGCGACTTAGTCATGTGACACAGGTGCCTAACTGCCCTCCACAATTCGCAAGCCCACAGTAAATGGGCCACATGGTTAAGTGCGGAGAATTATGCACTCGAAAATGCTTAAATTTGTACTATACATGAACCAGATCATATATTGGAATGGTTAGTTACCCTCTTGTTGTACGATTACATAGTGCACCCCAATGACTGTCATTCCAACATATTACTCTATCATACTTAGTCATTATTGAAATCTTTGCCCTTAGTACAAAAACTTTACTCCCTCCCCAACAAACAACACCCCCGGTTCCTCTGATCCACTCATGCATCTCGTAGAATCTCCGACATTCGAGATGATGTCGTAAAAACGGCCTGCATATATACAGAAGGTTCGAGCACTTTCCTGCAGGTTCGAGCAAAACGGCTGCGAAAAGTGAAATCTTATAAATAGTAAGGGTTAATCCTCGTCACTATCATCACCATAAACAAACATGACTGACTACTACTCTGCTTACGCACCAAACATGACTGACTACTACTCGGCATATGCGCCTCACACTCTGCTCTTCGACAATGTGTCGAGAGTTTCCTCGTACCGCAGCAGCCACAGTCCATACTACTACCAAGATTTGGCTAGGATCGAGAGACAAAGAGAGCTTGAGAACGAAAGGCTAAGAGAACTCGAGTACCGCCGCCAGTACGAAAGACAACTCCGCAAACAACTCGAGAAAGAAGAGTACGAAAGACAACTCCGCAAACAACTCGAGAGAGAAGAATATGAGAGAAAGCTCCAGCAGCAGCATGAGAGAGAGCAACAAAGACTTCGCGAACAGCGCTTCTCTGGAAGAAGCTTTGTTGAAGTACAGCTCGCTGAAAATGAAGATTCTATGCAGATACAATTGTTCAAGAAAAGGGGCACCTTTGCAAGCTACGAAGTGAGGGCACTGAAAAAGCAAGGCAAGATATATCTCGTGATTGCTTCCGAAGAGGATGGCTTCTCCAGACATTACGAGTTGAATACAGAAACACTTGATGTGGCTGGAATCAACTGGAAGTGGTTCAAGAGTGAGAAGGCCTTGATTATTAATATTCCAAAAATCAGCAAAGCGAAGAAGGCACGCAAAGAAAAGAAGATCTCACACAAGGAAAGGACCTCACACAAGGAAAAGAAGAGTTCAGCCATTAAGAAAGAGCCCACGCCCGTGGAATCTGCTGTATACAGCAGCGAGAGCGAAATGGATGACAGTTTCGAGGTAGTTGCACCAACTGTCAAGGAACACAAGAGGTCGCCTTCGATCGAGGAAGTCGAAGATGAGGAATTTATACTATACCGCCAGAAAATGGCAGCTCCTATCCCACGTTCCATCATTGAATAAGAAGGGAGTTATAAAACAACAAGGAAGAAGGAAATAGCATTAATACATTGATATCGGTCAAATATCGTAGAAAAGCGAGAAACATAAATGATAGCACTGATGTAAACGCAAATGATACACATTAAAATGTAGGAAAGTACAACCAGGTTTTTCTTTCTTTCAACACCGTTTCTTTGTAGTCCCCATGGTTGAACTTTACTTGCATACCATGTATTCCCAACAGTCCAAATCGTTTCTCTTCAGCTAAGTTCGCTGAATACTGTTTTTCTTCGACTAGTTAAGCCCCCGCTAACTTCATCAAATGCCTTAATTCTTCGAAGCCCTTCCCGATTCGGAAACTTTTGCCACGATAACGGCACACGTGACCTAACTCCATCTGTAGCAAGGATGCAAAATCTAGAAACTTTCACGCGATCTGCCACACATTAGAATAGCCCGAATCCATGAGTTCCAGAGTTGATCTGCCTGGCACCTCGAAAACCGCATCTTCAGATGAGGAAGGCGGAGGCTTCATAGTGGACGACCCGCTGTATAAAACGCGGAAAACCCGCACCAAGGCTAAGAACATCAGCTATTTAGAAGACTCAGAAGTCGAGAATGACGAAGATGACCTCATAGAGGTGAAGACTACAAAGAAAAGAAAGGCTCCTGTACCGGCCAGGCGCAAGAAAAAGAAAGAAGATGCTGATTTTGATGCACCCTCCGAAGATGAGATCATAGAGGTGGAAGAGAGAAAAGCCACGCGCAACGGCTCATCCTCGATACAGGCAATCGACGTTTCTGACGAAGACGTGGATGCTGAAAGTTTGTCTGCAAAAGCAAAGTCTGCATCAACCAAGAAGAAAAGAGCTCCAAGGAAGAAAAAGGAGCCCAAAGTGAAGGTTCCGTACTTCACCAGAACGACTAACAAACTCTACGAACAGCATCCGCACTTGAAGGATGTTTTCCCGTACTTGCAGTCGATAAAGCGCATCCAACCTGAAAGAGCAGAGCATCCACCTGGAATGACCATCAGGCTCTTGCCGTTTCAGCTTGAAGGTCTCAACTGGTTGAAGAAGCAAGAGGACGGCGAGTTCCAAGGCGGGATTTTAGCCGATGAGATGGGGATGGGTAAGACAATTCAAACAATAGGGTTGTTTATGAATGACCGTACCAAGCGGCCCAACTTGGTCGTTGGACCCACTGTTGCATTAATGCAGTGGAAAAACGAGATAGAGAAACATACCGATCCAGGCAGTCTCAAGGTACTACTTTTCCACGGTGCCAACCGTGCGAGTAGTGTGGAGGAGTTAGAAGAGTATGACGTGATATTGACGTCATACTCTGTGCTTGAGTCAGTGTACCGCAAAGAGAATTATGGCTTCAAGAGAAAAGCAGGGTTGGTGAAGGAAAAGTCGCCCCTTCACCATTTGCAGTTTTACCGTGTGATTCTAGACGAAGCACACAATATTAAGGACAGGACGTCGGGTACGGCCAAAGCCGCAAATAACTTGATGACACACAAGAGATGGTGCTTGACAGGTACGCCGTTGCAAAACAGAATTGGAGAGATGTACTCATTGATCAGGTTCATGAAGATCCAGCCTTTCCATAACTACTACTGCACAAAGTGCGAATGTAAGAGTGAAGAGTGGAAGTTTAGTGATTGGCGTCATTGCGACCAGTGTGGGCACTCACCTATGGTACACACCAACTTTTTCAATCACTTCATGTTGAAAAACATCCAGAAGCATGGAATAGAAGGCGACGGGCTCACCAGTTTCATGCATATCCGTCTCTTGTTAGACAACATCATGTTGCGCCGTACTAAGATCGAGCGTGCTGACGACTTGGGCTTGCCACCCCGTGTGGTTGAGATTCGCCGTGATAGATTTAACGAGGAGGAAAAAGACTTGTATACCTCCTTGTACAGTGACTCTAAGCGTAAGTTCAACGACTATGTTGCCGAGGGTGTTGTTCTTAACAACTACGCCAACATTTTCACCTTGATCACGCGAATGAGACAGTTGGCCGACCACCCCGACTTGGTCTTGAAGAGAGTGGGATCCAATGCCATTTCGAATGAGGTCGAGGGTGTCATCATTTGTCAGCTTTGTGACGATGAGTCAGAGGAACCTATCGAGTCCAAGTGCAGACACAGGTTCTGCCGGATGTGCATCCAGGAGTACGTGGACTCTTTCAGCGGAGAATCGAAGAATTTGGAGTGTCCCGTATGCCACATTGGTCTCTCTATAGACTTGGAGCAGCCCGCATTAGAGGTTGATGAGGAGATTTTCTCAAAGGCATCCATTGTTAACAGAATCACGAGGGGCGCGCATGGTGGAGAATGGCGCTCGTCAACTAAAATCGAGGCTTTGGTTGAGGAGTTGTACAAGCTTCGTTCCGACAGACACACCATCAAGTCTATTGTGTTTTCCCAGTTCACATCGATGTTGGACCTTATAGAGTGGAGACTAAAGCGTGCAGGGTTCCAGACAGTCAAGTTACAGGGGTCCATGTCTCCGCAACAGCGTGACAATACAATCAAGTACTTTATGGAGAACACGGAGGTGGAGGTATTTTTAGTTTCCTTGAAGGCGGGAGGTGTTGCCTTGAACTTGTGCGAGGCGTCACAGGTATTTCTTATGGACCCGTGGTGGAATCCAAGTGTGGAGTGGCAGTCGATGGACAGAGTTCATAGAATTGGACAGAAGCGCCCAATTAGAATCACACGGTTTTGCATAGAGGACAGTATTGAGCTGAAGATTATAGAGTTGCAGGAGAAGAAAGCTAATATGATCCATGCGACCATTAATAGTGACGATGCTGCGGTTAGTCGCTTGACCCCGGACGATTTGCAGTTTTTGTTTATGAACTAGAGATGACTAGTGGTATTTAGAGTAGGACCAAGAAGAGCGAGGTGTGGTTGAATGTGACTTTATCAGGGAATTTAATCGCGGCATAAGAATACAAATGTTGAGTTATAAGGAAACACGAAGGTTGGGACTTGTTGATGTGTGGGTGAACCTAATATGAGTCAAACGTAAAATCAACTTGAGGTGTTACTTGATGGGCATGCAACAAATATGTGATAATGAGTTAGAAAACGAGGGATTGACGGATAATATAAAGCTCAGTAGAAGTCATGTAGCTGAAGAGTGCAGTGAAGTAAGTTTAAGAGAGTGTAGCTATATGTCGAAAGAATTTCTAGCAAGCTACTATTACAATTGGAACATTCTCTCAAAACTGAAAAGTTTCCTCCGGCGTCACTATTACTTCATCACACAAAATCTATCCTTGGTCCTAGCTATGACTAATACATCACGTGACACAAGATGAGTCACCAAGTTCCATGCCTTATCGTTATCTGCAGAACTGAAGAGCGAGTCACCGGTCCTGCACAAAAGTCCAGAACAAGACAGTCGTATATATATGGGAAATTTCCCTTTTTCAGTTCAGCAACCATGTCGCAGTTCTGGACCTCCTACTTAGATAACCCCACCTTGTCCGTTTTCCCACACGACTACTTGAAGCCGACCAACAATGAGTCCGCGGAGTCGAAGGTCGTTGTGGACGTCAAGTCGTCCTTAATCTCTGGTTTATCTGTATTTGCAGCAATAATGTACCGATTAACCGGTGACGACGACGTTGTTATTTTGACTGATGACAACAAAAACGAGTTCATAATAAGGTTGAACTTGACACCAGGCATGAAATTTTCGGAATTGGAGGCTGCCATCACCGCCGAGTACAACAAATGTGCAGCAAATGTCGACTACTCGTCATTGACTGAAGTCGCGGAAAGTATTAAATCTGCCAACGAATTGGAACAATACCCAGGTTTGTTTAGAGTTTCTTATCAGCACAGTTCTGCATCTGACAAATTGGAGAGCACAGTCCCTGGCTCGGTCCGTGACTTGGCCATCTACACGACTGGTGATAAGCTCACTATATTTTACAACTCGCTTTTGTACAGGGCTGACAGAATTGCAGTTTTGGGCGAACAGATCGCACAGTTCACAGAAGCTGTTGCTGCAGACTCCTCAGTGCCAATTGCAAACGTGAGTTTGATCACCCCATCTCAGATTGCTCAATTGCCTAACCCCACTATAGATTTGGATTGGGCAGGATACAGAGGTGCAATCCAAGACATATTCATGGAGAATGCAGAAAAGCACCCTGAAAGGCCGTGTGTTGTGGAAACCAAGTCGTTCATGGACCCATCTACTAAGACGAGAACATTCACCTACAGGCAAATCAACCAAGCTTCGAACATTGTTGGTAACTACTTGAAGGCCACAGGTATCAAGAAAGGCGATATCGTCATGATCTACTCTTACAGAGGTGTAGACTTGATGATCGCAGTGATGGGTATCTTAAAGGCAGGTGCTACATTTTCCGTCATAGATCCGGCCTATCCCCCAGCAAGACAAAACATCTACCTCTCTGTTGCTAAACCACGCGGTTTGATTATCCTTGAAAAAGCTGGCGTTTTGGACCTGCTAGTCACTGATTACATCCGTGATGAGTTAGATGTGATTACGCAGATCCCTCTGTTGAAGATCGAAGACGATGGTGTTTTAATTGGTGGACAAGAAGGTGGTGAAGATCTTCTTGAATCATACAAGCGGTTTAAGGATGTGCCCACTGGTGTGATTGTTGGACCAGACTCCAACCCAACTTTGTCTTTCACTTCAGGTTCTGAAGGTATTCCAAAGGGTGTGCTTGGACGTCACTACTCCTTGGCATACTATTTCCCTTGGATGGCCAACAAGTTTGGCTTGTCCAGCAACGATAAATTCACAATGTTGTCAGGAATCGCTCATGATCCTATTCAGAGAGATATGTTCACACCGTTATTCTTGGGTGCCCAACTCTTAGTGCCCACTGCCGACGATATTGGAACACCAGGGAAGTTAGCTGACTGGATGGCAGAATACGGTGCCACAGTTACTCACTTGACTCCTGGTATGGGCCAACTTTTGAGTGCTCAAGCAAGCACCCCAATTCCAACTCTCCACCATGCATTCTTTGTGGGTGATATTCTTACCAAAAGAGACTGTTTGCGTTTGCAAACCTTGGCAGAAAATGTCTACATTGTCAACATGTATGGTACAACTGAAACGCAGCGTTCGGTATCTTACTTTGAGATCAAGTCGCGCGCTGCAGACCCCAACTACTTGCGTGCCTTGAAGGATGTGATGCCTGCCGGTACCGGTATGCACAACGTGCAGTTGTTGGTGGTGAACAGAAACGACCGCACACAGACTTGTGGTGTTGGTGAGGTTGGTGAGATCTACGTGCGTGCAGCTGGTTTGGCTGAGGGATACCGCGGACTTCCTGACTTGAATGCCGAAAAGTTTATCACAAACTGGTTTGTGGATGTGAACGAGTGGGCCAAGAAAGACAGCACCAATACTGCACTGTGGAAGGAACATGGCTGGTTGGGCCCAAGAGACAGAATGTACAGAACCGGTGACTTAGGTCGTTACTTGCCGGATGGTAACGTTGAGTGCTGTGGCCGCGCAGATGACCAGGTCAAAATCAGAGGTTTCCGTATCGAGTTAGGTGAGATTGATACGCACTTGTCCCAACATGCATTGGTTCGTGAGAACATTACTTTGGTGCGTAAGGACAAGAACGGCGAACCAACCTTGATCTCGTTTATTGTTCCAAAGCAGTCTTCTGAGTTGGCTGCGTTGACTAGTGAGGTAGACCCCACTGTTAAGGACGCTGTTGTACACGGGCTTGTCGCATACAGAGGTTTAATCAAAGACATTCGCGTGTACTTGAAGAAGCGTTTGGCATCTTATGCCATTCCAACAATCATCTTACCAATGGAAAAATTGCCATTGAACCCCAACGGAAAGGTCGACAAGCCTAAGTTGCCATTCCCAAGCCCTGATCAGTTGGCACAGGTTTCTCAGTACTCGGTGGACGATTCAGATGAGGTTTTGACCGAGACCGAGAACCAGGTTAAGGACTTGTGGCTCAGCGTGTTGCCTAACAGACCTGCATCTATTTCCAAGTCCGACTCGTTCTTTGACTTGGGTGGTCACTCTATTCTTGGAACCCGTATGATTTTTGAGTTAAGAAAGAAGTTGGGCGTGGATGTGCCATTGGGCGTGATTTTTAAGCACCCAACTCTTGAGGCCTTTTCCAGGGAAGTCGACGGAGGACAGGCAACTACTCCTGCAGCAAAAACTACCAGTGAGTATTCGCAGGATGCCAAGCATCTCAGTGAAACCGCGTTGCTCCCATCGTATCCATCTTTGGAGCAGCTCAACACCACAGAACCTGTTAATGTCTTTGTTACTGGTGTGACTGGTTTTCTTGGTGCTTTTCTTGTGCGTGATCTCTTGACTTCAAGACCTTCACTCAAAACGAAGGTTTTCGCGCATGTCAGAGCTGCATCCAAGGAGGCTGGCTTGGATCGTATTCGCAAGGCTGGTGTTGCCTACGGAATCTGGGAAGAGTCGTGGGCCGAGCGGATTGAGGTCGTATTGGGTGACTTGTCAAAGAAACAGTTTGGTTTGCCGGACGATGAGTGGACTCGCTTGGCCAACACTGTTGATGTGGTGATACATAATGGTGCTTTGGTCCACTGGATTTACCCATACTCCAAGTTGAGAGATGCTAACGTGATTGGTACAATCAATGTCTTGAACTTGTGTGGTACTGGTAAGGCCAAGTACTTTTCGTTTGTGTCATCTACTTCATCAATCGACACACCTTACTTCTTTGAATTATCTGACAAGTTGGTTGCTGAAGGCAAAGCGGGTGTCCCTGAGTCTGATGACTTGCTTGGATCAGCAAACGGCTTGGGAACAGGTTACGGACAGTCCAAGTGGGCTGCCGAGCACATTATCAGACAAGCTGGAACTTTGGGCTTGAGAGGTTGCATCACCAGACCAGGTTACGTCACTGGTTTTAGCAAGACTGGTGCTTCGAACACCGACGATTTCCTTTTGCGTATGTTGAAGGGTGGTATCGAAGTTGGCGCGTTCCCTGACATTGCCAACAACGTGAACATGGTACCAGTTGACCATGTTGCGAGGGTTGTTGTTGCAACAGCGTTGCACCCGCCTTCTAACGATGAGTTGGCAGTGGCTCATGTCACAGGTCACCCAAGAATCCGCTTTAACAGCTTTTTGGACTCAGCTAGATTCGGCTACCAAGTTGTGCGCGAAGATTACGCAGCTTGGAAGAAGCTGTTGGAGGCTTATGTGACTGAGGGCAAGGATTCGGCTTTGTTCCCATTACTCCACTATGTTTTGGACGACTTGCCACAGGACACCAAAGCTCCCGAGCTTGACGACTCCAACGCTGCGAAGTCATTGAAGGCTGACGCCAAGTGGACCGGTGAGGATGTCAGTGGTGGTAAGGGTGTTGACGCTAAGCAATTAGCAATATATGTGAGCTACTTGATCAAGACCGGCTTTTTGCAGGCACCACACGGTGCTGGAGAGAAATTACCAGAAATTGAGTTGAGTGAGGAGACATTAGCATTGATCAATAGCGGAGCTAGCGGTAGATCTTCAGCAGCATAATAGAATACATTGTATATTACAATTGAGTGAGCGTAGTGACTTAATTCAACTAAAAAGTCCCAATGTGTGTAGTGATGACTGTTAGAAATGCTAAGTGAACAATTCTCAGGAACTCATCAGTTTGTTGTATTATGAGCCGTTCGTATTGACAACCCTGCGGTGACGGATAACGGAATAACGGAGTAACGGAGCGACTGCAAACGTGTTCTAAAGCGGTCCTATCGGTGCTAATGTACAATTTCGGTAAGTACCATTACTCAATCAGAATATATTTGCGCACATTCCCAACATCATGGCGTTAAAGTGACAGTTTTAGTTTGACACAAAACAGCATTTTTGTTTTGTAAGCCTACTTTTAAAAGGTAAGCCATGAAATCCACTATTGAACAGCGTTTCCGTTATCCGAATGCCGGAAATTGCTTCCCGTCTCGTCAACCCCTGGGCTATTGTCATCATTATTGAACTCATCATGGCTCAGCTTTACCGATGTAAAATCAACTTATGTGTAAAATGGCTGTATTTATAGGTGCCATCCCCGAGTTGTAGAACTAACCTCATTAACCTCAATAACATCAATAAAAATCATGCAACTCTCTAAACTAATTTTAGCCGCATCCACTGCCTTGGTTGCAAGTGCAGGTGATCCAGATCACCCTTTCGCGACTGATACCCTCACTACCACTGCATCAATCAACGGGTTTGCAGACCGCATCTACAATGATTTACCACAGTGTGCGCGGGAATGTGTCAGGAAACTGACTAAAAACAGCCCATGTGCTTACTGGGATACTGCGTGCCTTTGTGCACTGTCTGAATATAGTGGTGCTATTGCAGACTGCTTCGCTAGTTCCTGTCAGGGAGTGGCAGTCTTGGATGCAAGCAGTTTGGCGGCCTCTGCTTGTTCTGCTGCTCATGTTTGGTACCCATATTGGATTATTCCTGCTGCGGCCAGCTCCAGTTTATATGCAGCTGCTACTGCTTAGTAGTTTGGCTGCGAAAAAATGTTTGAATGTGATTTACTGAATGATATTGAATCATAATAATTAGTGAGAAAATCATTATATGAGGCATCTCAGGATTACATAACTGAAGCATAGTTTCACATTTGGTGGCTGTGGGAAACTTTATCATTCCATCAGAGACTTGCACTTTGACATCTTTGAGAGAAGTAAACCCGATGTTGCCAAATCAACCATTGATGAAGTGACAAAGTTACGGTAGAGTAATCTTAAGAAGTAATAAATGAATTATAAATGAGGATTTATGTTCATATAAGATGATTTAGCTAACAGGATAGCTAAACTAAGCTAGAAAATTGTGAAAATGTACTTTGAAGCCTCAACGCTTATTAATTGAGTGCCGTTTGTATTTGTTCCTTACTGCCTGTTCAAAAATATTTCGTCACGCTCTTAGTTATCTTCGCCTTTAAAACCCCTCACTTGTTTAGCTTTGTATTGTGAGGAACCTGACATTCCTTTTTCATATGAATGTACTCTACTTCCTTTTTAGAGCACTTTTTCACTGTATTTGTATGTTATTGTTGGTCGTCCCCACAACTCCGATTTAAATCATTTTTTGTGCTTAAGAATGGAAAACCCACACAAAAGGCAGTCACTCGGTGAGCACATGCCAAGCGCCTCGCAACTGCGGCATTCTGGAATGGACACTCCGCCCCCAATACATAACGGAGATCCTGACTATGCCTACTTTCCCGATAATGTCGGGCCCATTCCATTCGTTAAAATAAGCAAGGCTGATGACAGAGATGGTGACAGAATGGAAAGAAACGCACAACCGCGAGTCGAATCGCCTCAAGCAAATTTGGATATCAAAATACAAGGACTGGTATCACTACCGAAAAAGGACAGTGACGGTAACCATGAGCTGTTGGGCTTAAACGAATTTGACATGCCAGGCAACATACTGAATGAAGTTCCCAGGGTGAAAATAACACTCGAAGATCTAGATCTGCCCAGCCCAGCAACTCGAATTCGGCCCTTTGCGCCTAAGTTATCAAGAAACGGCTCGACTGGTACCGAAGAGAACTCCATACATACAAAATTAAGACTGGAAGAGCCGGAAAGCTCAGCCGACTTAGAGAAGTTACCCAAAGGTCGCCTAGATTTGCATACTAAAGAGAACGCATACTCTCCTGAGAAAGTCTATTCAGACGGAGGCTCATCAACTAGAGAATACCAGGATTTATCTTCGGATCTCAGAACACAGACATACCCTTCTGCAGAAGCAAATAACGACCCGACAGTAGCCAATTCACAACAGAAGGTTCATATTCTGGACACACTGCCAACTCCAGCGCTCCTTATTGATACTCGTGATATCCAACCTATACAGAGCACAGTCCCAAAAATGCAGAGGTCAATCTCAGCGTTCGGAACGTCCAAGAACGACTTTTTCGTGGCAAAGAGCCTTCCGTTAGCCCATAGCTACCCCAAAAGAGACATCGAAACTGTTCTACATGATGTTCCAAGTGAACTCCTCCCATCATTTGATACTCCATCCCGTACAGAGGTTTCGAGTACTCCTTTGGCATCGCGTAGCTCGTCGGGAACCAACCTTTTCGCACACAGCATGCTCACTGGAAGCACACCAAATGTCACTGGAACAAACAATATATTTATGCGCAAGAGAAAACTGCTGCTGGGCGAGCACCCCAAAACTCCAAGTCGGGGTATTGCTGCAATCACCACCGTATTGCCAAGTTTCCAGGCACACCAACGCAACATACTCTCGTCACCTGTGAAACTCTTGCCCAACGCCCCCCAGTCTGGTTCTGTTGCAGTGTCGCCGATGTTTGAGATGTCTTCGCCCATCCTTGGTCTGGCACCCCATACTGCGATGCACTCGCACTCCAATTCTGCTGTAAACTTAGGTGCCAAGGCAGACAGTAAGAGGTTGGTGGATCAGTTCTTCATGGACACTTTGGTCAACGGGTCCAGTGTGAGGGATGTGCAGCTGATACAGCCCAGTGTGACACCTCAGGCAGAAAAACGAGGGTTCCGCTGGGGCGAGGACGATAACAATGAAAACAATCGCAAGGCAGTTTCGGAATTGACAGACGCGGAGTTCAACCGCATTGTTGAATCGGGAGGATTTTCATACAAGATCGCAGAGAGCCGTGCGGATGATGAGGATTTGGTCAACTATGCCTTGAACGTCGACACGATCACCGAACAGATGCAGAATGCCAGTAAGGAAAAGGGTGTATGTGTTTTGAACGAGGCTATGGCTAGCTTGAATACCAACCTCAAACAAAAGGATATCAGTGATGATATGGCTTTTCTACACGAGCTAGACCATCTTTCTTCTTTCTTGCAAAAGATGAATGCACAAACAAGAGAGCTACAGGAAGAGTTGGCAGGCAACAGAGAAAAGCTCAAGATCAAGTACCGCACAGAAATTAGCGACAACATTGCACAGTTGAATGGACTTTTGAAGGAGTTGAACGTGCTTGAGATGCGGTTGAACCAGACAAAAGTGAATATTACAAAGGACAAGAGCATCATGTCGAAGGACATCATTGACAAATTGGAGTTGTTGGAGTATATAGATACGAAATTCCAGGAGCATTCCAAGGCAGCAAAGAACAGGCGATTCAAGCAGGTTAACGCTGCGCTTGCGGTGTGTGTTGTTTTGGCGAGTTTCTATTTTGTGTTCTGGTAACGGTAACGAAAATGAGAAGCTTTGGAAGACAGAGATGAGTTACATGAATATGAAGAGAGAATTGGATGGACTAAAAAGATTCATTTTCAAGATGCCGATCAAGTACAACAGGTGCACAAGAAACGTCAACTTTAGAACTCCAAAATGTCTAACAGCCACAATCGGGAAACATCAAAAAGCAAAATACTAAATCTTTCAGGGCATCTTGACCTATAAATGTGAACAATAGATATATACATATCAACGTTACAATGGGGGTCCAGACATAAAAGTTACAATAGGGTACAGGCATACCAATAACAATAGAGACATATATATTATAACAAAAGTACGGTTACAAAACTACACCAAGTAAAAGCATACTAACGAGGTATCATTACAAAAAATACGAGCAGCTTTTTTTTCTTTTGGTCCGGCTTATTTCAATATATGTTTCCTGTCGGCCAGATTAACTAGCATCGTACCGATCCAAGAAGTTAGTAGCACAAAGAACAGACGAACGTTGGGAAGTATTCAGAAAGACTGACACAGATCAACTTACCAAAGGGAAAGTTCGGCTTTACCCAGTGAGTACATATCATATTAGTCATCAAATTCTATAGAAACATGCACTCGTAAAACTAATAAAAAACCAGACGCAAGTACAAATTCCCTTGCAGCGTTTCGTGCGAAAACCAAACACACTCGCCTGTGAATGCTTTTACTTCTTGCGGGTTAACTCATATTTGCATGCGACCCTGGCCTGATACTGAACTTAATCTTTCATTTGACACTGGTTTCATTAGCCACGTCTATTCTGTTATCACTAGCCTCATTCACACTCAATATACCCAAATTTCTCGCTATCTTCGTTCGCACGTAATTTCAGGTTGACGGAAAACAACAATGTTCTCCTCCTGTATCAAGGACGGTTACAAACCGGTATTCGCCAATTCTTGCTCAACTGGACCGCCTGGAGAATGTTTCCAACAATAACGCGGAGTACTGCGGATAGAATTATTTGCAATTACTAATAAATGACACAGCTTACCTACGTGGATTGTAGTAACCAGGTTTGAAACTTACCGGTACTAAGATGGTCTCGCATGTGCGTCGGCGTTATTGCGTAATCTAAGCGTAGTTTCGCAAAAAGGTAATACGAATTTCAGATTTCATCAGCCACGCTACATCGGGAGTCCCTTCGAAAAGAGCCTTCATACATGCATACATGGGCGCTTTTTTTGCAGATTCCGTAACTCACTTTCATCACGGTGCACCGAGTTTCTGTAGAATCTCTGCGCCACATCACGGATATAGCGTCGCCAGGAACCTGAATCTGTGAAGTGTTGTGCTCGAATTACAAAGCTGCCATCAAGCCTCAAACCCATACATAAAACAGCGTTTAGTGTCAATCGGATATGCAATTTGTGACCGCACAAGAGTCAATTTGCTAAAACGGCCTTACAACGCAAAAGTTTCAGAGAAAGTAACTGCAGGTCATTCCACCGTTTCGTCATTTTTATTTCTTTTGTCCATCTCCCCTACTTTCATTTTTTTCCATAACCAGTGACAACTAAACCGTTCACTACACCTGTACTCTTACATGAACCATAGTTCGACTATATTAAAAACCCAACACTACAACTCATAGACACACACAAGCCTTGCAAGCTTGAACACAAAGAATCAACCAACACCGTACCATTACATAGTTACAGGTGTCATTAGCCACATCAGTCGACGTTGGAACAAAATCATCAAGGTATCACAGAACGTTCAGGCTACCTAGTCCGGTCCAATCTTACTACATTTGCATTGTTTGAACTGCTATCACATCACACGCCTAAGTTAACAGAATTCGAACTGTCAAATCACCGAACTATATCAACATGTCCTCCACAGAAATATTAACCCTTGGGGTAGGATCCGATATCACCGCAGTACAAGCGGGGACTCGCAAAGACTTCACGTCATTCCCCGACTTGATTTCGTCGTTGTTCAAGCGCGGAAATCTCGAAACTGACACCAACCACCCAATTATCATCATTATCGGAGCAGCCGAGGAGAAGAAGCAGGCGGCCTCTTCCATCCTGAATCAACCCACCCTCGATAGCTTAATGTTTGCTGACAAAAAGTTGCTTCTTCGCTACTTTTTCACACACTTGAACGTTATTGTAGTCCACGACTCGGAGCTCACGGCAGCGTTTGTGGCGCGCCTTAACTCTGCATCACTGTACATCAACGGTTTGATCGCAAATAGATTGTCGCGTGTCGAAATGTGGACAGGAACAGCATCAAACAACATTTCGGACGCATTTTCGATGGAGGACCCTTTGGTGCAGTCCATACCGACCATGACGCACATGCTCCAATCCAGCACAAACAAGTCACACAGCACCACTGAGCATTTGGTCCAGCTCAAGAACCTCATGGTGGCAGAGATCGACTTCCAGCTGCAGTTGAGCAACCACTCACCCGCACACTTGTCTAAGCTCAGCCACTTGGTGGGCCACTGGGCGTTCCCGGCACATGAGTTGAGCAACGATGACTTAGTCTACTGCGTCTACTTGATGATCCAGTATGCATTGAAGCAGGTGAAGGGCGGCGTGTCCTTCCCCACGTCCAACGAGTTGTTGGCGTTTGTGTTCATGGTACGTGACAGCTATAAAAATGGCAACCCCTTCCACAACTTTCGCCACGCTGTCGACGTGTTGCACGCCTGTTTCCACTTCTTGATTAAGTTGCATTGTTTACCTGCATTTGTGCAGTTGGAGGAGGATGTCAATGCCGACGAGTTGCGTTATCTCCACAACAAGACTGTTACTTGCCAGCACGAAGAGTTGACAGAGGACAAAGAGAAAAAGACCAGTACCAAAGCAGCACCATTGGATGAGCTCCAGACTTTGGGCTTATTGGTTGCCGCGCTAGGCCACGACGTTGGACACCCTGGTGTGACCAACGCATTCATGATTAAGCACAGCGCACCCACCTCAGTCGTTTATAACGAGCGCTCTGTTTTGGAGCTGTACCATACATCAGTGTTTATCAATAAGCTCTTGGCAGTTAACTGGCCGTCGATGTTGACGGCGACTTCAGGGGAACTCGGTTTGAAAGACTTGATTATCACTAGCATACTCGCCACGGACATGGCTGAGCACTTTGAATATCTTAACCGCTTGGGGATATTGAACGAGTGCAGCGACTCTGTGGCCAGGGTCAAACTTTTGGCTTCATTGCTCATCAAGTGTGCAGACATCTCGAACGTGAGCCGTCCGCTCCGGGTGTCGTCGCAGTGGGCGATGATGTTGGCGCGCGAGTTTGAAGAGGTTAGCCTCTTGGAAACTTGCATTAGCCTGGAGAATCACAAGGTCCCCAAGATCTCGTATGGACCAGTTCCGGCTCTGTTGGATGAGGTGTTGACAGTCAATCCCAACATCCACAAAGGGCAGATTTTTTTCATAAACACTTTTGCGGAGAAGTTGTTTGACAATGTGGCGAACTTGATGCCGGAGTTGCAGTTTGCGTGTGATATCATCACTGTGAACAAGGAATTTTGGCTTTCGCGCTGATAAATGCATAGGGTGTGAGTTATAGATAGAGAGATAAATGATAGTGATAGCTGGCTTCAAATTGTTCACTTCTCGTGACATATTGAAATGATCACTGAGGTAAAATAGCTAGGTAATGTATCTGAGAATAGTATATGGGAACACCTTTAAGGTAATATGCAAGCTCTGACAAGTTGAAATGAAGTCCACAATTGAAAATGCAAACTCATGAAATAACTCCGATTAAACTGGTGAATATTCACCATGCATACATAGGTAGAGAAGATTCGCCCAAGAATAGCAGTATAATCACCACCAAGTATAGTATAGTACTCTGATATTGATGCAAGCAATAATGTTAGTACCAATGGAGGCTTTGCGATATTATTAGGAATCTCCCCGTCGTAAGTGTACTTTCTCCTTCCTATTTATTGGATGGGTGTGGGCGGAAGACTATATTTGCAATAACTAAAGTGAACCCCTGCGTCACCTAAAGTACGTTTACCATTGAGAACCCCGCTAAACATTATTGGCAGTGCTCAGTGCCAACCGATTAGAAAGTTTGATGACTTTGAAACTAATGGGGGATTTTGATACTACTATTGAATCGCAAACAAAGTCGATTAACGCCTGTATTTGACAGTAAACTGCAAACAAAGCTATTGTCGTAATACTAATATGTATAATAAACACGCTTTAAAGCCAATGATCGAGACTTGCATTGATAGATATACATTTATTGTTTCTCTTGGAGTTAATACTCTGGAATAATTGTCAGCGTTGAAGTAAGCATTAAAATTATTATCACTCTAGGAGTTATTATCACCGGGAAAGTATTTTTAGTGATTGTTCAGTTATTGTTCAGTTATTGTTCAGTTGGGAATTTTGGTATTTACATGTTCCTTCAGTAATCTTCATAACTTGCTCAAAAAACACATTTGTACTCTCATAAGCCCTTCTATGGCAACTCATCTATTCAACTTTTGTACGCTCTTTCCTGTTTCCTTCGTTGCTCTTCATATTCCCGCTATCCATAACCTACGAATTTCGATCAAGCCATCCATGCTTTCTCTTCCCTTTCCCTGAATAGCAGATGGGTTTTCTACGCTACCTTCAACATACCTTGTTTTTTCTCGCATTCGTGGTGTACTAATGCGCGAGGAAATGTGCTTTTGTGAAGAAAAGTGACCATGCTTAACTTGCGCGCTCTGTTGCTGTCAGGGAAATGATTTCAGGGCTCCTTCTCAAAGCTGTTTCTTTGGACTCCCTTCTTCTCATTATTATTATATAGTGCTCTCAAGAGTGATACTGTGGCTACTTTCTTGTCTACGTTTAACTTCTTTCCCGTCTCTTACTCTTGGAATCCTCAGACTTGCTCACCCATACTTGTACCCACTTTTGCGCACTTACTCTTCCTCGTTACGTTGACTTCTCCTTAACAACAGTTCATTCTTATCATGGCTCCTCAAAAAAGCCAAACTGTCGCTTTCTTTTGCTTCCCACATTACCTCCCTCACCCAACTTACTCTTGTACTCTTCTCGCTCACGTTCACGTTCTAGTTGCGAGCCTGCACATAAGCGAAAAATTCTCATCGCAAATTTCACACTAAGGAACGAAAAAAATTCAAACATCTCAACCTGGCATTTCCAGTTTGATCTCTTCATCGCCAACATCGAGGAACCAATCATGGACAGACCCATCGTTTTGTCTCCCCCACCGTTGGAACTGCAGCAGTACGGCCAGCAGTCGTATCAACAGACCCAGTATGGCAACCAAGGCAGCAACTCGCAGCCCCAGGCATCGTCGGTGGCACACTCGCAGCTGAACGAATCGGTCCAATCAGCGCAAAACACGCAGCAGTACCACGGTTTCCCTCAGGGATCGCAGTTTGGTCAGCAGCAGGCGCAGTTTCCCAATCGCTTCTCCAACTCCTCGGGCACTGTGGGCCACACAGAACGCCAGCAAAGCGTGGGATACAACTTGCAGCACGAGTTTGAGACACTCACTGCAGATTTGGACTTGGACTTGAAACACCGTCAGTCTGTTGATTCGTCCGCGTACCCACACTCCAGTGGTAATGTTGGCAACTTGGACAACTCCATCGCTCCAAGCTTGTTGGCACCTTCCGCGTCCAAGTACAGCAGTTTTGCTACGGAACTCCTTGGATCTGCATCCACGGGGTCGATGTTGAAGGACCACAGTACCTCTTCGTTGTTGAAGGACCACAGTGCGTCATTGTTGAACGAATCGTCGATTTCTGCTGACCAGAACGGTCTTGCACTGTTGTTGGGCAAAAAATCATTCATGCCGTTGAACAACACTCCAAGCAGACCCCAGTCAGTCAACGACTTCTCGAACTTCTTCCGTGGGGAGCAGGCGGACAAGAAGCCGCAAGCCAGCTTCTTCCTGGACATGATTGTGTTTTGCAACTGGATTGAAAACTTGAGTCCCCAGGATACCATTACGATGATCGAGTACTTGTGCAGTAATTTGCCGTTGGACATTCTCCTTGCTTTCAAGTCTAAGTTGGATGGCCACTTGACGCATCATGCTCAGCCAAAGCTGGTCCAGGCGCAGCAGCCATTGTACGGCGACATTATGTCACCCTACAACACCTACTCGCAACCAGACTTGTACCAGGACATGGACAACTTGAGCTTGAACAAGCCACTGCCACAGTTGCACCAGCCCAAGCCCAAGCTGAACACCTACAAGAACAACCTCACCAACAGCCCGTACTTGTTTGTGGACCCTAAGACGCAGAGACCTAAGTCTGCCGAGCCTAACTTGAACAATCGCTTTGGGGGAAACCAACAGGGTCAGGGTCAGTTGCAATCGCAGAACCAGGTCCAGAACGCGCAGAATCAAGTTCAAAATCAATCTGGTCAGCCTTTAACCTCGCCGCTTGAGAGATCGAGGTCGCCTACCTCGCACCTTTTTGAGAAGACAAACTTCTTGCAGTTGGCAGCAGCGAACAACTCTCCTTCGATTCACCAGCAGTACTACGCCCCACCTGCAAACCCCACGCAAAAGAACAATGCTGCACCGCAGCAGGGCGAGTCAATGGACTTGACCGCCCATACGGCGTTGAAGTTGGGTGCGTTGGCTACCATCAATTCCCGCGTGGCTTTAGACTCCAACAGAAAGCACCCGCATATTGGAACAAACGGAAACCGTCTCGCAGGCACTTATGAAGAGTCCATCAACCGTGCTGGAAACTCGAGCTCGGTGCCTCTCCCACGCAACACGGCGTTGGGTGCCAAGGCTCCTCCACTGCAGTTGAAGTATAAGAAGGCTGGTGGCTCGCCAGAGTCGCAGAAGGACATCTTGAGCAACATGCTCTCGACCAACTCGAGCAGTACGTCTCTCTCATCTGCATCTAACTCGTCCATGCCAGCAGACGTCAGCAACATCGATCTTCTCAACAACATCCCCGCATGGTTGAAGTTGTTGCGCTTGCACAAGTACACGGAGTGTCTCAAGGATATTCCTTGGCGCGAGTTGGTGGAGTTGGACAATGACCAGTTGGAGAGCAGGGGTGTTATTGCGCTTGGCGCGCGCAGAAAGTTGCTCAAGGCTTTCCAGGTAGTGAAGAAGAGTGTGGAGTGAGATAATAGATGGGGCTCATGGCGTTATTTGATATAATGGTGTGAGAGTAAATAGCAATGTAAAATTACAGACCAGACTTTGTGAGTAAATCTGTGAGTAGACAAGGTTGCGAGGGTTTTTTTTAGCTGGGTTATGCTAGTGACGGGATATTAACGGCTTATGAGCCGTGATATCGGGTGAATTGAAGATCCGAAATTTAGTTTCCTTGCGAGGAATAAGTTGGGTCATATATCAGCGATGCTTGGGTGTAAAAAGTACATGAGCATGCTAAGACTAGTGTAAGCTACCTGAGCGGGAAAATTCAAGGCGAAATCTTTATATCACAAGTCGAGCCATATTTATCATATAGTTCGTTTGTAGCAGTTTCTACTAACGCCGACTTCTATCTATGTTTAGATTTCTGTTCATAGTAAACACGCCGTATTTCTTTAATAGAACAATCGTTGATTGTCAGATGTAATGTACTATATAGTGTATATTAACTGTAGTGCCAAATGAGTATCTAGGAGCAGAGGGGAAAGCAACTCGAGTAAACATTAAGGACTGGAAGTAGTGCTGTGTAGGAACACAACCTTGTATCACAGATTCTGAATTCTTTCAACTCATTCCTTTCGGTATGAACTACATTAAAAAACTGCCACCTCACACTTACACATACCGCAGTCGGAGGTCTTTGCGTTGTCTGTGTAATATTAGCTGTCTTTGCGACGGTTGCGGCCTTGCTAGCCAGTATTTCTGATCCGGTCTTTTCAATCTCTGCACCTTGTCCTCTGTCTATTGACTTACTACTGTCCTCTTGAATGATGTTTGCTCGCGCTCCCAATACGATAGACATCTTATACTCTGGTCGATCATACAATAACACAGCAAGAGTTTGTCTTCTTAGCCTGCTTGTAGAACATTCTTGAGGAGCTCGACAATGCCTCGGACTTGTCGACCAACAGGTCCAACTTCTCACCTCTCTGCAACACGCTTTCGATAGTCTTGTGCAACACGATCTTGGTCTCGTCCAACTCCTGCTGAACGCGCATGATAGAGTCAGCCTGCGAAGGGTCCTGGTACTTCTTGATGTACTGCTCCAAGGTGTCATACTTCAAGTTTGGCGTGGTTGCCTCGATGTTCTTCCACTCGCTTGCAGGGTGCAACGACAAGTACTCATCCAAAATCTTGTTGATCAAGGTGTATGCCGGTCTCACAGGATACTCCTTGTCTGTTATGATAACACAGGCCAATCCCTCAGATCTGGTGTAGGTGTGACCGATGTAGTTCCCCTCCTCGATGCTTTGTCTCTGGCCAGCGGCGGTTCTTTGAGCCACCGTCTCACTAAAAAAGGTCATGAACTGCGAGACACCGGTCCTCTCGAAGAACGAGAACTGGGACAAGTCGCGTGCAGAAGTGAGTTCGAGTGTTTTCTCGCCGGTTCTCAAGACTCCAATGTAGTATACCTTCATGTTTGGAAAGCAAACGAAAATAAATGACGAGAAAATAGACCAAAGTTTAACGAAAGGACAGAGAGCCTGACGAAAAGAGGATTCAGTGAGCAGCATCAAACTTGCATCAAACTAGCATCATAGATAATCTCAGGTGATAGTACATAGAATCGGGCTAAATCTGGTCGTAAAACCTAAATATATGCTATCAAGTTAGAGAGACTAAGAGATAAGATTTAAGAATTAGGGACATCGAGTAATGATCCAAGATAGTGGCCATATGGCCGGAGGGTGGTTTTGTGCAGACTTTTCTCGGGCCTGAGTACGATATTCTTTTTAAACAGCATTCAGATATAATGCAGCGTAGCCGCACGGAGAAAAGCATAGATGGAGATAAGCAGGAACAAGATCCACAAACAAAAACAAACATCTGAAAAAACGGCATTAGATGGAGGCCTTTAAACGCCACCACTTCATCATCTCGTTGATTCACAAAAGTCGCTGGACTCGGCTCCTCGTATTCAGTGTGCCAAACCATTTTAACAAAGTGGTCACAAGACGAAGTAGTCTATCGATTATTTAGTATTATCCCTTCTACTTTTGTATACTCTTTGTACTTCTTTTATATACATCTGCATTATGAAAGTTTCCTCTTGCACTTATCATCTGAAACTATTTGTAATTCTTTTCTAAAAACTTCCCTCATACCCTGCCTTGTCACTTATACCGTTTTTTTAGTTCGTCTCATTCACTACGCTACTGAAGGCCACCCTTTGAGGTTCCCATACTCCAACTACACTCAAAATGACCTCAGTTCGTTCTCATTAACTCAGGTATCTAACTCGGTGACGTAATAAATCTAATTTGTCCACCTCCCTAGTCGCTAAATTCGCTCGTTTATTTCGTCTACCCAAATATTATATTGCCTTTAGTTATCTTGACAGCTTACCCCCACCGGTCACTTAAATTACCGCTCTACTTACTTATGTACCATTCATTAACTTACACTTGTACTATGTCTCTTTCTGGCACGCCTTCATCAGGCCCACGTTCGCTTATCCTGCTCTTTTACTCTGTACTTTCGTTCGTCCCAACTTTTATTTATGATTTACCCCTAGCGGAACAATCATGTCGGAACCGCCCACCATCAAGGTGGTGTTGCTTGGTGACCTGGGAGTAGGAAAAACGTGTCTACGGACGCAGTTTGTCCACCATGTCTTCACCAACGCGTACAAGGCGACCATTGGCGGTGACTACTTGACCACCACGGTGCGCGTAGCCCACCAGGCCCCAAGCCAAGCAGAAGTTGAAGTGGACCCCATAGACGTGCCGGTGAATCTCCAGATATGGGACACTGCAGGTCAGGAGCGATTCAACTCCATTTCGCAAGCGTTTTACCGCGGGGCAGACGTTTGTGTGCTCGTATACGATATCACCAACTTCGAGTCTTTCTTGAGTATCCGCGACTGGTTTGCGCGTTTCCTGAAGCACTGCCAGGTGGATCGCCCTGGTGTGGTGATAGTAGGTAATAAGGTGGACCGCAGGCTGGAGCGATCAGTGGTGTTGACGGAGGTACGAGATTTACTATCTGATGGCGGGTCGTATTCGCGCATTGCGGAGCATATTGTCGACTGGCAGAAGGACGTTTTGGAGGTTAGCTCGAGGGATTTGGCGCTGGTCACCGAGGTTTTTCTTAGAGTGGCCCAGATTGGCATGTATAAACTCGACGGATCTCCTGCTCCGCGTGAGATGCAGGGTTTCGATAGCATTGACTTGAGTGAGACATTGGGTGGAGGAGGAGCTTCGGGATGTGCGTGCTAATACTGTCTGAGCTCCCACTAGGAAGGAATATTAGCAGGCGACGACTAAAAGTTACAAAGGCAGAAGACAGTTAGACAGAATAATGGTGGATGTTTTATGGAGCGGCGGACTAAAAGTTGGCGAACGAATAAGATATTGATGACATGGAAGTAGACTTACTATTTCTAATGACTTCTAGCTCTGATGTCTTACTAGTTCAAACGGATCGGCATTCTTCTTGAAGTTTCGGAACTGGGGCAAAAATGCGACGTTCACAGGCATATATTCACCACAGTACACCAACAACCCAAAGAATAATATTCGCGCCAGCTTCGATAACAATAAAAGCCGGTTCAGTACAGTGCACAAATAGGCGCTGACATAAATAATCTGGATGAGCACGAGTTTATCGTGTGGTAATAAACGATCAATAATACGCAATTTGATAAACATACTTCTTCTTAATAGAGGCCATGGTAAAAGTATATACATGCTGGTACTCTTTCCGAACATGACGATAGAAACCGCTAACCCAAACAAAATATGTGACAGACACATCGTGCGCAGCACCAAATACCCTAGTCACCCTACACTAGTCAATAATCCTGTCTATTTACATTCTAATTTTACTCCTCCTTAACCTCCACGACCTCAACCTTGACCTCCTCAACCTCGGCCTTGTCCTCAGCATCCTCGTACAACTCATCCTTGTAGTGCTCTGGGTGCTCTCTGAAGCAGTTTCTCATGTTCTCGAACTTCTGGATGCAGTCAATGCCCTTTGGCTCCGTTTCAGAGTAGATGAAGCAGGAGAATGCTTCCTTGAACTCTTCTCCACAAGGACCGTGAGCCATTCCGCCCAAGCATGGACAGTCCCAGTTGATTTCACCAGTCTCTGGGTTGTAGGCAGCAGCCTGGCCGGTTTCTTCGGCCTCAGAAGACTCTTCGGACTGAGACTCGGCAACAACTTCCTTCTCCTCAGTCTTCTCTTCAGTCTTCTCCTCAGTCTTCTCTTCAGTCTTCTCCTCAGTCTTCTCCTCAGTCTTCTCCTCAGTCTTCTCCTCGGCCTTCTCCTCGACGTCTTCGGCTTCTTCCTCGGTCTTCTCAGAAACCTCAGCTTCGGCTTCCTCTTCCTCCTCCTCCTCCTCCTCTTCTTCTTCTTCCTCCTCCTCATCATCTTCATCATCGTCACCCTTTGAGAAGTCGTATCCAAGTCTCACCTTGTTGATAATAATCTCACGCTCTGGCTCTTCCTTACGAAGCAAAATAGCGGCAACAGTCACTGGCACCAAACCAGCAGCAACAAACAAGAATCTGTTGTTCAATCCATCCGACTTGAATGGACCGCTGCTGTAGCTTCTTCTGGCGGTTCTTGGTGCATTGCGGAGAGCACGGGTGGCCCTAGAGATGTTTCTGTACATGTTGCTCAAATTTGTCAGCCTCAAATTTTCACTTTTTTAATTGGTGCCGATTGTGGGATTAAAGCGAACGTATTTCTATATAATAGCGATAGTTTTGCTTGACTGTCTTATTTACAAGCCCTTGTGTCTCTATTTTGCCGTACGACTAACACCTTACTGCCGGAAATCAACATCCAATTTGCTCTTGTTGGCATGAATACCTTATGCAACCTGCTCCCTTAACTTATCTTTCCTTGTAGTCTGGTTCTCGCAAAGCTCCTCTGATATTCAGTCGGTCTGTACTCACTTCCACTGCCTCACGTCCTTCGACAAGTCAATGTCCACGACTGGCTCCTGTACTGGCTCTATCGAAGTGCTAGCGTACGCAATTGAAGCAAAGACAACGAAGATGGAAAACACTCCTGTCCTCCTAGCATACTTGAGTGTTTTTTTGGATATTTCAGTCTTCTCGTCAGCAACAGTATCCACTAACTTCTTTGCATTTTGGAACTTCGACTTGATGGAGTATCCTCTGGTCTGAACAAGCCTCCGGAACATGTTTGGTGCGAAAAACTGAAATGCAACATTTGATGAAATGATGAGGCAAGCTGACTGATTTAACTAAGCGATGAATGAGAATTCGAGAACTGGTAAACCTCATAATGCCCACGATACACTTTTTGAAGGAAGTGACATTCAGGGAAGTAAAGTTACGATTCGAGCGGAATTGATAAATTTAGACTCAAACCAGGTTAATTGTTATATACCAGGCGCTTATACAATAGCGGTATCCATGTAATCTACCAATGCTACTTTCGGTATCTCTATGAGAGAAATAACTCAGCCCAATTACTCGGGCATCGTACATTCAGAGTTCAAGAGGAATATCTGATTTTCCAACAAGTTTTTTATCCCATAAATTCTCCTCCTAAAAATGAAACCAGACTCAATCCTAGACTAGGAGCGAGACCCTTGATAAAACCTATTCAGCTTAAATAGTTACAGTGTTTTCATTCACTCAACTAGTGAACTCGTGTATTCTTAGCTCACCCAATCTCATCTGGCCTCTTTCTCTAACTCAGAAAGCCTAATCGGCATGAAATGGTCACCTTCTTTAGAAACCCATAACACATCCTGATGCATATATGCGTATATCCTTTTTCCCGATGCAAATTGGATTCTGTGCAACGGGCACCCTTTTGTTGGGTGGGCCTTCCCAGGTATCGACTGGAATAAAATCCCCCTTGCATTGCAATATTCCACGACAACATCTTTGAATGTCGTGAGTAACTGATACTCTGGAACACCATACACACTCCCCAGCGGCATTTGCAACCCGCTGCCCAAATACCGCTCAGCATTGTCCGGAGTTGGGCATGTCTCTCCATAGAGCTTTGGTAGCTGGTGTTCGTTCCCAGTGAGAAACT
Organism: Kodamaea restingae; assembly: GCA_003707425.3. Classification (NCBI taxonomy): domain Eukaryota; kingdom Fungi; phylum Ascomycota; class Pichiomycetes; order Serinales; family Debaryomycetaceae; genus Kodamaea; species Kodamaea restingae. The sequence goes on from PPJA03000014.1 coordinate 181,488, forward strand.
CAATGATATAGTCAAAGTACCATTTAATCACATCTTCAGACGTGCCTGTGTGATTTTTCCAAAACGAAACAAGCGAGGTCACAAACAGTCCAACCAGCAGCCTGTCGAGCTCCTTCAACAACTTCACACGAGGGTTCCATATGAAAAACTGGTAAATTATGTCTTTCGCAACCTTGTCAAGTATGCCCAGCTCCAAAACCTCGAGCGCAGGTTCAAGTGATTCGAGTGACTTAGGCGACACACCGAAGTGGAGGTACTGAATGCACTCTTTGGTCAACTGCAATTTCAACGAACGGCAGTAAGATGGACCCAAAAACTGCTCAAATGCGATCATCCAGATAGAGCGCACTTTGGAAAGATCCTCTCGCGACGCTTGGTTCCATAGCGACTCGGGATTGTCGTATTTGAAGTACGCTTCGTATTTCGCGAAGATGCTCTTGAAAGTAGGCTCAAATAACCTTGCAGTTTCCTCTGGAAAAAGAAGCACATAGTCAATGAGTAACGTTGCGTCTTCCTTTTCACTTCCTGGAGCCCAGTCTAACTGCTCGAAGTAGGGAATAATGATGTCCGTCGCGACCTTTGCTTGAAATGATGTCTTGCTGGTAACACAATAACCTAGTATCTCCTCTAGAACTAGGACATGCGAGGCCGGTGCGAAATTCGACTTGAAATTGGAATACACCAACGAGTCGAAAAAGCTTAGGTCGTCTTCTTCAGCATGAATTGACTCGTAGCACGTCTTCCATCGTTTTATTTCACCAAGTGACTCTTTTGAACCACTGGCAAAGTACTCTTCAAAAACTTTACTCATTTGCACCAGCAAAATGCTCGCAAAGGTTTTTCTAGCGAAAATGCCTTCCATGTTGGACAACTTGTCAAGAGCAACATCAGGGGCACCATTTTCTTGCACGCGTTTGAGAATTTCGACAAGCCCTCTGGTAGACTGCAACTTTTTGTTTGCTTCTTTTATGCTTTCTTCTGCCTGCTCCATTTGATACTTTGCGAAAGCCTCACGTTGTTCCAACGCGGTTAGCTTTCCTTTCAAAAGCGTTAGCTTTTCAAACGCTTCTCGCATCTCAAATTCTGTGGTTGGATTATCTGAAAGTTCCTTGTATTTGTCAGGAACAAGCACATTCTTCTCTTCTAAATTGCGAATCACCTCAAACAAGGAAATCGATTTTGGGGCCTCGTCTTCACTAGAGTCCATGTCAACATCCATCTCGGCTTCTTTGTCTGTTCTTTCTTTGACACCACCAACTCCCAAGCCTTGTGGTCGGAGTTTAGTCTCGATTGGATTCACAATACCATCTTGCCTCTGTCCGAGACCTGTGCCTTCTTTGTAACCCATTTTAAACATGAGCTTCGCACCGATTCCATACTTCTGCATATTCGCAGGAAGTGATTGGCTTGGAAGGGTGTTCAAAACGGTATGTTTTTGGTTCCACTCGACTGTAGCGCCGTGACGGGTCTCCTGTTGTGGTCTGTGCGCCTCGAACTTCACAAAACTCTTTTGGTTGACTGCTTTCTCTTCATCACTCTCCTCCTCTGAGTATCCATCATTCATTGCTGCGGCCAAACTGCTCATGCTGTGGGCCTTTGCGCTGTGCGACGGCTTTTGGCCTGTGGGGTCCCATAATGGCATCGGATTTTTTTAGATCTGTAGTTCACAATGTTATCAAATCGAGATTTGCCGTAAGGATTTTCAACTTTTAATGGATGTCTTTTGTGAAAACTCCGATTTAGCTCATGTGCATGAGGGCATCTGTATCATCGAAGCTTTATTAAGCTAAACCTACATTATGTTATGATGAAAATATTGTGTACTAAAATGCATATAAAATAGCATGCTTAGAAGACTACTCAAAGCATTAGTTATGCTTCTCAATTTGTCACTCTCAATCAGTTTTTTGATTCGGCTATCATTCTCATTGATCTCTTCACTCATACACCACCCCATAACTCATCTCTTGATATCAGTATTAACTCAATTCGCTCTTCGAGCGTTGTTTCGCGAAAACGTCACTTCATCGATTATGCACACTCATCTCACGCAAAATCTGGGTGAGCTCCCTTTCCTCGTTCCCACTACCCTCAATGTGCTCGAGTCCCTCTGTAATCACCTCTGAAATCACAGGAAAACTCTTTTCCCCAGGAAGCGTCAATTCCCGAGGGATAAACGATCCATATTCCGCGATCCAGGTCTTTCTCCGGTCAAGCTCTTCCATTTGCATGCCATTGAGCTCCTTATTCAAAAACTCATTCAATTTGTCAAGGAATCTCTTGGGGTACACATAGCGCTCATAGTAGAGCTCCTTAAGATACTCATTGTTGTAGATGTCTGCAAACTGCGAGTAGTGGTATGTGAGCAGTCTCAGCGATTCAAGGTAGTCGGCCAATGTCATCTCGCCTGCGAGCGTGCTCTTGAAGTGTGCCACCATCTCAAAGAGCTCGGGTATTTGGGCAGTCCTCGCGGCCCTGAAGCTGTCCACATGCGACTGTACGGCGCTTGTCATCAGTCCAAGACTGGCAAACTCTGTGCTAGTAAGTTTATCACATCTCGCCTCGTTGTTGTGTATAATGTCACACACAGTGTGGAGCTCCTTCAGAACTTCCTGAAGCTCTAATGTATCGGTGTACAAGATGTCCAAATTGTTCTGGGTCGACTCGCTAAAGTGCTGCACGGCCTTTTTGCACTGGTCGTCATGGTTAGCAAGCATCTCGAGCATCGAAATGAGCTCATTTTCCAAAGAAGCGTTTTCCTTGAGAATACGGCCAAATTTTGAGTCAATTGAATTCAACTGCACCTCCAACGGGGTCACGCGGTCAGCGAACTGCTTCTGGAGCACTTTCAAGTGTGCTGTTGATTTTTGAATGTAATTGAGCAATCCCTCAAACTTCTGGTCCATAAATCCGTCGATGATTGCATGGTTGGCTTTGTAGGTCATGAAGTTCAGCTTCAATACAGATATCGACTCAACTGATATAAAATCTGCAAGCACTTTCTGCGGACTAGCAGGGTTGCTGAGAACATACTGGGGGACTGTAATATCTTTTAGCTTAGTGATCATTCTTTCAAGTTCTCCCATAGATTCATCCACTTCCAATAACATGGTTGGGTTTGCTTGGAGAGATTCTGCCTCCTTTTTGATCGACTCGGTGATCTTCTTCGTTCCCTCCAAGAGCCCTTGCCACCCATCAAGAAGCAACAGTACGTGCTCAATCTTGGCTGGAAGCGACTCTGAAATGTCCGACTTGGTCTTGCTTAGCAGCTGGTGTGCGCCCGAACACAACTCCTGGGCAAGTTCTAGTGTTCTCTGGGCCTCCAGCTTCCACTCACGAACGTTAGACTGAGTATATCTCATGTCATTAGGTATTGTAATATATATGGTCTTTCAAGGTAACAATTGCACAAGAGCGGTAGAAATTCACCGTATATATTACTTCAACGGTAAACCACGTTTAGATGCGAGACGTTTGTGTGGTGATTTTCGACTCGATAAGACTCGCTATGTTATCAATGTCGCATGTCGCGCGAATGTCACTCTAATTCCAGCGGTGAAAAAAAATAGCGAATATACCAACATGAGCGGGTTATCTCCTATCCAGGCGTTGCACAAGGCTACCACCAGCAATCTGCCTATAACCTTCTTCGCTAACGAAGGCTCGAATGCGGAGACTGGTTCTGCCGATTCAAACATACAGTTGGACTCCATCAAGGAAGCCACGCATGTTAAGTTTGGTGACAGTGACAAGCTGTACGACTTATCTACAGTGACAAATTTCTACAACGAAGATCAGGCACAGACACTCAAGGCCGTGGTATTTTGTTGGTTGCATGACAAGTCGTCTATTGTCGACTACAAAAACCAGTGTGCAGAGTTCGGGATACCCGACTTCAAATTCTTGGTCAAAACCGAACTCAACACATGGCTCTCAGGCAACTCCGACACCTGCAATTTCCTCAGAGATTCCACTGAAAACAACGGCGCGGATGCTGTGGCCCTGAGCATAAATGCCACCAATGGCTCGCACGTGAGTGGAGAGGTCGACCCCGAGACAGAAAGAATCTTCAAGCAGGAGAGAGACTCGTTGAACCACAATGCAGCATTGCGCGGATCCAAGAACTTGGATTTCGGGTACTTGGTGTCGGACGCTAAAAAGTTTATCAACCAGTTAAAGCGCACTTCATCGAGCTCGAGTCGTGCTCGTCCCCTGTCGAAGTCTTCCGCACCAAAGAAACAGCCTATAATAATTGTATCGCCAGCATCCACCGCTTTGCTTTCTTTATCTAATATCAAGGAGTTTTTCGAGGGAGGGAGATTCACGGAGCCCAATCAGCAGAACAGGCCTTCTAACGGGCTCACCATATTGAACCACCCTTCAGACAGGGTGATATCGAGTGCACAGAAGATCATGGTGGTGGACAACGTAGAGATGTTCAACAAGCCTGAATACTGGGACAGGGTCATTGCCATTTTCACCAGTGGCCAGGAGTGGCAGTTTGCCAAGTACAAGTACTCCAAGCCTGAGATCTTGTTCCAGAACTTCCATGGTTTCTATTTGAGTTATAATGGAGACCCTACCCCACCAAAGATCAGGGACTGGAATGTTACCGAGATCAAGGTCGACAGAGGTGAAAAGAGATTCAGAGACAAGATGATTGTCAAGGACTTCTGGGCGGAGATTGACAAGTTGCTCATTTCAAAAGGATACGGGGCATAGTGTAAGATAGATGTAATATACATAACGAGTACATGGGCAGCTTTTTGGACCTGTAGAATGGACTACTCCTCAAAGAATTGAAGGTAGTTGGATGAGCGGACAACACAGTCAGATATAATCTTGCTTCATATCAGGATTCAAACGGAAATGATATAAATGGCTTAGTGGCAAGGAACTCCAATTTAGATACAATAACAAGTATGATCTAACCCTATAAGGTTCCGGAATAGAACCAGCCTTGAGGATACCCTAATCCCTTGATACACCTTTCGGTTGCATTTACACAACCTTCAGATTCTCTCGAAACTTTCTCGCTTGTGTTATCAGCTCTATATACATTGATCCTATTTATATTCTCTCAAAGCCACACAGTCACCACCCTTCATTAACATTACTCAGAAACGCACATTCACTGAACCTAGTTGGTTCCTTAGCCACCGCGGATTCTCCCAACTCAGATCTCAGCCCATTTCTTTTGGGTCGCTTCAATTCATCACTCACTTATAACTCCTCTCCAATTCAGTAAACTTCTCGTAGATCTCCTTAGGCGTCAAGTTCACGACCTTTCTATCGTCCCTCGTTCTCACAGCTACAGTTCCCGAGGCGATATCCTTGTCACCAACCATCAAGATAAAAGAGTAGCCCTTCTGCACAGCTTCCTTGATACGGCTTCCCACTGTCTCCTTCCTCAGGTCGACGTCAACGTGGAAGTTATAACCCGTGATAGGTGAAATATCACCCCCGTTGACAATATCTCCGCTCACCTCCTGCTGTAATTTCTGTGCATACTCCACGTGCGAGTCATTGACAGGAATAATCACCGCCTGGCGGGGATTGATCCAAAATGGCCATTTGCCCTGATAGTGATCCAACAAGATTGCAAAGAAACGCTCTAAAGAACCGAAAACAGCCCTGTGTATCATGATGGGCTGGTGGTTGCGGTTGCCGTCTTCCAGTACATACTTCAATTCAAAACGCGCAGGAAGCTGGAAGTCGAGTTGAATTGTACCGACCTGGTGCTTTTTGTCAAATGCATCCGTCAACAAGACATCAATCTTTGGACCGTAGAATGCACCGTCTCCCTCCCTGATCTGCCACTTACCAGCACCAGCAGTGGTGTCCAATACACTTTTCAACTGGCTCTCGGCACGATCCCAAGTCTCAATGTCACCGATGTACTTGTCCTCTGGCCTTGTTGAGAGGAAAAACTCGATCTCGGCCTCGTTGATACCAAAGGTCTGGTACGTGTTCTTGATTAAACTAATAGTGTTGTTGATTTCCTGCTGGATCTGCTCCATGGTGCAGAATATATGGCCATCGTCTTGGTGGAAGCGGCGCACACGTGTGAGTCCCGAGAGCGCACCGCTTGCCTCGTTGCGGTGGAGAGACGAAAAGTCAGAGTAGCGCACTGGGAGCTCGTTGTACGAGCGGTCGAACTTGGAGTATATAATGCAGTGGCCGGGACAGTTCATTGGCTTGAGGCCGTACTCATGGTCCTCCGTGTGAGCTCCCTCGACATCTTCCTTGGATGCATCATTGCCCACTACCTTGAACATGTCGTCCTTGTAGTTGTCCCAGTGGCCGGACTTTTTCCACAACGCATTCTTGTAGATCAACGGTGTAATGACTTCCTGGAAACCGTGCCTAATCTGCTGGTTTTTCATAAATTGCACCAACTTGTTAAAGATACGGGTGCCGTGGGGGAGGAAGAATATGGACCCTGGCGTGAGCTCGTCCGTTGTGTAGAGCTGCTGCTGGTTGGAAACTTTGAGGTTGGCCTGTGTGGATGATTCTGGTGCACTCGAAGCATTCGAGTTATTCCCGACCTTCTGCGAGTATGGTCTGAGTTGTGTTAATCGCACCGCGAAGCTTCTGGAGTATATACGAAGCATGGTGACAGATGAATAAAAGTCAAAATCTTGGAATAAAAGAGATGGAAGGAAATGTTAAATGGAGGTTGAAAGAGAGGATTTTATGAAACAAACGGATCTTCCAGAGTGAACAAATGGTTTTTTCAGTAAGCACCTCTGCAGCTTCGTGTTAATTGAGCACACTTACTCCCTCTACCGAAAGCAGCATACCACTAGCTACGATCCTCTTACTAGTATTTTAGAATAATCTTACTATCCAACGCTTTTCACTATATTGACCAGATCAACACAAACATAGAGCAAAAACTCCTAGACAACTTGACGTTCAGTATACTTCAGGACCAGTTCAAATTCAAATATTGTCAAATATTCCCCAATTTCTGTAATTAGTTTCAGAGTTACGATTACGAATCAAAACGAGTCGGAGTTTACGTGGGTCTATTGTCAGAGAACGTGATCCTAATACATCAATTATACTACAAATTATGATTCCACTACGTTATACCACAATGTACCATGCCTCTAATATATCAGTTTTATTTATGCCCCTACCTCCCTGCAAAGTTCAGTTCCTATGACTTTACTATCTATATACCAGCTAGAGGAGCCAGAGTCACTGAGGACTCTAGCTCTATTACATCCCTGTCTTACCCATCCATATACCCAGGTCTACAAAACCATCACGCAGCCACTGGCGCCTTCTCTACCTTGACTTCCGCCTTATCCTTCTTCTTACCGCTTTTCCTTGCAATTTCTGACGGTGTCATGGTTGCAGACGATACATACGTCACCTTGAACCCGCTGAAGGTCTTGAACAGTCTCGTCTTCTTATGCCATTTTTTGGTGGGAGTGCCAGACTTGTCGAGATTGTTATATCCGTTACCCACGTTATTCAAAGTCAACCCTGCTGTGGACATCTCCTTCACACCGGAGTTGATCTTGGCGTTGTTGACCATGTGGTTGTTGGAAACGTGGTTTGTCGAGTCCGGGGTGGGCGACGACACTTTAGAGCTGTTGGAGGCTGACGACGGATGTGCTCTTTTGAAGTTGAGGCTCAACTTCGGCTTGGTAAATGCTGGGAGCTTCCCGAGCACAGCCTTGGGAACCGTAAGTGTCACGGGGTACGTTTTCTTGACCGCCATCAAATGACTGTATAATCAATAAATCTGAATGAAAAGGGTAATCTGGAAAAGGCAAATCGCGAAATACTGAGGCTTCAAATATAAGGAATTTGTAAGGACTGCATCTTCCAGAAGACTTCAATGCAAACTACTTGGATTACCTACATTACTAGATTTAAAGAGAACTAGTCAAGCAAGATCACCATACAGCGTATCACGTATCAACCGCAAAGTAACACCTAAACGGAGACACTACAAGACAACACTACAACACAAGAGTTAAACGGTTACTAAAGCATAACCACCACAACGTAAAAACCATGTCAGAACCAAACTTTCTCAGACAACGACTCCCTTCGAGAATCGATGGCTTTTCAAGCGCTTTGCAGCTCGATGTACGTGCACACCAGCGCACATACGAAGGTGCATACACACGTTCGTCGCTCGGGTGCCTCACTTTTGCACTATTAATCATTAAGCTATTTTCCAAAGAGTTTCTTCCCTTGGGAATAGTGTACACTGTGTACGGTTGCCTTTTGTATTTCATTGGGGTTCACAAGTCTGCCTCCGCCGACGTGTTCTACAACCCCGCCAAAGACAAGCATATATTCAAGACGGGTGGAAATACTGTCTTGTTATTGTCTGCAATAAGTCTAGTGAGCTACGTGGTTTTGTTCATCTTGATATTGCGAATGTGACTGGTTGAATATAGGTGAATGATTAAGCCACGCTAAAGCCCGAGGCTTCGAATGAATGGGATGAATAATTAGACATGATATAGGGAGATGGCTATCAATGAAGCCGTCATTAAATGACAGGAAGGATGTAATTAAGAATATCAAAAATGCAAACGACCATCTTTTTAAGAATGAATTAGGAGATTATAGATACTGCCTGATCATAACTAGGGTGTAGGTTATCTTGTATTCGCGAGCTCGAAATATTGAATACTGATTGACTAAAGCACGTCCCAGAATTGAGTGCTCCTGGGGTTCGCGACAGGTTATATACCGTCATAATTAGTCTATAAGCCATCTTTATTGCTATTTTTTCGGCCCATTCACTTCTACCTTTGTTCTTTGATTCAAAATAGGCCATCTTTCACTCGTAGTCTTCGTTGTCTGTATTCTAGCATTGCTTCTACACCATTAGCCGTTACCCAAATTGGGTTTTGCCGCACAAAACCCTTTGCACCCAAAGAAAAAGTATGTGCTCACTGTCTTTCTTTCTCTGACTATGTATAAAATAAGCTCATTCTTACTTCACATAAGATATAAACTTTCAATAACTCTATCTCGTAAATCAGATCTTGCTCACGTCGCCTACCGTCTCCTAAACACTAATCTGGCTCACTTCGCCAACCCACTAAGGAACTCTGTAATCTGTATCCTTCTCGAAAGGTTTTCCTTCCAAACACAGATTGTATACTTTAGTCACTCTGCTCAGGTCAACGCACCCAATCCAAAAACTATCACCTGGAAAATCAACTGGATCGACCAAAAGCCGATCTTACGCATGCGGAACATACGAGCCTCCTCGTCCGCAACATAATCCACAAAGTTATCGTAAACCTCCTCGGAAATGTCATCCATTAGCATCGAATCGTACACAGTCCACGACCCACTGAAATCTTCAATGTTCTTTACTATTCGATTGGAAATCTCGATGAAAGTGTTCTTGGAGTTGATGTAAGCAACAATCGGCCTGATGAGCGCGTAGTTAATATAGCTCAACTCAGGTGCTTGGAATGGCAACGTGGCGCGCACGTTGTTTAAGCGGATCGTGAGGTCAAGCACAAAATACTTCAGGATGTCGGTATAGTCGCTGCTGGTCAACCGCATGTGGTGATCTGGGTGCGTTGTCACAACATCAGGGTTCTTGTACCTGTTGCCTGCTTTAGTGATGGAATCAGCAATTATGGCAACAATCTCACTCATGTTGGGCAGTCCGTCCTCCTGCGGCACCATCAAGTCGCCAATCATATCCACCTTCCCGCTTGTCAACCAGCCAAAAGGCCCTTCGAGTCCTGTATTAAGGTGATCCAAGCTAAGAGCGTCGCACCGGAGCCTCGTCACGCGCTGTGAAAGGGTAGACACGCTGTTTTCCCTACTGCCAAAGTCGTCGAAGCGCTGCTTTTTATGAATAGTGAAGAGCGAGTTGTCGTACGACCCACTCATAAAGTTGGCAGTGAGAAAGTCAAAGAATAGCCAGTGCTGACGCATCTTGGCCAACTCACAGTTGTAGATGGCCACATCAAACGGCCGGAAGTCATTGGGCTGAAGCAACGTGAACAAGACGTCCTCCATCTTGAAGTCATCGATCTCAAAGTCACCAGGTTTGGCAATGTTTTTGTAGTTGCGCGCATCGTCGTTCGGGTCCCACCGCACGTGCGTGCGATCTACGATCCCCCTCATACCTTTTATATCCATCGTGTCAATGGCACCCCTGCCGTTGATCCACTTGTTGAATGAGAGCGATATGTTGACTTCTTCGATAGTAAAGTCAAATTGCGTGTAGTTTCCATCGTCGAACTGCTCCTCGGCTTCGCCAAGGTCCTCTTCCTTGAGGCTCGCCTCGTATGCCTCGGTCTGCGAGCCCTGCGTGAAATTGTTCTTGTTTTTGGGGCGCCTGCTCACAAAGCACTTGCGAAAGCTGATCTTTCCGTCCGACCAGCCGGGCACGATTGCGTGCTCGAACGTCACAGTCAACTTGGAGTTTTTGGTGATGAACTCTCCGAGTTTGCGCGCCACAAACTCCTGTGCAAATACTGTATTCAACGTGAAGAGCACAAGAGAAAAGAACGTGGTAGTCGCTGCGAAGAAGAGTACCACATTGCCCATCACCAACCACGAAAATATAGCGGAGTAGTCATCGGTGTTGAAGGGGCGGGTCGATCTTTTCAAGAGCCACTTGATTCGGATTCGCATTCGCTGAAAGAGATTTGTAGTCCGTGAAAGAAGAAGGTCCTTGTGCTCTCTGTTTCGCTGGAGAAAGTCTGTGTATCTTGCCGTGGGCTCTGCTTGCTTCTTCTTGGTCAGCTGTACGGAGTCCTCAAGTACAGCTTTGTCGTTTAGGGAATTGACTGAAGCAGTATCATTTTCAGCTTTACGTTCGCCATTTATCAGGGCTTGGTCGTTTACCGATTTGCCTAAGCTTCTGTGGTTACGTGATTCAGTGCTTGCTTCATTGCTAACCTTCACATCTCTCGAATAAAACCGACGTGGTATGGAAAAATTCACGGACGGCCTATGTATTCCCACCAATCGGGATTGAAATGTATACGATACCGTTCTCAATCGTGATATTCGTGACAACATGAGTCGTAGAATCGGAACTGGCGTTGGTAGTTAAAAAAGTATTTGTGGGGATAAAATCTATACCGATTTCAAGGAAGCGTATGTAATCAGAGAAAAGCGAGCACAGTTAATATTATCTGAGCAATAAGTGGCGTGAAAGTATAATTGAAGTTCTTGCGTTCACCTCCCTCTACTACTTGCCCATAATAATGGCCATTATGGCTCTACCTTTTATTGTCAATCTCTACCTTCATTTCTATATTCATATTAATCGTTGCATCCGTAGTATTATCATTTTTTGGGTTAAACCACATCACTGTGCACAATTCTAACACCAACTTTCACGTTAACAGTCTGGCCGTTAGAAAGAAGCAACGAAAGCTTCACGTAGTACATCCTTCCCAAGTGGCAGGTTTGGAAACTGGGAACTAAATTGAACTTATCGTAGGCCTTCTTGCTGATTTCAGGTCTTACAAGTGTCTTCAAGTGTGCATTGGACAAATCGACCTGTACGTTGATGTTGCGCGTCATCTTTGTCCCAAGTTTGCACCAGTCTCTGTTGCCGCTTGTTTCGGAGCATGGGACTTCCAAGTTCATCAGCTTCAGCTTGAGCGTTGAAATTGCTTTTATACCGTCAATATAGTCCTTGTTAAGTACAAAAGGGTGCCCTGCTTTCGAAACCTTCAATCCTGTCGCAAGTAACTTAGTGGACTTTTCACGTGCAGGCATGACAATATTGTGAAGGATGTCGTCTTGGTCGAGTGCATCGTGCTTAACGGCTTTGGGAATCTGGTTCAATATCATGTCATGATGAAGCTCCACAGGGATGCAATATCTAGGAGAAACAAAGGTCAAAACAACAAATTCCGCACTAATTGATTGAACCTTGATCTCCTTGTTTCCCGCACCAGATAGGATGGACAATTCCAAGGGAATGTCGATTTTCCAAGTTGCAGCTTTTGTGAGGTCAACAAGCGACCGACCAATTCCACACTGTGGAATGTAGTCAATTGTGTATGAAAACTTGGGAAACTTCACATTAAGAGTGTTGAGGTGGTTTGTTCCAAGTAGTGTTGTCTTGTACAATGGGAAAACCAAATCATGGACGGCGTCTTGTTTTTCTTTGCTAGATTTATGCAGATCCAGTGGCTGCAAAATACGTTTTTGTTCGCACATCAGTGTTGAAATAGCACTAGTATCCTCAGTCATACCAACTCCGTTATGTTCATTTAAAAGATCGTCCCCCTCTTTTATCTTCTCGTCAATAACATTCATAAAGTAGGCGTAATCGGCCTTGCATACCAGGGCACTCGCAATGTCAAAGTTTATTGCCGGCAGGACACGAAATTCACAACCCACCGCTTTTAGTACAACATATTCATCATTTTTTAACTTTTTTGTATACTTTGAATGGCGTCCCACAAATCTGGCCCAAACAGTGTATTTCACGGTGGTATCGATAAATCCAAGGTCCTTTACCTCTCCCCCATCCGTTGTCGTAGAAACTCCCATAGTGGGCGGAACCTGTGTGTGTGAGCCTAGGTTGTGTTGGCAAGTGGAATCTAGGAGCTTCTCAGGTATCTTGAATGAGAAAAACCGCTTGTATTTTGTGTGGGGCAGCATGAGCCGCGATGGGTGGAAATAGCACACAGTATCGTCTAGCGGATCGTATATGGTCGTTAAGTTATCAATGACAATCTTTTTAGGGGGGCATGCCTCATTGATGTGTCTATAAGTATCAACGCTGGCTTCGTTGTAACTGGCGTAAAAGTCAAACATTTGCAAGAACGTGTGAACCGTGACTCCTGTCTGACCGGGAGGGTTTTTGACCTTGAACAGTCCCTCTAGCACAGTGTAGAATGTATCGAAGGGAATTGACATCGAGCTCGTGTTTTCAATCATCACATGTCCATGGATGAAGTCGCCCTGTGCATACTCAAAGTCCTTGGGATCGATTACCTCCGGCACGACGCTGTACTGACCTGGTTTCTTCGTAAAGACTACAGACATGCGAATTGCACTAGCAGCTCCGTTTTTCGAGTGAGTCAAGTCTTTGAGCTTGTGAATGTTATCAACCAAGTTGTCCTTGATGTGGTTGTGCTGGTATAAGTCATCTGTAAATCCTGGATCATTAATAGAAGTTGCTGACGAATTTTGTGATTCAGTTGCTAGTAACATTGAAGGGTTTTGCGACGACATCGGGCAGCTTTCATGGGAGGTCAAGGAATTCGCGCTGTTGTGGCGCTCATATATCGGAGGATCCCGAACCGCTTCATTCATTCCGGCATTGATGGTGTTTGAGTACATGTAGTATGAAGGCAAGATGGTAATCAACTGAGGGTCATCCTGATCTTGTGGTTTAGCTTCACCGCCGTTCAAGGGACGCGCGCTTTCGTTCTTACTGTGATCCGTTTGCATTGTGTCGTAAGTATCATGTGGAAGGCTATTTTGTGACGGTGAGGATGCTTGATTAATGTGTCGCCAACTTAAGTCTGATTCCATGGGGTCCGAAATTGTTTCAAAAGCTTAAAGCACTATATATACTTCGTGGTGACTAACCCGCTTTCCCGGTTGATTCGCAATGATTTTTTTTCGTAAACTCCATGACTCCGTTTGAAACACAAAATCTGGGGAAGTCTTTATCGGTTCCATCCGGCGGGGCGGCTGCATGAACAATAGTACAAAACAGTTTGCGAGCAGTGATATGCTCACTATGAGGACTCAAATCGAAAGGTAAATTGCTGAGATCGCACTATGACTATGGCGAGACTATTCTCTGCTTTCATAGTCACTTTCTCCTTTTTTACTGCCCTATTAATAGTTTGCTTACAAATTGTTTTGTCGGGATGACTCACGATATTTCCGATTATTAACCGATACCTTCAAATCGTGAGGTCAATTAAGATATCGTACATATTTCTTAATGGAACAAGGTTGCCTGTGTGGCGGAATAATTGAATAGTTCGGCTGATTTTGCTTTCAAATTTACTGGTTACATAAAAAATTGATTGCAAACGCCCCGAGGCTGCATGAAAAATTGCTTTCAAAATGACTTGCGGCTGCATGAAAAATTGCTTTTAAGGTACCTGAACCCTTTTTATTGAGCGGCCTAAATAACCTTCAACCTGACAAAGATATTGGGACCATTAGAGATACCTTCATTTATTTTCAGTGGTGTACATTTGTGCATTTTTCTAGTATAGCTGACTTCGGAATGCTATTTCTTGGCTTTGTGCGGCGAACCGTTGCGAGTATTAACTAAAGCTTTATGAGGCAAAAAAAACAGTTTACGAAGGGACACGTTAGGGGTGCACATGAACCAGCCCCTAAACCTTAGAATATGGCCCAGCGTGTCAAAAATCCTTGTGAAGCCATTTTGGAGTAGATCAGAGGCGATTGTAATGTGTTTTGCAGCCAACTTAGAAGTTGACGTGTTGCCATGCTTCGGAATAATCATGATTGTACGTGAAATTTGAAGATACGTTTATACGACACTTTGATATTTCGTTATCGATCGGCCAGACAATAGCGAGGAAATTTCCGATCAAAATCGATATATTAGAGTGGCGAAGTGTATAAAATCAATAAGCATACGTAATCACAGGTGCCCAAAATAAAGAAATGAGATGGGCAGCAAAATCATAAGTGGGTGTCCATGGCAAATTTGAGGAGCGACTAGCGCTTAAAACGTATAGAACCTTCTATAGTAAGTTGTTTTGGGTGCTGTGGGTCATGCATTTTTCATTCACCTGATTATAAATCTGGTTGTGACATTTAAATAACTGGATTGTTCTTGATCACACATTCTTTTGTGAGGATATGAGAATGTTCCCTTTTTCGAGGGAAATCTTTGTGTTGATGCTAATGTTTGGAATCTCATTTTTAAGATTACAATGATAAACTATCTAATTCAGTGAATTGCGGGGCTAATTGATTTGTTCGGCGTGAGTAATCCAGCTAGAACTTCACACGTTGAACAACTGAGTGGGAAATGAGTCATGTGGCAACTCAAATATGGGTTTTCGTAATACTCACTTAATATTTCTTGAAGGAAACGAATGTGTTATGATTCATATTTCATCCACATTTAACTCACCCATGTTTCATTTCATGTACACACATACCATCAAGACAGTTCACTATTTCATCAAAAAACGCTCACTTCAATAATATGGTTCTCATATTTGGTAAATTTGACTTGCTGCTCCAAATGTGCCCTTCATAATTTCCCATGTTTTGTCAGTGCTTATATATTTCTCAGATCGGAGAAAGAACCTCTCCATGCAATCAGTCGGTAACGATAAACAAAACAAGCGTGCGAATTTATAACGTCTTACATGCGTCTCGCTAAGATGCGATATCTGATACAAAAGATGTTACACTTGATTTTGTGGTAAAAGTGAAGGGCTACTCCACGTAGAAGTGTTCGATAAAACAAACCGAAATACGTCCCGCCTTTTACTTCGCTACCTGCAAGAATTGAAAAATAGCCCAAAGTATACATTCTAGATGATACAAGGTGATGCTTTGTGTCTATATCTTGTTATTTTGTGATGACGCGTATTGCTTGTAAGCATATATGCTTTACTGTTAGTAAACAAACACATTCCGTAATACTAGTAAACAACGCGTTTTACCCACAACACCAGTGTATAAATTTCTCGTTTCAGATTTATGCTGGCTGTTATCCGAGGTTTTCGCGATTCCCATAAGCTGACAAATTTTGGGTAGGTTGAGTTGAGATGTTACAACAGAAATCACATCAAGTTTTTTATCATTTCTATAATTCTACAAAAGGAACCCTGAGAAGACAGATTTGAGTTGGTTTTCCATGTGTGGTCTTGTTCCATCCTATTCAAGTTATTACGATAAAAAGCTACGTAGATACAACGACATATATAGTTAGGACCTCGGACATTGCATTCAGACCTGCTATTATTAGATACACAACATATATAGTTAGGACCTCTGACATTGCAAACAATTGGAACTGCTATTATTAGATATACGACATATATAGTTAGGATCTCAGACAACCTTGATGCTTGCTATTATTAGAAATACGAGGTACGTGGTAAGCAGGGTGCAAATTTTACCTGCTCGTCTAAGAACAGTCTTTCCCTTCACCTCATATTTCAGTCCTTCGTCTATCTTAAAACCTAACCCAAACTTCTCAAGCCCTGATACAGAACATATCCTCAATTCACTTAATTGTCATCTCTACAGATATATTCTATTTTCATTATGCATTAAACCAAACCCTAAAAATTACACTGGTTGGGGAACTGTCTGTCATCTAACGGCTGAGGGAAAACACCAACTGAGAGCAACTTCTTCAAGTCCCACTCAATAGCATTTTCGGTCTTCCAGTTCCAGAACACCCATCCACCAGTTTGCTCGAAAGCATCTAATTGAGCCTCAACGTACTTTCTGACGTTGGTCTTGTACTCATCGGACCAGTTCTCGTAGTACAAGTATGGAGTACACGAGTCAATGCGTGGAGAGTTGTCGTAGTCACCAGACCAACGAGCACCACGGCCAACACCGTTCAACCAGCGGGCACAGTCAGTCAAGGCAGCAGACCACTCACCAGCAACATTCCAGTGAGACTCGGCCTTGGCAGACTTACCCCACGAGCATGCGTTCTGCACGTGCTCGTCGATGGACAAGGCAACTTGATCAGGCGAAAACACATTGTAGTGGTGGTGGTCCACTACAACATTCCAGTTGGTGTCGCTGGTGCGGAGAAAGTCGTCCCAGTAACCAGTGTCCTGCTCGAATGCATCGTGAATGACCACAGGTGTCACGGACTTGAGGTCACGCAAGTTGTTGTATCCCTTGGTGTAGAAATCCTTGATCTTGTCAACGCTGAGAGCAGGGCCCAAAGGCTCGTTGACCAACTCAATACCAATCACAACATCATGGTATGACCACTCACCGTATTTCTGGAAGATAAGCTGCAAAATGTCCAACGTGACCTCGACGTTGTCGCCGTTTTGCCAGTCAAGCACGTCTCTCTGACCCGAGTTATCAAAACCGTTCTGAGAGCCGGGAACACCGTGCAAATCCACCCACACCTTCAAGTCATATTTGCGCGCCCACTCGATGGCCTTGTCCAAGTACTTGATCTGGCCCTGTACATAAGGGTCGTTGTCAAGGAGCTTGAATGCCCAGTAGCCTATTGGGATACGCACAAAGTTCAAGCCTGCAGCCTGCATCTTCTCAAAGTCGTCCTCCTGGTACCATGTGGACCAGTGGTGCTCGAGGGCTGTGGTAGCGGCGTCGCGGCCGAGCTTCTGAGTGTAGTGGTACTCATCGATAGGAACCTGCGAGTCATCGCCAGGCTTAGACCAACCATCAAAAAGAGATGGCGTCAAGTACGGCTCGAGAACCAACCATCCACCGAGGTTGACTCCGCGAATCTTGTCATTGTCATAATCCCAGTCGTATCCCTGTACGCGGCGGTCGAGAAGGTTGCGCGACTGGTCGAGGGGCTGGCCCATTGGGGAGGCTGGGGCTGCGATCACAGAGACCACAGACTGTAAAATCAGCAAGCACGTAATAAGATTGAAGCGCATGGTCGAGTATCAGATTTAAAGAGCGGCACAGCCTGCTTTATAATGTTCCATCGCTGGCACTTTGTGCATGTCAAAGCTCATATAAGGGCTCCTAAATTTTCTCCAAATTGGGTTGTTTCCTGTGTGGAAACTATTTTGGAACGCGGTTTCTTTTAGTGTCTGTGTGCATACTCAATTATTGCAGGGGCTAAAAAAGGTTTGTGTGTGTTTCTGTGGCTAAAAAAAGTACACTAAACCAGCATCTTGGAACGAATTGTTCTCTAGGGGGGACCACAAAAGCTGTGGGAGGTACGATAAAGTCTAGGAACGTGTATGAGGTATTCACGGAGAGGTGCCTTCAGCAATCGGGCGATTTGAAATGCGCAATGCATCACCATGTCGTCTGCTGTATTTGTTGTGACCTAAAATACGTCCGGATTAATGTGCAAAAAGAAACAAGGCCAAGGGGGTATTGTTAGCCAAGAACTGGTCCTACTATGGAAATGTGTAGAATCCACCGACCTTTACAGCTATGCGTAGGGAACAGTAGGACCAGGCTGTGTGATAAAAGCTTATGTCGCGCTCGTCTAGTTCCTTTACCGTGTCGTAAGTGTAGCAGGTGGTTTGTCCATCAATTGTGAAACAAGGGCTTGGCTACGCCGCTGGTGGTGTAGCGGGATAGCTCAGCCTCACAGTATTCATGTCACACCACCAAGCGTTCTGTTACAAGGTGGTTTCCCCACATATTTGGGATTGAACAAGCACTTCCAATATCACCAGCACAGGCAACCTATTGTTCGCCACCCCGACCACTATTATGGGCTCCCATCTTCCCATGCATTTATTCGTAGCTCATAACCATTTATTACCAAAATATAGATGCAGTTTCAACAATAGATTGCAATAGTGTTTTGCTTGCTAAGAAATTCCTTACAAGAAACGCATTTTGTGCAGTGCGGTTACACCTGGGCTGTCAAAGCTGATGGTTGGTATGTATATAAACGGAATGCGGCAGAACGCCAACATAATCTGCTATTACCGCAACGCAGTGGAACGTGTTTGCGGAACTGTTTTTAGATGTGGGCCAAGAGTACAATAGTAAAGTGAGGGGTGATAGAAGGGCGAGAAAGGGGCGAGCAGGTGTCAAGAACTAAGAAGTTCAAATGGCGTGCTTCATTCTCGAAACGTGCTGGTGAATTTCTGAAAATCAGCAAAATTTATCGATAAGCCGTCTTTCGGCTCTCTAACAGTTTAGGAAAGCAAATTCTTAATTAGTACAAGGTAATTTCTAAATCAGCCTCGAGGGCATTCTATAACTTTATGCTCGATTTTGTGTATTGTTGCATGAAATTTAACTGTTTGCGTTTCTTGATTGCAAATGTTTTTCTACGTCACGGTTTGGCTGTGATGGATTGAGCTTTACTGTGCGTTGTTTCTCGGGCACGTGATCGCTTTTGTAGGATACCGAGTTTGCCCAATATGGACTTGAAATGTGGTTATGAAGAGGCTCAGAGATGTATGCTACTAGTTGTCACTACATTACATAGTTGAACATGCTTTTGTTGTGATGTCAGAGGAGATGCAACTCAGAATTGATATAAAAAGTTGGACACATGGACACTGTTTCATTATCAGTATGTCAGAGATTTTGTCTGTCGGAGATTATCAGTCTCTCAGAGATATGTCTGACAGAAACTGTCTATTGTACATAATTAGTTAGCGGGTAATTAACCAGTCAGTGTTTATCAATAGCCGATCTCACAAGTTACGAACACTCCGAACTCCAGAGGTCCGATCGCACAAGTGTCATACAAAACAAGTGTCATTTCCCATAATCACCCTTTAAGGTTCTCATTCTTTTCTCCGGTGCCTGTTTACCATTTGATACCGTGGTTTACGTACTGTATATAACACACTTATCAGGATATCTCTTGTGAACTCCGAGCACGTGCTTCTTCGACAGTGCTTCTCACATTTAACCAACACTAGTCAACGCAAGAACTGGGTGAAGACCCAAATATCCTTCACAAGTAAAGTTTGACAATAATTGTATACTTATATCTCAGCTAAGTTACCAACATCTTAATCAAGTGCTCGTCAGTAAAGACCTTATAATTCTAATCAAGTGCTCGTCAGTAAAGACCTGATAATTCTAATCAATAAGCTCGCTCTTCATGACTTCGTCGATTCGAGGCTTTAGCTTAAAACCCGATAACTGGCTGAAAAGACCTGTTTGATAATTCAGTAAAGTACCTCAGGCTACCCTCCACTTTCTAATTTGATCGAAAACCATAAAGTGTACCTTGGCTAATCTAATTTGAAACGGTAATCTGGACTAAACAAAGTCTATAATGGGGGAAATAATCTGCCATTTGTTGAGATTGTATCAACCTAATGAGTCGGCTATCTCACCGTTTCATATTTACCTGCATTCCTCGTACCGGAGTCCATTTGCCGCAAACGGCGGTCTGTACGGCTCCGGCTGCCCTACTCTCTTATCTTCTAGGTAATTATATAGCGCCCGCGTTCCCTAATTGGGGAATCGATAATGCTAGTGGAGATAGCAAATTTCTTTTTTTCCCAACTATTCAGCCTTTCTATGCCAAGTTGCGACTCACTCTACCCAAGACCCATGTCCTCGAGCTCTCTTGAATGCTATCTGACTCTATGAGTCTTACCCCTTTTTCTCTTCTTCCTATGCGGTTGCTGTAACCTTAATTTTCCGTGACCTTATCAGCAGGAGTTATGATATGAGGAGCGCAGATATTACACAGAGGGAGATAAAATTTGTGCAGATGGAGATAAATACCGACCAATGTATGGAAGAACCGACTAGTCTGACCCCCTCTACATTCTCGCTGCTTCCACCAGGAAACAACCTTGAAATGACTGAAGATATACAGTTCCGGGCAACCAACACAAATGCTGAAATCAACGATCGCTACAACGATGAGTTCATCCCTGGTACTTTCAACATCCAAGCCAACTTCGCCTCTGCTGGCCAAGAAGAGGTTGGCGACGGCGGCGAAAAGATCAAGACAAAAGGTGATATAATATTGATGCCACAGCCCAGTGATTCCTGCAATGACCCATTGAACTGGAGCGTGTCGCGCAAGCTCGTAAATTTTGCAATCTTGGCGTTGATCACAGGCTTCACGGCTGCGACCTCAAACGATGCAAGTTCTGCCCAGGATGATCTCAACTCAGAATACAATATCTCGTATGACTCCATGAACGTCGGCGCGGGTGTTCTTTTCGCAAGTATAGCTATCGGCACTTTTGTCTTAACTCCATTGGCCTCTATCTATGGACGCAAAATCTGCTACATACTATGCATAGTATTCGGGTTGGGTGGAGCGTTTTGGTTTGGAAAATCCGACGATGTGTCTGATACTATATGGTCACAGTTGTTTGTGGGACTTTCGGAATGCTGTGCTGAGGCTCAGGTGCAGTTGAGTTTGGGCGATCTTTACTTCCAGCACCAGCTTGGTTCCGTTTTGACCGTTTACATCTTGGCAACCTCCGTGGGCACATTTCTTGGGCCTTTATTCGCTGGCCTCATAGAGTCAGGTATGGGTTTTAGGTGGATTGGATGGTTCGGAGGCATCTTCTCTGGTGGCCTTCTCATTATCATCGTTTTTGGCTTGGATGAAACCTACTTCGACCGCTCTTTGTTCAACAGCTCACTTCTTGCTCATAAGAGCAAAGAAACTGGATCAACTCCGGCCATTATCGATGAGAAGGTAACATCTTACGTCTCTTACAGTGTTAGTACTGATGGGTCAAGTGACACACCAAAGTCATATTGGAAGAGAATCGCCTTGATCACCCCGGCCACAAACATCAAGGGCACTGGTTTTAAGCAATACTTACAGCAGTTGCGCATGCTTACCAAGGTGTTCCTTTACCCACCGGTGATATTCTCGGGCTTAGTTTGGGGTATTCAGGATGCTTTGCTCACTTTTTATATAACTATCGAGGACGACACTTACTCAGATGTTCCCTACAACTACTCCGACAACAAGATCGCCATCATGAATGTGCCTACTTTGATTGGTGCAGTCATTGGGTGTGTGTACGCTGGTATTCTCAGTGACTACTTCTGCATTTGGATGGCTAAACGCAACAAGGGTATTCAGGAAGCCGAGTTTCGTCTTGTGTTCCTTATTTTACCTGCAATCATTTGCCCCATTGCCCTCATTTGTTTCGGTATAGGTACTGACAGACAGTGGCCTTGGTTCGGCAACTATTTCGCCTTGGCCATTATAGGTTTTGGGTTTGGCAGTTCTGGTGACGTGAGTATGGGATACTTGATGGACGCCTACCCCGATATGGTGATCGAGATGATGTGTGGAGTCGCTGTTATAAATAACATGTGTGGCTGTATCTTCACATTTGCATGCTCACCTATGTTGGATGCTCTTGGAAACTCCAAAGCACTTGGAATCATGGCAGCCATCGAGTTCGTGATCATGATTTCCGCCATTCCTATGATGTACTATGGTAAGAGGACAAGAATATGGACAAAGAGCTGGTACTTGGAGTTTTGCGCATTGCGCGATTCTATTTAGCTAATATCAAACAAAATACGTCTAAATGAACTTTAAATTACCGTATATTTGACTCGCTCAAGCCTTGACTATATTGAGATATTCAAACATGTATATTCAGGTAATACTTTTGCAAACACCGGACGACTCAAGTACATGCACATATTTTCATCTTCCCGCTGTCTCATATTGTCATATTGCTTACTCTGTACACTTTGCCTCGCCTACTCTGTACACTACATCTATCATACTCTGTACACTATCACCTTCGCCTCAACCACCCCCACGTGAATCACCTTCACATATCAGAGTTTTATGCTTGAACCATCTTACCCGTTTGGCTGCAAATTATTTCCCTTTCTGTACGCCCCGTGACTTTAGGGCTCGTCCCCTCGTATCCTGCGCATAACGTTGCGCTACCAGGTGAAAATTTCTGCGGGTTCGGGTCGCATCCCGTGGCGAAAAAAAATCTGAACTGTACAGAGTTTCTCTCTACCAACTAAGAAATAGTCTGCCCTTTTCAGGAACGCTTAAATCGATTACTTCTAGTTAACTACATCAAGAATGTCTGTTGAATCTGCTTTATCCTACGCTGCCTTGATCTTGGCTGACTCTGACATCGAGATCTCTGCCGACAAGCTCAACACCTTGGTCACCAAGGCTAACATTGAGGTTGAGTCCATCTGGGCTGACATTTTCGCCAAGGCTTTGGACGGTAAGGACTTGAAGGACTTGTTCTTCAACATTACCTCTGCTCCAGCTGCCGGTGCCGGTGCTGCTCCAGCTGCTGCTGGTGCCGCCGCTGCTGAGGAGGCTGCTGAGGAGAAGGAGGAGGAGAAGGAGGAGTCCGACGATGACATGGGTATGGGTTTGTTCGATTAAATTAGTTAGTGTGCTTACTACGGTTGTACACGGGCCTATTACAGACTCGGTTACACAATGGTTATTTGGGACTGTAAATCTTAGGTTTATATATTAATTTAATGATTCATGCTGGAGAACTGTAGAAATGGAAGCTTTTTTTGCATTGGTGGAAATGGTCTGTTAATGTAAAGAGCTTTTAATGAGGAGTTAATGAATGGTCTGTTAATGTAAAGAGCTTTTAATGAGGAGTTAATGAATGCTCTGGTTAGGTGCTCTCAGTCTAGGTGTTCTAGATTTGGGTACTCCTCTTGACTTGGGAGCTCTCCATTAAATCCACACTTTATGTTTCTCCTATAAGCTCAAATACTCTCGCAATCATGTAGTAATTTCAAATCAATATCTTACTTAATGGTATCACCCAAAACTCCTTACCTAGTGCTCTATGTTCAAAGTATATGTATATATTAGCTTGTATATATTCATACGGTTTTACCTACTAAAACAGGGGAGGGGGTTGTGCATGATGTGGATGGGAGAAGAATTTACTTCTTCTTCTTTTCAGCCTCAGCCTCAGCCTTCTCCTTAGCTCTCTTCTCTCTGATACCCTTGTACTTCTTCTCGTTTCTAGCCTTTCTCAAGGTAGCGTAAGCAGTAGCATCCTGCTGCTCGACAGCTCTTGGAGCGGTCTCGATAGCTGGCTGGACAACTGGGAAGACAGCAGCGGTGTCGACCTGCTTGTTAGCAGCAGCGAACTCAGAAGCCTTGGTCTTCTTGTCGAAGATAACCAACTTAGACTGGTACTCCTTCAATCTCTGGACGTTGGCGTCGAAGGTCTCCTGGGACTTGTTCTGTCTTCTGTGGTCGACGGCAATACCAACGGATCTGGCGTACTTGGCAGACAAACCGACAGCCTTGATCTCAGCCAAGGTGAAACCTCTACCGGCTCTGACCTTTCTGTTGTACTTGATAGTTGGGGCTCTGACGATTGGTCTGAGAGCGTCCAAAGGCTTTGGAGCAGCCTTGGCAGCCTTGGTCAATCTGGCGTGTCTTCTAGAAGCCTTCTTACCGGCCTGGTCGAAGTGAACCTTGACTCTCTCCTGCCAGTGCTTTCTGAAGTGGTTCTTCAATAATGGTAAGTTCTTGGAGATGGCCATCTTATCTTAAAGGGTAAATCACACAGTAAGAGAAATTATAAAAATTTTAATAACTGAATTTTCAATGAAGAGTTTGCAGGGGAAAAAAATTCTCGACAGTGGGACTGTATGCAAGCATCTTGGCGTGCACACTAGTACAAAAATGTCGTAAGAAGTAGCCCACGACTTTTTTGTTAGGCGAAAATATTTAAAACGCAGTCACATTGTGCACGGGGTCAGAAGTGTAAATTTAGATTTTCAGGCGTATTTTTCAGTACTTCAAAAAAAGATTCTTCCCTGCTTTCGCTACACAAAATATAATACACTTTCGCTCGTGACTGACGACACCTAACAAAAAAGTCGTTTTTTCTGCACATAAATGTCGTGGACGCCCATGTCGTCGCTGTACACAGGAACAAACCAAAGAATTCTCTCTGCAACCCAGCACGAAAAATTTTACAGAAAAATCTCTACTCTGGTTTTTGAAAAAAAAAAATTTGTATAGACTGTTAGTACCAGCACAAGATGTCCACTCCACAATCTGTCCAAGTATGTACAAGATGCCCAGAAGCTCAACGAGCTTCAAGTACGTGATCGAGGACAACGCCGACTAAAGACTCAACCACAACTATCAACAAGTCCTCAACTTTCGATGCACCATCAAGCATGATGAAAATTTTTAAATCGATCACACGTTAGAATCAAAGCAATATCCAGTACTAACATTTTAGACTTTTGGTAAGAAGAGAACCGCTACTGCCGTTGCCCACGTCAAGGCCGGTAAGGGTTTGATCAAGGTTAACGGTTCCCCAATCACCTTGGTCCAGCCAGAGATCTTGAGATTCAAGGTCTACGAGCCATTGACCTTGGTTGGCCTCGACAAGTTCCAGAACATTGACATCAGAGTTAAGGTCACCGGTGGTGGTCACGTCTCTCAAGTCTACGCTATCAGACAGGCTATCGCCAAGGGTTTGATTGCTTACTACCAGAAATACGTCGACGAGGCTTCTAAGAACGAATTGAAGAAGATCTTCGCTTCTTACGACAAGACCTTGTTGGTTGCCGACTCCAGAAGAATGGAGCCAAAGAAGTTCGGTGGTCGTGGTGCCAGAGCAAGATTCCAGAAGTCTTACCGTTAAGAAAGTTTGTCAAATATTTTACTTGCTCATATATATATAACATCAATCGGGTTGTTATCAGATATGTCATAATGTAATATCATGTCCATTAGTATACTATTTTATAACTTTTTTAATACACTAAAACAACGTGAGTTGAGTATTTAAAGAAGTTAGCTATCATGGGTTGACCTGCCAACCTACAAAGCTCTCACGTAGATTATCATCTTTGAATCGGTGGAAACCATAACCATGTCTTTGCGGTACGATTGGATTTCTTCAATGTACTGGTCGTTGCTCAAGGGACTTAAGTCTTTTGCAAGAAAAAAATAAAAAAGAAGGGGCATACTGGGAATTGAACCCAGGGCCTCTCGCACCCAAAGCGAGAATCATACCACTAGACCACACGCCCTTATCTTATGGTAAAAGTGCTGTTTAGTGGACTCGCTCTGTACAAATGCCCTTGTGGTGCATGAGTCTCAGATCACAGCAGAACTAATCGACAATAATGATATTTATTGATTCGGGCCCCCACCTGCAAGTACCACTATCATTCATAGAAAGAGATGAGGAGAACACCTTTGTAAGCTTTACATGGGTCCCCAACTCCCTGATTCTAGCTGTTCTTACGCGGAAGGGTGTCTATTTATACGATAAGAACACACTCTTACCCATTGGCTCTCACGAGAGGTCACAAGAATCTCTAGTATCACATGGATCAAATGTGGCGATGAAGACGAAATATATCGACAATGCTTCTACAAAAGGTGATTTCCACATCCTTAACCTATTCATCCAAACGACTGCTAGTTTCGTGATTGTTTGCCAAATCCGCACTAACAACGAAATCCCGATATATCAGATCCACGACCAATCCGACGACCGTCTCATTCAGTCAGCTGAGCCCTTTCTCACGAAGAAGTTCAAGTTATCATTGACTAGCTTGATCAAATCGGCGAGTGAAATGATCACTTCAGGCCCAAATCAGACTCTTCCTAACTTGATCAACCCAGAGCACATACAAAACAGCTTCTTAATGGACAACAGCTTTTCTCCAGACATTCTGCTAGTTAAGAAGTTCAATATATACAAGATGTTAAAAATGGACTTCCAGGAACTTGACTTCTGGTTCGTCTCTAATTCTCATGAATTGTTTGTGCTAAACAAGAGTCCAGATGATCGCGAAACATTTCAGGTAGTGAACTTGCAAACTTTTGAAAGTCACATATTTGCCTTATCCGAATATAGCTGGTATAATAGCACACTGAAGATCAAATTTATGACCTACAACAAGTTCCAGGATTACTTTCTTTTTGTCAACGACATTAATGAAGTTTGGGTATTCAAAATCAAGGAAGACGTTGGGCACAAACTACAGATATTGGAAGAAAGTGGAGATATCACAAATGTTTCATTTAATCCGGTTAACGATTTGGTTGTGGTTAACCTCACATCATCTGTCCGTATTTTCAGTCTACCTTTCGGACTGAAGAGGCTTGCGTTTATCAAAGATGTTGCAAGTCTCACAAATGGTTGTGATTGCATGTGGTCTCCATCGGGGGACTTTTTCACTATTTTAGATAATGCTACGGGAGTTTGGTCTATTTATTCGAAATTTGGGGTACCGCAATTTACCAGTCTCCAGAAGCTGAAGTTGAATTTTTTGCGTGCTTCAAGCATTCAAATCAGTGAAAACTCGTTAAACATATTCGTGATTGACAGAGAAAAAAAGCTGATTTGCATATTGAAGCTCAGAAAACAGCTTTCTGATGGGGTTTGCTATAGTAGCGACTATATCAGCATTTTGAACGGCAATTCGATGATGAGTTTTCCAGTCCTTTCAAATTTCAAGAATTCGATTTATCGTGATTCACGTAACATTTCGATCACGAGAAACAGGCACGACCAGGTTGCTGTATCACATGGTGAAAACATCAGTATCTCTACTCCTATTCTATCAGATGGTGCTAACCACCCACTCTGGTTTATGTACAACTCGCACTCAGGTCCCAAAATGCGGATCAAAAGCCATTTCTGGTTCAATGACTACTTGGTATTGATTAACAGGTATACAGAGAACCTAGGTGATGACCTAGAGACTGCTAAATATGATGAAATACGGATAGTTAACGCAAAGAAGACCAAGCGGGGACACGGCGGCGAGGTTTTCAACTTTGATGAGGATTCTTTCATTTGGAACCACAACTTTCAAAAAACTAAGTTTATTGATGTTCAATACGTCAAGAATAGCCTGGAAAAAGGTAATGTGATAATCGTCACTGAAGACATGAAGTTAATAATCTTAGAACTCTCAACGACGAAAGTAAATGATGACATTGGAAATATCAAAACATACGACTTGTTCATAGAGATTTTCAAAGTCATCCACATGGAATCGATGAACACGGTCCTTTCTACTAACAATATCATTCAAACTACAATGATTGCAAAGACTCACTTCGTGTTTTTATTAAACACAGGAGAGTTGTACGTCATGAAAAACACATCTACAGTCGATAGAAATTCTCACTACAGCTTGGTTTTACTTGACAGACAAGTAGAACGCTTTGATTTATTCGAGGCTTCTGGGATTGAATATTTATACTACAGATCCGCCTTTGCGGACTTGAGGGTTTACGAGTTGGAACATTTGTCTGAGCCAACCATTAAACCCGTTATCATACCAATTAACCCAAACTTCCAAGTTTTGAGTATTTCAAACTCATATGAAGTGATATATCTAGATTCCAACCTATATGACGGATCATTCTTCACTGGTAAAATGTCCCGTGAAATGGTTCTCAACAGATTCATTGAGCACAATTTACTAAGGGATGACCCTGGCAGTAACCGATTTAAGAGCCAAAAGTACTATGAATATGCGTTAGAGTTATTACTATTCACATACCTCGACGAAGATAAAGACGACATGTTGAGAAAGTTGGTTCACGTTATTGGTGACAACAAGGACATTTTAATAAGGTGTTTCAGAAAAATAGAATTGACGCATTGGGAAAAGTACTTTGCGGTGCTAGATACCAACCTGACTGCATTGATGAAGGAAATAATAGCTTCAGGTAATGTTGAGCGGTGTTATCAGTTCCTCATCATATATTTGAACTCCAAGACTGAAGAGGATGAAGAGAAGGGCGTTCTCAGTTCCAACGATCTAGAGTTGGTGTCTAAAATTATAGATATGCTTGCAGATGCTGGAAAATGGGAGTGGTGTCTAGATCTTTGTCGTTTTATCAAACTCCTTGAACCCCAAGGTGAGTTCTTGAAAACCATTCAGAATTCATTGAGTGTATAGAATTAATTGGTAGCGCATTTATTTCCTGCATGTATTCCAACCAACCAAACGTCTCGATTTATTAAACAAAAAAACTGGAAACAAAAATTCACACCAACGAGTAACGACGACATGACGTTAGCTACTGAATTTGCAGAGACTACCCGTCGTTCTTTGACGAACGCCGAGATGCAGAAGAGAGTTTTGCACTTGTACCGCAAGTACATCAGATATTCCGGCGAGTTTTGTGACTTGTATGAGTTGGACATGCCAGTGGCTAATGTCAAGACCAAAATCAGACAAGAATTTGAAAGACAAAGATACGTTGAGGACTTGGGTGTCAGAAACATCTTGCTCATGAAGGGTCAGATGGAGTTCCAAGAATTAATTAACTTCTGGAAGCAGCAGTGTCACGTTATGAGATACTTCGATGACCAGAAATCATATAATGTTGTTGACAAGAACGACTTTGTTAAGAACTTCTTGAGAGGAAACTAGATTGTGGGAGCCATGAGGAAAGGCAAGGAGTAGCCTTCCATTGCATGATACTTTGAAAGTAATCAAGTGTATCTTGTATCATTGAGGTACATAACAAATAAACGATATAATCAGGGAATACTCTAGTGGGTTACAATCACTAGGAACTAGATTAAAATAGCAAGTAGGCCTTCATTTTACGTACATCTTTTAGGTTCACCTCGTGAAGGTATAAAAATGCTACAAGTGACTCAAAAGACTGATGTGTATCATTCAGGGTATTAAGATTAAGAAGCAAGCAGAACTAAACGCAAGTGGAACATTGGAGGGATGTGATAGGAGAATAACGGTGAAAAGTCACATTTACTCCAAGTGGTCATCCAATGGGGCTTCCTCCTGGTAGGCACCCTCAATGTCGTCATCTTCGTCGACGCTGGCTTCCTGGTATTGCTGGTATTCACTGACCAAGTCGTTCATGTTAGACTCAGCCTCATTGAATTCCAACTCATCCATACCCTCTGAAGTATACCAGTGCAAGAAAGCCTTTCTTCTGAACATAGCACTGAATTGGTCACCAACTCTCTTGAACAACTCCTGGATGGAAGTAGAGTTACCAATGAAAGTAGCAGACATGTCCAAGTCCTTTGGAGCAACAGAACAAACAGCAGTCTGCACGTTATTAGGAATCCATTCAACGAAGTAGGATGCGTTTCTGGTCTGGACCTTGTGCATTTCATCTTCGACTTCCTTGACGGAAACCTTACCTCTGAAAAAGGCAGCGACAGTCAAGTATCTACCGTTCTTAGGGTCGGAGGCTGCCATCATGTTCTTGGAGTCAAACATTTGCTGAGTCAACTCAGGAACAGTCAAAGATCTGAAAGACTTCGAACCAATGGAAGTCAATGGTGCGTAACCGACCATGAAGAAATGCAATCTTGGGAAAGGAACCAAGTTGACGGCCAACTTTCTCAAGTCAGAGTTCAACTGACCTGGGTAACGCAAGGAAGTGGTGACACCAGACATAACAGAAGAAACCAAGTTGTTCAACTCAGCGTAAGATGGCAGAGGCAACTTCAAAGTCTTCTGACAGATGTTGTACAAAGCTTCGTTATCGATACAGAAAGTCTCGTCAGAGTTTTCCACCAACTGATGGACGGACAAGGTAGCATTGTATGGCTCGATAACAGTATCGGAGACCTTAGGAGAAGGAACAACCGAGAAGGTGGCCATCATTCTGTCTGGGAACTCCTCTCTGATCTTGGAAATCAACAAAGTACCCATACCAGACCCAGTACCACCACCAAGAGAGTGGGTGATCTGGAAACCCTGCAAAGAGTCACAGCCTTCTGCTTCTCTTCTCACGACTTCCAACACGGAATCCACCAACTCTGCACCTTCTGTGTAGTGGCCCTTGGCCCAGACATTACCAGCAGAGGACTGGCCAAAGATGTAGTTGTCAGGTCTAAATAAGTTACCGATGTGAGAGTTCTTGACGCCATCGATGGTACCTGGCTCCAAGTCAACAAGAACAGCACGAGGAACGTACTTACCAGAAGAAGCCTCGTTGAAGTATACATTCAACTTTGCTCTCTGAATCTCATCGACACCGTGGTAGTTTCCGTTTTCATCCAATCCATGCTCACCGCAAATGGTTTCCCAAAAGGCAGCACCCTATTTCAGTTAGTATGATGTATTATAAACCTTTAGAGCCGTAATCGCTTGCGATAAACCACTCGCTGTGAAGCGTCAATCGGTCTTTAGAACGTCTATACTTACGATCTGGTTACCACACTGGCCTGTAGACAAATGAATCTAGAAGTTGTTAGTACTGTCTTTGCTGGCGTATTACCATCGTTACAGATCTGGCGCGTCTGATCGGGAACATTGATAATTCAACATGGATGAATCGACTTACGATTTCTCTCATTGTATGTGTGCTTCTGTTAGTGTGAACGTAGCGTTTAACTGCACTTCAGATGATCTGACGAAGAGTATAAAAACCTATTAAAATACTCGAACAAAAAAACTGGGTTGTCTGTAACGTTTGTTTTGATAAAATTGGCCCGAGTTTTTTGCAGGTTAGTACCCGCACTGCTAAAAAGCTCACTAGTTATTTGGCGAATTTTACATGTTACACACGTCTTCGTCAACACAAATCGTGTTAGTCCTTATTTGGAATATCGTAAACAATGCTACGCTTGACCATATATGCAGGTACTTTATGTGAAAAGGTTACGATGGGAGGATTGGCAAATAACAGACGTCAGAATATACTGAGCTAGACCTGGACGGGCTAATTAAAGAAGAGTTCTATGTATTCAGATCATATTTCGATGGAAATTCAGGAGCTGCCACTGAAGTTCAAAAGTTGTATAAATATTTAATCCAAATTGGAAAGGTTTTGAAAACTCTCGTGTACTTTCCACCGCAAGGTGTAAGTTTGCGGTGATGCTTAGTATAGACTATTTCGGTAGCGCCAGCTCGTGGGAGATATTCCGAAACCGTCAAGTGCGTATTTTGGTAGCGCCAAATGCTTTCTGTTGTTGATTTTTTTTGGTAGCGCAGCAACGAGAATTGAATTGGAAAAAGTACAAGTGTTGTGTTCCTCAAAGAGCTGCCAGGAATGTCCACCAGTATCAAAAACAGGACCTTTGAGTTCCAACAATGCGTATCTTCATTTGACAAGATCAACAAGAAGAATAGGCAACAGCCACAGAATGCGACCCAAGTGCCACCAAAGAAGTCGCAGTTTAGCCAACATGCAAGTGTTATCGCAAAAGATATAACGCATGTGACCGACATGTTGAGCAAGTTGGCTTTGCTTGCAAAGAGGAAACCCCTTTTCGATGATAAGCCTGTGGAAATCAGCGAGTTGACCTACGTAATAAAACAGGACATCTTCAAGATTGAACAAAACATCCAGAACTTGCAGAAGTTCATGAAAGGAGACACCTCGATTCAAATAGACACTCAGGTTTCACAATTCTCAAAGAATGTGGTTACTTTACTCAATTCTAAGATGAAGAACGTAAGTGGAGAGTTCAAAAACGTTTTGGAAATTAGACAGAAGAATGAAATCTTGAACAAAAACCGAACAGAGAACTTTCTCTCGTCAACAAATGCACACCATCAGCTGACTGGTGGAGATATTGGGAGGGCAAAATCGCCATTGACCGATGGCTTGTCGACGAACGAGAACCCGTTCTTATCGAATGCCCCCGTCACCAATCAATATACCCAGGAGGAAATAGCCGGCAACTCGGCCAACCCATACTCAAACGATTACCTTTCGATTCCCAACCAGAGCCAGCAACTTTTACTCATGGAAGAGCAAACTAGTGAGTACTTGCAGCTGAGAAACACGGCTGTGGAAACGATAGAATCCACAATCAATGAGGTCGGTAACCTTTTCCTGCAGTTGGCCACCATGGTTTCTGAACAGGGAGAACAGATCCAAAGAATAGATGAGAATGTCGAAGACATAAGTTTGAATATAAGTGGAGCCCAGAGGGAATTGTTGAAGTACTACGCGCATATATCGAGCAACAGATGGTTATTCCTCAAGATTTTCGGGGTCTTGATTTTGTTCTTCTTCTTGTGGGTTATGGTCAGTTAGTTGGGTAAATTTGAAGCACATCGAAATAGTAGAGAGGAGAGTTTACCAAGATTCAAGGCAAGGAAGCGCTAGATTACAAGATGCATACTAGTATACCAAGGATACCAATAGTACAGAATGGTATTATGAAGTCCTAAAAGTCGTAGTCACCTTAATATTATCACGTTAACATAATAGTAGGAAAATCAGAGTATACTTGACCACTGACTATTCTGTGCGGCCATCTTCCCATTACTTAAAGTTCTTCAATAGGGAATGCTGACCAGCTTATCAATGGTCGTGTCGCGACCGAATTGCCCTCGGTCAAAATTATGCGAACGGATATCGAAACGCTCCCTAGGATTCGCAAGGATATACATTTCTGATTTACAAACCACAACCACCACTTCCTAAAACCTTTTACGCATCATAGCCATGTGGAACTATTTATTTGGTGGACAGAAGCAACAGCAAAAAAAGGAGCTTCCCAAGAAGGCGATTGTGGAGTTGCGTGAACACATCCAGACGTTAAACAAAAAGCGCAACCACTTGGAACTGCAGATATCTGACCAAGATGCACTTGCACGGAAACACATCAGCACTAATAAGATACTTGCCAAGAATGCGTTGAAGAGGAAAAAGACATACGAGGGTAATTTGCTCAAGATTGAGAACCAGATCGAGTCCTTGGAGTCGCAGTTGACTGCCATCGAAGGCGCCAACTTAAACTTGGAAACAATGAAGGCAATGAAGCAGGGCTCCAATGCCTTGAAGCACTTGCATGGCGAGTATGATATTGACAAGGTCGAGGAGACTATGGACGATATCCGGGAGCAGGTCGAGCTTGCCGAAGAGATTTCGGATGCTATATCGAGACCCGTGGCCAACGATTATGTTGATGAAGATGAGCTCGATGAGGAATTGGCTGCATTGCAGGAGGAAGCTGAGCATAGCAAGCAGCCTGCTCAGAAACAGGCGCTGGTGCCACAAAGGGAGCATAAGGAAGAGTTGCCGTCGTTCCCAACCGTGAACAGGACAAAGCCACAGGCTGCCCAAGAGGAAGACGAGGACGAGGAGGCATTGAAGGCCTTGCAAGCGGAAATGGGTTTGTGATGCTAATTGATACATGAATACACAATAATAGTAGAAGTTATTAGTAACTCACGGGGAGGCGAAGCGTAGATATAATGTGCTAAAGTCTAGCATCAAGTGATAGCTTTATCAGCGTCATTGAGGAAGAGAATCCATAAATCGACTCTAGAAGTAAGGCTGGCTTGAAGAATTTCATGGGGAAGCGCGGAAGAAGGGGGCGTTACGAAAATCTGGTAGATAATTGACTGAGACGGGCGATGCACACATTACTATGACAAGTACAAATGTCAGTACGTTTAGGATACCCATGGTTAGAAAAGGACTGAAGGATTGAAAGGGAAGTTGAAGCTTATAGAATTTTATAGCATAGAAAATGAAAGTTGGTGGTGCGAAAGTTAGCATACACCATAAATACTTAATTATTGACTACAAAATTCAACTTGGGATGTTCGAGTATAAACCGTGTAATCACTATTCTCTGTATATGCAAATAGTTTTTTTCAAGTATGACGTATTGCGTGTTTGTTATTACCTACGTGAAGATACTACTAGGGTTAAACAAGATTCTAGATTTATCCAAAATTTCTACAGAATACTACATTTTCCAAATTTAGTTCCAAGCCTTTACCAATATAAATTAACAGTTCTCCATTGAGAGATACTCTCTATCATACAGCTAAAGATCCAAACACTTCCAAATATTGACACCTCCTTCTCTTTGCTTAGCCAACAGTTAGTCGTCCTTATCTCAGTTTATCATTACTACACATAGTTTCTTTTGATTACAAATCAATTACCAAGCACGATGGCGCAGAGTGTAGCTTCAAGAAATTTTTCATCAGCTAACTTAACTACAAAGATGTTACAGGCTTCTGCAAGGAGGAACGTGACGAAACATGCTACCTTCTGGCTGGTACGTGCCATCAGTGGGACCTCAAAGAGTGCAAACCCCACTGTTGCGACTCCAATAACAGCACAGCAAGACTATATCCTGTACAAAAGTCTCCTCGATGACCTCCACACTAGAGAGGCCGGGGACAAAAAAAGAGTGCTGGCGCACCTTCGGTCTTTTAAGGATATTAATGAGAAGACATTCGAGAATGTTTCGGACAGAGAACGGCGTGAAGTGGCGTGGTCATCACTGTACGACCCGGTAACGCGCTCGCCATTTGCCAAAGATGTGGTGCACTTGCACTCACTCCTTGATGCACTTTTAGCAAGTAAGAATTTTGACCGAGCTGAGCGCATCTTGCGTGCTATATTCCCGCTCCTTGCAAACCCTGAACTGTATGTCTTCACTTTCAATGAATATTTTCAGGCATGGGCACTCCAGGAATCGGTAACGCTTGACGAGGCGATAAACTTCAAGACCTCATTTGGCTCGCAATACAACATGAGATTTAATGACCGTACATATGCCATACTATTGGCCAAGCACTTGGCCACGAAAACTCCACATGGCAAGTTTCTTGCACAGTTCGGGGTCAAGAAATCGCGTGACATCTTCGTGCACATTGATGTGATCGGTGCTGACGGCTTGATGGAGGTGTTTAAGGGTGAGGAAATCACCGAGGCACATGTTCCAGAAGACTTTAAGCATTTGTACAATCAGGTACACGAACAGGAGGAGACAGAAGAGACGCCGTTGTACTTCAACGAGAACGAGCAAGTTCCCACTATCGAGAAAGACACAGAAAATTTACGTGCGGTGGATTCGTTCGGACTCAAGGTCATCAGACATACGCTTTTGGGGCTTAGAGAAGAGACAGGTAGCGATGAATTGGCAAAGATCGTGCGGGAGATTGAAGACGAATTGAGAGTAGTTAATGGAAAGCCAGATGAAATTGAGGCTAACACTGAAACAGAAAACGCATTCGCCTTAACCAAGCGTAACTATCATTCCATATATACCTGTCTTAAAACAGACGAACAAAAAGCCCGTTTTAACGAGGCTCTTGACATATTCAACGAATCGAGACAGCGCCAGCTTGAGCTCCGAGGCGTTGATGGCGCCAAAGAAAAGTGGAAGCACGAGTTCGATGAGATGCAGCGCCGTGGTGCGCTCAACGTCAACCGCGGACTTAACGCGCAGTTATTCAAGTGGTACTCCGAGTTCTTGCCGTATGTTGAGGAAGAGGTGAAACAGTGTAAGATGATGTTGGCAGGTGAGTCTCCATCAAAGAAAAACCTCTCCGCACAAGAGGCTCAGATAATCAAGGACCGCGAATACTACGCCCCCTACATGGCACTCGTGCCACCTCAAAAGATGTGTGTGGTCACAATCTTGGAAATATTGAAGTTGACTTCGACTGGAGGAATCGACAACGGTATGCGTGCTGCACGTGCACTTCTCTCTGTGGGTCGTGCTATCGAACTCGAATATCGCTCCCAGAGCTTTGTGGACACTGAAAAGAAGGTTCACCTGAGCAAAGTTCGCACCACCAGTCAATGGAAAAAGCTTCTTCGTGTGAAAAAACAAGATATTGCGGCCGTTGACACCCAGTGCATTAATGAGTGGAATAACGCTGTCTCTGCAAAGGTAGGCGCGGTACTCATCTCGCTCTTGAAGCATGTGGCTAAGGTTCCTGTCAAGGGAGTTGACCCAACCACAGGAAAGCAGGTCACAGGAGTGCAGCCTGCAATCCACCATTCATACAAGTACTCGAATGGACAGAAACTCGGAGTGTTTTTGATACACAAGGAGGTTGTTCGTCAGTTGGCAGGAAAGTCCTTCAGCAACTGTGTTCAGCCGCAGTTGCTTCCAATGTTGGTGCCACCACGTCCCTGGTCCACACACAACGACGGTGGGTACTTGTTTTCACGTAATTCTTTGGTGCGTAGTAAAGACTCTGCAGAGATCTCGGCATACTTGAAGGCCGCCTCAGATGCAGGAAACTTGAATGAGATCTACGAAGGATTGAATGTTTTGGGAAATACAGCATGGACCGTCAACAGACGTGTCCTCGAAGTCATTATTAAATACTGGAATACTGGTGAGAAGTTTTTGGATATCCCTCCAATCATCGACGAGCCGGTTTTGCCAACGCCAATTGCCGCAGATGCTGAACCCCTGGCCAAGTACGAGTACCAGAAGCGTGTCAGACAGGCAGTCAATGATGCGCTGCTGGCAAAGTCGCAGAGATGTGACACCAACTACAAGTTGGAGATTGCACGTGGGTTTGTTGGTGAAAAGATCTTCTTTCCACACAATGTCGATTTCCGTGGGCGTGCATACCCCTTGTCGCCCCATTTCAACCACTTGGGCAATGATATGACCAGATCTCTCTTTTTGTTTTGGGAAGGTAAGGCATTGGGCGAAAGTGGTATGCGTTGGCTCAAAATCCACTTGGCCAATGTGTTTGGAATTGACAAGAAGCCGTTGGAAGAGCGTGTGCAATTCGTGGACGACAACTTGCAAAACATTTTCGAGTCTGCTAGAAACCCATATGCCAAGGATGCATGGTGGCAACAGGGTGAAAAGCCATGGCAGGTGCTAAGCTGTTGTATGGAGTTGAACGAGGCATACAAAATGGAAAACCCGCTTGACTTCGTGTCGCACATCCCCGTTCATCAGGATGGTTCCTGTAATGGTTTGCAGCACTATGCTGCTCTTGGAGGTGACTTCGAAGGTGCACGCCAGGTGAACTTGGTGCCTCTGGACAGACCACAGGATGTGTACGCCCACGTCGCTGGCTTAGTCAAGGAGCGTGTGGATAAAGAAGCACTCGAGGGAAACAAGTATGCGCTCTTCTTGCAGGACAAGATCACTCGTAAGGTCGTCAAACAGACAGTCATGACCAACGTGTACGGTGTGACCTTTGTGGGTGCTGCGGCACAGATCAAGAAGCAGTTGGACAAGTACTTTGACAAGGATTGCACTGAAGACAAGACAGAGTATTCACGTTACCTCACAACACACGTTTTTGCGCTGGTTCGTCAGCTCTTCGAAGGTGCGCATGATATCCAAGATTGGTTAGGTGAAAGTGCAAGACGTATCAGTAAATCTGTGAGAATTGACTATGACGAACAGCTTGTTGCTACATCTGCAGGTGGCGGATCTGATGCAACAAAGCCCAACCACATGTCTTCAGTGATCTGGACTACACCTCTTGGCCTCACATGTGTGCAGCCATACCGTGTCTCAAAGAACCAACTTGTCAAGACGAATCTTCAGGACATTTCGATCTCGGACCCATTTGGTGCTTCACAGGTTGACTCGCGTAAGCAGTTGACGGCGTTCCCACCAAACTTTGTCCACTCTTTGGATGCCACACACATGTTGATGACATCGCGTGCATGCGGTCGCAAGAACATGTCTTTCGCTGCGGTGCACGATTCTTACTGGACGCATGCGCTGGATGTGGACGAGATGAATGCGGAGATTCGTAACCAGTTTGTGGATTTACACAAGAGCAATTTGATTAGTCAGATCAAAGACGAGTTTGAGAAGCGTTATAGTGGATGTTTGCAGGTGGTCCTCATCCCAAGCACCCACCCTGTTGCGCAACGAGTGAAGGAGGTCAGACGCAACATTGTCAAGAGCTTGGGTAGAGCGCTAACTGTGGCGGATGAGATCTACTTGGAAAAGAAGCGCTTACAGTTGCTTTCTTCGCTGAACCCCAAGAACGTTAAAATGGGACAGGAGATGTTAACGACCGTTAGTGTGACCGAGGGAGAAGACTTGAATGCCGTTGCAGTTTCATCTTCGCTGTCCAAAGCCATGCAAGTGTTGGCTCCTTTGAAATTCCCAGATATCCCTGAGAGAGGTGGATTAGACGTGGAGGTCGTCAAGAAATCAACATACTTTTTCGCCTAATGGAGCATAGCGAGAAGATAGTCGCAGCAGGTGGCTGAGACTGAAAAAAACTTACGAGGAGACAATTTAAAATCATAATGAGTCGGCATAGACAAATAGGGACGGCCGGGAGAGATCGAAGGATAAACTGTTGGAAACATATAGACAAAGACACAGTTGGCGAGAAGATAAAGGTCGATAAGAAAGACAGAGGCAGATACCCTACATTGTACATATAATATGGGCGTGTAAATAGAATCGCATGAGATGGAAGAAAATATGTAGAACTATAGTATCGCACGAAACGAGTGTCATTTCCATTATCAGTACATTATGTTTTATGTGCATATCTAACGCTCCATAGTCTCCCCAAATACTGACCACCTCGGGCGTCTTCCCCCATTTCTAAATTATTGAAAGCTACTAATGTTCCATGTCCGCCTCAAATATTCGTTTCATTCTCTCAAGGATCATGCAACTACTTTCCCATCCTCTGAGCATCTAAGCTATATAATCTTACCCTGATGCTCAAGATTCTCTATCAAGGGCAAAAGTGGCTCCATCTCACTCCGATCAATCAAGCTGTATTCCTTTGCGAAACTTATAAAGTGCGCAAAGAATGAGTTCCAATGCGCCTCCAAAGACAAGTGTACGATCTTGTCGAAGTGATTGTGATAGATGTGCGCAAATATACGGAACATCTGTCTTGTAATGTTTTTGCAATCCTTCATGAAATTGGGAGGGAAAGCACCACCATTCTTTGTGGGAAACACTGACTGATCATTCAACTTCCTCGAGATCCACGATAAAACATACTCAATATACTGTCCCGCAGGCAAGTTTACTGCCGGGCCGTTTCCATCGATCCACAAGTAATTGGTATTGGGACCCGCGTTCATTGTAGGGTATGCTTCAGGTGTCATATATTCCTCAAAAACACCGTAGAATTGATTCAAGTTGTTGTAATTTTCAAATATATTGAGAGCAATCCACTCCCCATAGTCTACGTACTTGGGAAGTTGTACGATAGTCTTGAAAGAACCCTTCACGAGCGCAGTCTTTACGAAAGGTTCGCACATGAACAACGGGAGCTCGTCGCTCGTACTTACAGACTGTTTTTTGGGCAGAACCTGCAGAGTTTGTCCCTTCGAGGATCCCGTGCCTGCACGACTTCGTCTCGTAGGCGAAGACGGATTTGTAAACTGTATCTGGCTACCACCGCGCCCCTGCTTCGCAGGCGATAATTTTGTTGGCGAATGAGCTCTTCTGATGGGAGATGTACCTGAATGGTTGGAATGTGCATAGAAAGAGTCATTTTCGACATCACGTTTGTTCTTTTTGGAGTTCCGCCCGAACCCTCTTATAGTGTTGAGAAACGACATAGGGGAAATACCGTAGTTGATTTGATATACAAACGACACTTGTTTTTCATTCACGCGTAGATCACATGATGTATCACGTGAAACAATAAAGTTTACCACCAAGTGTCGGAATAGGGTATGGTTCTCAAGTCTATGTTATAGCAGAAATTTTCGTGTAACAGGTGTAAGTAAACTAGTCCACTAAAAGAAAGGGATTTGACTTTAAGTAAATGGTATTGTGGCGTGGATTGAATAACATGGGTATTTGATATTTTTGTAATTTCTATACAATCGTAACCAAAAATTACAAGATGTTTACAATTATCAATAATTCTTCGGATATCTTTAGACAAACGCACCTAATGACTGGCCCATCTTGATTTTCTGACCTGGAGTCAAATCAAATTTGAAGTTAGTTGGGGCTTCAAAAACTAACACCACCGTAGAACCCAACTTAAAACCACCAACCTCTTGTCCCTTGGTCAAAGGGTAGCCTCCAAGCAAGCGACTAGCCTTGGAGTATGTTGCTTCGTACACGGTGTTCTTTTTCAACCTTTTTTTCTCAACCTTGGCGGCTGCTGCATCGGATAATGTAGTAGACTCAGGCACTTTCAGATCGCCATCGTGCAATAATGGTGTATTTTCATCAACACTTGGCGCTTTCTTAGTAGAATAAACCTCATGCTCGTAACGCTCATTTGTCTTCAAGTCCTTGTCAAAGTTCACGATGATACTTCCCACATTTGTGGCACCCACAGGAATCATCAGAAAGAAACCATATTTCCAATAACCTAACAACGCAACACGCTCATTCAAAACAAACAAGCCTTGGAGAGTCTTTTGGAAGAATGGCGCAACAGAGAACAATTCGCCGATAAAGTGACGCCTTAACGTGGTGACCCAGTTCACCGGTGAGTGGTAACGGTGGTAGTCACCTGGAGCGAGATATATGACAACGAAAAACAAGTCGTTTTTATTGTCGGTCTTATTTCCAAGCAAGTTCGTAACTGAAGAGGGGGTAAGGTCTCTTGCGACAGCCAACTCACGCGAGAGGTCGGTCGAAGGGGCAGTCTTATCGCCATCATCCTTGTACTCCAACTCATTGAGACGGTATGTCGAGTCGCTCATTCCATGCAGCTTGGCAAACTCCTCATGATGCTTGTCATCATCCTCTGACGACGAATCTGTAAAGTCAAGAGACTGACTAGGTGCAGCCAATTTCTGGGTGTTAAGACCCAATAATGCATCGATGGAATATGTCATACCCTTCACCTGCTCAATTTCACCATTTTCAACCAGTCCAAAACCCA
The DNA here is from genome assembly GCA_003707425.3 of Kodamaea restingae. Lineage (NCBI taxonomy): Eukaryota > Fungi > Ascomycota > Pichiomycetes > Serinales > Debaryomycetaceae > Kodamaea > Kodamaea restingae. The sequence continues at coordinate 222,639 of PPJA03000014.1, forward strand.
ATACCTTTCCATCCGAGGGGGACACGAGCTCCAGGTCTGCCAATGGCCTTACTCCGGGGCGCAACTTTCTGTAGAAAAAGTCCGACAAGTTCGAGTACTTGGTCAAATCGGGCTCGTCCATTTCATCTAGATGCACACCAAAAACTGCAGAGTAGAGTTTGTACAGTGGACTACGAAGCCACACAGGCAAGTCAATGGAGTTAACCTGGCCCCACAAACGTGAAATGCTCTTCAAAGGTAATGTAGAGTAGGCGTACAACAGCCACGACTGTGGCTTAATCTGGTAGGGGTTTGGTGAGACCTCTTCATCGTCGAACTCACCTCTATCGTAGCGAATCTTTGACGCAACACCAGTGATGACAACAACCAAGGAGGTTAAAGTCCACCAGCGGATGAATCGTCTGCGCTGCTGCCTGCGTGTGCGTGCTTCGACAGAGAAGAAGCGCTTGTGCAAGTTTTTCGTCTTGTTCTTCAACTTCTGGTTGGCACTGGAAAGATGGCGGGTAGAAATACGCAACTGGGGCAAACGGTTGTTCACACTAGGCCAACTCGAGTAGTATAAGACGTTTCTGCGAGGTCTCGGAATCTTCGGAAACAGCTGGTAGTATGAGCTCAAGTTGTAGGGACTAATGTACGACCTGAATCTTTTCTGTTGCGAGTGGTGTTCGCCTGCCATCTCGGAAGCGATAGAATTTGCACGCGATAATGGCTGCTTAATGTCCATTCTTTGAGGACCGTGGAGAGTAGAGTTCATGGCCAGCTTTGCGCTTGAGGCCACGCGCGGGGATCTATAAACCATCAAAGGGACAACAATAAATAAAAAGCGCGAAACGAAAACTACAGGCGCTCAAAATTGAGAAAACAGCAGAAAAGGGCAGAAAAATAGCAGAAAAGAGCAGGAAAGAGCATGAAAGAGTAGAAAGTAACAGAATGGGGTATAGTAGACAAAGTCAATAGAACTTAGACTGGTATAGTGGTAACAGAAGACTCACACCATTGGGATCATAGTGAGTCTCATGGCCTGTTTCAAAGCCTCTTGATCCAAAGAGGTAATTTTTCGTGTGAGGGGACCTTAAAGAATGTACTCTTTGATCAAGTGGTAACATACTATAAGGGGAATTACTCGAATAAGGTTGACATGAGAAAATGCAGCCACATAATATCTGGGAATCAAGGGATGTCATTAATGCGGGACGACGGCTTGTAGAGAACGGATGAGGAAAATAGGTGGTGGTTATGATACATGTATATGAATGCATGTGAGAAAAACGTAAAGCGAGAGAGTTGGTATTATAGGGGTCAATTGCGACGAAACATTATGGAGTCAGTATGAAGTTACTGCTATGATGATAATCCAGTTGGATGGGTTCTTGACAAGAGCGATTTTTTTGTGGGAGATGCTTTTGCCAGTTGGAGATGGAGCTGATGTGCGATATCTTATAAAGACAGTCTTTGGTTTTCTTGGCTTTTCTACGTCATTGGTGTGTTTGCCAATTACAGACATGTGCTTGATTGGATTACGTAGCCCCTGGCTGCACCTCTCATTGGTGCGGTTCCTTGTAATTGGTAATTTAGCGCCATGCATAATTACGATTGATTTAAGCTAGTATGTGAAGCACAGACAACACACTACTCTATACTACCTCACCGAATGCATAACAAGCCCCAAACTCACCCCTTCACTTTGACAAATGGACGCTTCTTTCTTTGCTGATGCTTCATTGTACTTGAGCTATTTGCTTGAATGGGCCAAAGTACCTGTTAGACCCTTTGAAAGATAATTATTTACACCTCTGGTCCAGAATAAGGCAAGATATGCTTTATGAAAATTCCCTGTAATGTCCCCTAGAATAAACAAGGTGTAGAATTAGTGTTGTTTCATTTTCTTCAATGCAGCTCCATACTTAAACTAAACACTAGTTGTTTCAACTTCTCCACAAAATCCACTCCGATATAATGCAAGTTCTCCCCCAATACCCGGTCGGCATAGGCAAACACCAACCGTAGATTCCATAAGTCTTCCAAAGTCCTTGGGCTTCTAGCCATGGCCCTCAACTCTAGACGATCGTCCACAATCTCGTCGATACTGCTAGGGGATGATTTTTCTTCTTCCCTCTTGCTGGTGTTCTCCAATAAGAGCAAGCGCTGCTCAAGTGAATCTGTCCCAAGTACCTCCATCTTGATGATCTGCAGCAAATGAAAGCCCACATCAAGCCTCCCATTTGCTATTTGCAATGCCTTGCTTTCGTTGCTCAATAATACACCAACCGAAGACCGGAGCATCTCGTAGTTCTTTTTGCGGTACACAAAGATCGTCAACGAGCGCTTAAACATGTCCAAGTACTCGCTATGCAACGCAAAGTCGATGTTGACCTTGAAGTGGTCGCTCGAAACAGTTGTAACATCCATAAGTGTGTCTAAAGGAGGCAAGAGACACGGCGCGAGCATTTCACGACAACTACCATCCTTCATTTGAACTCGAACAGGGATCTTGCATGGTTTGCCACTGTTCACATCTCGTACCACAAGGCATCGAGGTTCAACCAGTAGAGCCCAAAAGTGCCGCAACGCCTGCAAGTGTACTTCATGATCCGCATTACCGTTAGGCGAGATTGGGTACATAGAGGTGACTAAGCACGCCACGGCAAAATTACTGCTTCCCATGGCATACTGTCCTCCGCTCAAAAATAAGAATCCTAGGGCCAAGTTTATAGCCATGTAGTTACCATACCCCATATCTTTACCCGTGTTGTGATGGAGTACACGCAAGCGACGGAATGTGTCCAAATCGCCACTACCAGCCATAACAACTGAAAGCGAGAGCGCAAGCGAGTTTTGGATGTTGATCGCACTGTGACGAGCAATTCTTTGATCGTAGTTACTTGCGGGTTTCTCGCTCACGGACATTAGCATATCCAAGTACCGTAACAACGTGAGTTTTGCATTTTCATCGTGGCTCAGTGCGTACTTGATAGCAATCGACATACACGTGCCACCCAAGATATTAAAGAAACCCAACTGATCGCTATCGAGGTTGTTCTCTGGCCGATGACAATGGCGATATTTACTCAAAACTGCAGGTGGAATCTCCAGTTCAACCCATTCGACGCTATTTCCAATATTGTCCCACATGACCAAGTTCCGAGAAACGCAGCGTAGAAAGAGGAAATCGGGCCGCACATAATCAAGAAGCTGCTCCAGAATTGGAACCTTCAACTTAGAGGCAATTGCACTATTTCCCGTGCGCATGTAGATGAAGCCGAGTGCTAAAATTGCGCCACAGCATGACTTATCTAATTCTTGCATTGGCTGGAAATCTTTCATGGAGGTGGCGAGTGAGAGGAGCTTGTCAACGAGTGGTGTGTCATTGAGGCCTCGTAAGTCATCACCTTTGCCCAAATTCACAAACCCAAGTGAAATTCCTGCTGCAAGTCGGTACCCTTCATGGATTTGAGCACTATCACTCTGGTAAACTACCAGTGTGAGCTGTGACAAGAGAATTTCACTCATGCGTCTGTGCTGGCTCTCCAAATAAAGTAACCCTATGCCGACCAAGCCTGCAGTCTGCACCATAACCAGTACGTTCAAGTCATTTGCACCTTGAGGAAGAAGAGCAACTGCGTGCACAGAAAGAACTTTGGTGAGTTTGTTGTCCATGGTACCCCGTGCACTTGCAGCCATCCCGATCAACAAGCCTACACTTGTCAATGGATGCTTGGGTCCCAAGTAATTGTAGATATGCCATTCTTCCAACCGCTTCAAGTGCCCGTTCAATCCCAAACCCATGAGGAATCCAGCATGCTGAGCGTTAAGTTCCGAAGGCTTGTTGAAGATAATCCAGCTTCCAGATATGCCCTGCGCCCCACGATCGACACTGAGGCCCAGCGAAACTCCATTGTGGAAAGAACCCCACTCGTGTAAATTGGGGTCAAGCGCACCCTCTGAAAGGATGATGTTTGTGAGAGTCGGTGCAATCAAGGTGTTCAAATTGAACTTGGGAATGGGGAACTTCTCTGTGAGCAAGGGTCGCCGACTCGAATAAAACAACGCTGCACGACCAATCGGAATTGTGAGAGTCCTCAAAGCAACGATTGAAGCCAATTCACGTTGTAGCACAACCAAATCGTACTCACTCAAATCATCGGCTACATGTGTCAATGTTGCTGTCTGCGTCTTTGTCTGGTGGAGTAAAGTGGTAATCTCATAGTACCTCCTATCAGCATCGAAAATTAACTTGGTGATACCTATACGATCAGCCTCACTTTGGCCATCCCAGGGTGAGATGCTTTCGTTGTGGTCGATGATGTTTGAAAGGATTTCACCAATCAGCTTTGTTTGCAGATCACGAGTGGTCTCTTGCGTCTTGAATTGCTTCTCAGTAAGGAACATGTTCAAGTCTCGCCTACCGACCAATTCCAATGCTTTCCCGGTCCACTCGAAAGCAGGGTTTTCTTGGCACACCAGAATAATCTCTTTAAGTGGGAAACGGACCCCAGGGGGGTATGTCTCCAACTCACCCAGCGTGATATTATACTCGCACATCAAGTCAATCACCGCGTTCGGACCGTAATGTGACGAATCAACCACCTCAAAGAGCTTTAGGATGTGGTGTGTGCGTGGAGTAATTAGCAAGTCAACAGAGTCTGACTCTTCAACAAGCTGGGAAAATGTAACGTACTGACTGATATTCTCTGTGAATAAGCTTGCCAATGACTCAAGCAAGTTTGGTGGCGACTCTAGCACAATGGTCGATAAAAATAGCACACGCAGGTCCAATAAGCTGGACTCCACTCCGTAATACTGGGTCCAGGTATCAGGCCAGCCCATCCAAGTAGTGATCTGGGCTAGGAGCACGGCCATTTGGTCCAACTGTAGTTTAGCCATGGAATCTAGGCGGAGATCTTCGCGAAGAATATGCAAAGAGAGTGTGATGTAGGGAACAAGATCGGAAAGAGAGTAATTGATTGTATAAGCCTCGTGAAGGGTCTTTGCACGCAAAAGGAGCGTGGAAAGCGCTGACTTCTTTGGCTCTGTGCCTTCAAAAGGATACATGATGGACAACAATGCAACCACAAACGCATTCCATTCATTGTTATCATCCATCAAGGCCGCACGCCAAAGCATCCACATGGATTCGTTAATCTTTGATCCTGAAAGGTATTTAAAGCACCGCAAACAACGCCGCACAAAGTCGTTCATTGGCTCCAACAGGAGCACTAGTGAGTGGACCTCACCAGAAACATCTTTGAGAGCGATAAGATCATCGTGGCACCCTATGATCATTGCCGCAGGAAACCCTATGTTCACACAAGGAGAAACTATGTCTAAGAAAGGATTGACCAAATGCACTGAATTGTCACGCAACACCGCTAGTAGGCCATTGAAACTGGGGTGATGAAAAGACTCGCAATCTGTACAAATGATGTTATAACACGACTGGGAGCTCGAGGTTACCGGATTATAGATGTACACACGGCACTCTCTGCGGACCCTGTTGAATACTGCTATCGCCTCTTGGTCTTCATAAACCAATCCACATACCTTGATCTGCAGCGGGTCGTGAACCTTCACCAAATGTGAATCTATGCGTGTGAGAATCATCTCCTTTTTAAACGTAGGATACTCTGTTTTCTTGTCGAACCCTGGCTCCGTACTCATTCTTGCAATGGACGAGATGTCGGAGAGAAGAGTACTCGTGCGTTTCTTTTCCATATTCACCGAATGTATGTGTGTATTCCCTGATGGTAAACCTGACATACTATTGGCCGAGTGGATGTGACTGGAGGTGGAAAACCCAGAGTAATGGTTTAGTCCTGGATTGTTATGTCCATGGCCAGAGTGATTATAGTATCCCAGACTTGCAGCTTGAATTTCCATATCGTCCTCGAGAATGCGCGACTGGTTAGGGGTGTAAGCCAATGACTGTTTTCGTTTATATTTAGATACACCATTCCTTTTGTTGTTTCTCGTAGCCGCACGCACATGGTACACAGTAACTGTCGAATCTTGAGCATTGAATGTCGCACATAAAGTACTTGCCTTTTGGCCGTGTTTGGGAAAGTACAACAAGCTCTCATTTCGAGATATCACAGAGGTTGAAGATGTAGTCACTACTCTGAACTCCCCATTGGGCCCCACCAAGGTGAGGAGAGTGGACGTGTGTAGTTGCTGCGGGTGAACTGAGCCAGACAAGGGAAAGTTTTGGTCACGCTCTAGGAGCACGCCAGCCTCCACAGAGTACGCGCTCCTCAACGTGAAGGGAAGACTCACGACAAAAACACGACTGTCAGGGTAGTAGATTCGGGCTTCTTTCTTGAAACAGACAACAAGTATGTTTGATTTAGTATCAGGTGACCGACCTTCAGGTGAAAATGCTGTGAACATAGCGGTTACCACGTCTTCGTCAAAGGTCAACTTTTTGAATATAGTGTTGCCCTTGAGAATCACCACCTCTTTGGTGGAAATCAAAAGACGCCTATCTTCGCTGAATATCTTTGTATCAACCACATTGGTACAAAAGCGCGGTAGAAGCTTGTGTTTTAGCTCAAATGCCGGTAACGTGAGGGCGCTAGTCATGTAGCGCCTGAACAATAGAAAAAAGTTCTGGCTGCAATTTTGGAAGTGATAGTGAGATTCTATGACAACAAAGAATCAAGGGAGTTTTAGTTAATAAAGATAGATGTCGAGTGGTAGACGGATACAAACAAATGCTTATTTAGCATAAAATACCCATTAAGCGATTATCTGAGAATATATTTATGAAGAGGCATAACTACTGAAAACAAATTCATGGATACGTATTGTAATGTAGGAACTGAGGTAAGAAATGCGAGGCTTCTGATCGATGAGCTTGTTACCGGTCTCATCAATATTACCATGTTTTAATCTACATTTTCTCGAGGTCAGCTTTCCACGAATGATCCATAATAGCAAGTCTTGCTTATTCATTTTTCACACAAAGCTTTCTTTCATACTGTTTCACTATTCTACAATATTAGAGCTCATCATCTTTACTATATACAGACAAACATACGCTTACTCGATGATTCTGGTGATCAAACCGGTACCAACAGTCTTACCACCTTCTCTGATGTTGAAACGCTGGTTGACCTCAATAGGAACAGCCTTGATCAACTCGGCCTCCATCTCGATGTTGTCACCTGGCATGACCATCTGGGAGTGGTCGACACCCTCACCAGCTGGGAACTTGAAAGAAGCAGTGACATCAGAGGTTCTGAAGAAAACCTGTGGCTTGTAGTTCTCACCGAAAGGAGAGTGACGACCACCCTCCTCAGTGGACAAGATGTACATGGAAGCCAAGAACTTCTTGTGGGAAGTGACGGTGTTTGGCTTGGCCAAAACCATTCCTCTCTTGATCTCGTCTCTCTTGACACCTCTCAACAAAATACCACAGTTGTCACCAGCCATGGCGGAGTCCAACTCCTTCTTGAACATCTCAATACCGGTAACAGTGGACTTGAACTGCTTGTCGAAGTTACCGACAATCTCAATCTCCTCACCCTTTTTCAAGACACCTCTCTCGACTCTACCGGTGACAACAGTACCTCTACCAGAGATAGAGAAAACGTCCTCGACTGGCAACAAGAATGGCTGCTCCAAGTCACGGGTTGGGGTAGGAATGTGCTCGTCAACGGCATCCAACAACTTCATGATGGCCTCCTCACCAATGGCTGGCTCTCTACCCTCCAAGGCACACAAAGCAGAACCCATAACAACAGGGGTGTTGTCACCATCAAAACCGTAAGTAGACAACAACTCTCTCATTTCCATCTCAACCAATTCCAACATTTCAGGGTCATCAATGGTGTCGACCTTGTTGACGAAAACAACCAAGTCCTGAACACCAACCTGTCTAGCCAACAACAAGTGCTCTCTGGTCTGAGGCATCTGACCGTCAGTAGCAGCAACAACAATAATGGCACCGTCCATCTGGGCGGCACCGGTAATCATGTTCTTGATGTAATCAGCGTGACCTGGACAGTCAACGTGGGCGTAGTGTCTCTTCTCGGTCTCGTACTCAACGTGGGCAGTGGAGATAGTGATACCTCTGGCCCTCTCTTCTGGAGCTCTGTCAATAGAGCCGTAGTCCAAGAAGGAGGCACCTCCCTTGGAAGCCAACACCTTGGTGATGGCAGCGGTAAGGGTGGTCTTACCGTGGTCGACGTGACCAATGGTACCAATGTTCACATGTGGCTTAGAACGGCTGAAAGCAGCGTATGATCTGTTGAAGAACACACGAGTGGCTGAGTTCACGCCGCTCAATCTGAGCGATTTGGCGAAGTTAACAAGCATTCTTGTGGAATGAAGATTTTAATCGGTAATTTTTTTCCGCTACTGGATGAAAAATTTTCAGATTACATAAGCAGGAGGATTGCGGAAAGAACACGAGGATAATCAAACCGTGAGTACTACGCAGAGGTGTTTAGATTACTGGCGAAAAGGAAATAGGGGATTACGGGAGCTTGGCGTATTGCAAGTATTCGTCTTAGAAGACGTGATTACAGACAGTGGTTAGACAGAAATCATTTTTGTTCAACAGCCGCGCAAGTGGTTTAGTGGTAAAATCCAACGTTGCCATCGTTGGGCCCCCGGTTCGATTCCGGGCTTGCGCATTTTTTTTTTTTTGCATTTTACCTCTTATCTCTTCACTTGTTCAATTCGATTATCAAATACATTTCTGAGTACATCAGTGCTAGTCTGTCGTTCTAGTTCAATTAGTTATAGGTGACTTAGGTTTTACAATGCTCGAAGCTCGGAGATCGAAGAAAACATTCAAGAGAGTATGGGACCTACACAACAGCGATATGAGGACTAAACTGGATCTTGAAGCAACTAGTAAAATTTCGCGGTTCAATTGAAAGCATTTAAACAGTTGAAGAATATCACGAAAGCATCCGAATCCAAATGTTGAAAAACAAGTCAAACCAGTACGTGCTTACGAACATGTTGTAACAAGATAAACATAAATAAACATAGGATGTTCTACAATATAGCGAGCGCAAGTGGTTTAGTGGTAAAATCCAACGTTGCCATCGTTGGGCCCCCGGTTCGATTCCGGGCTTGCGCATTTTTGCTTTTTTTGTTTCTTGCTTAGCAGATACTTTCAGTATCCCTTGTACTTCAGCACAATTGGCACTTTTTGATGTATTTTATTAACCATTTATACAAACCTGTTATTCAACGGTAGACTTGACTACGAGGGTTCCTGAAAAATCCACCGGAAGCGCTCATTGAGGACTTCAACTCCATAACGTAGCACTATCTGACTTCGTCTGGTCGAATGTAAGTTTTCCTATGCTTGGGATTCTTGAGCGGGCAGTTCTCCCACAAGTGCGGTTTCCTCAGTAGCGTTTTCTTGGATGATCCTTTCTAAAGCACGCCTCTCCGAAATCTCTGCTGTGAGCCCATCGTCCTTAAAGTACTGATAGTAAGTACATAAACCTAATAATGTGCCCTGGAGACAAACGGCTACAAAGTAAGAAAACCACGAACTCCAATGTGAGCCTTTGCTTAGGAAGAGCGTAAGTGCAAACACAGCACCACCTGGCGTCTGGATGCGCATCATCCCTACAGACAAGGTGCCCGGGTGCTTCAACTTGTATGTAGTGTAAATCTGGGGCACATACTTTATCACGGTCAAGAGTGTTGAGAGCAAACCGTTGGCATTGGCAATCGCAAAGAGCGTTTTCTTGGAGCTCTCCAAACCCCAAACAAGTTGGAACACAGAAAGTGCCACGTGAACAGCAACCAACTTACCCACGTTTTCAATCTTACGGAACTCTATCTTGTCCTGCTTGACTGAGTTCTTTGTAAACACGAGCACAAGTACCAAAATCAATACTGCACTCACACTTTGGACGGAGATCTGGATAAGATTGAGCAACGAGTTAATACAGTTGAAGAAGCTCAATTCGCCCAGGAAGCAACATGTGCGTGCACGCAGACTCACCAATATGATGTTGGTGAGGGTGAAGAGTGATGAGCACGAGCCCAACAAAAGGAAGTTGGTGGACAATCCTTCGGAGGTGCGTTTGATAATAATGCGTCGGTACTGTGGAATGTAACTGATGAATATTCCTAACGTGATCAATACCAGGAGCCAGAAGTTAGCTGTCAGCGCGCCTTCGTAGATGGAGCACTCATCACTCACACTGAAAGCATCAAAGTTCCCCATGTGGTCTAGGGTATTTTTGTGGGTGCAGGAGATAACAAAAGATATTATGTAAGGAGCAGAAACGATAATGAGGAAAACTCGAATTGGGATAGGGGCATGCGGGGCATTTGTAGATTCCAGTCAATGAAGAATAGCCAAGCTCCATACTTTCATAAGAACGATATCACTAATAAAATGTACCCATAATCTCATTTGACTGAAATTTATAATACTATAGGACTGTAATTTTATTCGTCTTGAACTATGAGTTCGCAACAACTTCACGTCAGACTCTGACTTTACAACACAACGTGATGGATATTACTCTGCTTATAAGAATCTTTCATCATCGCTTTGATGCTAACCATTTGATTTTGGAGCTATAATGTTGGGCAACTAATCAACAAAGTTCGCTACTCAGCAACTCAGCTATTGGCTTTTGTCACTTTTATCAGTTATATCGCAATACCTTATCACAGTATAATTTTTATTCGCTCAGCTTGCTCATTAGGTTTTACATTCCAACACTCAGCTATCCAGTTACCTCTCGATATAAACTGGGATTTTGAGACTCACACTCTCACTTGGAAACTTTACAACCACATTCATAAAGTACATCCGCCCCATGATACAGCTCTGGGCATTTGGAACGAGGGTAATATCGCTGGTCATATCCTTGAAGCGCAAGTCCATAGTGAGCGTCATCTTTTTGGCGGTGCTCTTTGGGGTGATGGAAGGCCAGTGGAGCACTGGAGTGTCATCCAGATCAATCATTACCCCAGCAAACCGGAGTGGAACCACCTTAACATGCAAGTTGGCCAAGGCCTTCAAGTCCATGACAAGCTGAGTCTCTGCGCGGATGACTTCGCTGCCAAACTTTGTCATGTGGTCTGCCAACTCTGCCAACTTCTTCTTCATTGGCCTCACCACATGCGCCTCAAGCCCGTCATCTTCTTCGCGTGGCTCGTTGGCGTAGATTAAGTTGTCTGTAATCTCTATGGGAATGGGATACTTCTTAGATCGGTAGGTCACAACCAACAAGTCTACATGTACAGACTTGATCTCTGGGGGCTTCAGCGACAGCGTTGCGGGGTTGAAATTGAGTTCGATGGGAACACTCACTTTACCTGATATCTTACGGCCGTTGGCGAACTCGGCCAGCGGTAGGTACGGAATGCGCACACTATCTAGTGGAGTTTGGATACCCACCATGCCTGTTATCTTTGGCCCACCGGTAAGCGTCTTTTTCTTGTGCGCAAACCACGCCTCATGACCCGAGGTAACCCTATTTTGTGAACGCAGCCGATTCTCGGAGTTTTTCAAGCGTGCGGCTACTTGTGGAGTTTTTCCCTCAATCAAATCGCGACCCACAGCCAACTTTTCGTCTACACGCTCCACAAAGTTCTTGTATATCAGTGTGGACTCAGAAAGGAACTCTGGTGAATCGAATGCCAACCGCTTGCGAGGAATGACGCGAAGAAAGGAACTGGCGTTCTGGACAATCACAAATTCCTCGTGTTCAGAGAGCGACTTGTGCTTATTACCCGTGAGATTCCAATAGTCGGTTGAATTCCCCACTATACAAAGCTCCACGCTATAGCTCACTGCAGAGTCGGCAAACGAAAAGTCTTTTATCCGCGGTTGCAAAAAACTCACAGGTTTGCGCTTGCCATGTATTTCCGACATCTCTTGCACAAATCCTCCATTTGTAGCCTTGACGAATGTCTTCGGAGCTTCTTCGACATTCGATTGTGGTTTATCGGCCTTTGCAACATTTTTGGTCGCATTGCTGCCTTTCGCCTTTTCACTCTTCAATGACAACTCTCCAAACTTGGGCATCCCCGGTCTTACAACCTTCTCTCTCTCGCGCATCAATCGCAGATTCTGCAAAAATTCCTCTCTGGTCATACCTATAGTGGGGAACAACTCACAGTGCAGCGCCAAGTCGTGTTGTTCGCACGCGCAATCGAGCAATTTCTCAGGGAGTGTAAAGTTGAAGAACTTTTTGTAGGTGACACCCGGGGCAAAGTACTTCTCCACAGGAAACTCCAAGAGTGTGTCGTCAACATGGTCGTAACCCTCATCAGACCCATAAACCTGCGCTGGAGTCCACAGTGCGTTGTAGTCGAACATGTTGAGAAATTTGTAGAAGAGCAGCGGACGCTTGGGGTCTGTACTGTCGCCCACAACAGTCACTTTTCCCTCAAGAACCACGGAAATCATGTCAAAAGGAAGCGGTACGGAGTGCCTATTCACAATGGTGACATAACCCGTCACAGAGTCGCCCTGTTTGAGCTCAATGGTACGGTGGTTCAACGGGATGGGCTTGACTCCTTTGGCCAATGCGTTCCGTGTGACGTGGATTCTTACCTCGAGCTTTTCGGCCAATTTTGCATCAATTTCCGCGAGTTTCTTGAGCTTGTGGGTGTTGCCGAGAATCGTGTTTTCCCACCTTGTTGCCTGGCGTTCACGCTCCATCTGCTCCGGGGTCGGGAAATACCCATCCAGGCCATTAGCTGCACTAGTTTCTTGAATGGGCGATGCGGTTTCGTACCGCGGCGGATCAAACCGTAAATCTTCGGTGGTCGGCGAGATACTCTTCGAGAAGGTTGACTCATAAAGCTGGTATGAAGGGAGGATGTTCCATATGGGCACATCTTCATACGCTGGGGATGTAAGTGGTTGTACAGGCATGCTTTCCGCAGAACTGCTTCCTGGAATGCGTGCCTGAGGAGCCTTCGGTGGTCCACTTGCCATCTGGGAGGCCGATATCGGGGTCAATAGTAGATTGGTGGGGCTAATTGTGCTAGAGAGATGACTGCGACATTTTTAAGAGGGGAAGATATGGAGTGGGGTAAGAAGACCAATGTCGTCTTTGGTTGGTCCCAAGCCGACCACACTTCTAACCTCTATCTTCTGTAGTACGCTCTAGGGGACCTTTTGTTTCAGCGTTTGTAGTATCATCATTTGCAGCATCAGTCCATCGTGATTTGCGACATGCGACAAATGTTCTGATTTATTTATAACGCGGTATATGCTTAACCAGAAGCACTGGTCGGTCACCGCCACGCGAAGGAAGAATGATCTAGTTCCAGGGTCGTCCAAGTGGGTGGCTAATGAGTTGTCAGAGATCAACAGTATTGTGTTTGAGAAGAGTGAGGGGATTTGCGCGGACTTGCAGTCTGGCTTGGACCAGATAGATCTGTTTATGAAGAGAGTGCTTTCTGGCGAAGCAATACAACTTCTGTCCCCTCTCAAGGGAGAAAATGATGTTCTCGAGGGGAATCTAATATCAACAAGTGAGACGTTACTGCAAAGACAAATTGAAAGACAGGACGAGAGGTATGGAGGTCAAGTTGAAAGATATGATGAGAGACAGGAAAGGTATCAAAGGGACGAAGGAAGTGAAAAGTATAGGGGACGGGATGAAACCCGAGAATTGCTATTTGAAAGGGGTGTCGAAGACCACAAATTGCTAAAGAAGCAATACGAAAGACAACAAACTAATCAGCAGGTGGAATCTCATGACAGGTGCGAGCCTAACAAAGAAATACTTCAGAGTTCAGATGCAACCAAAGAACCCAAACTAGCCTCGAAAAAAGTTACACAATCAACAAGCAACTATCTGAGAACAGTCGCGGATGAAAAACTTGACGCCATTGATACAATACGTACTGAGAAAAATATCCAAGAAGATTCTTTACAAAGCAGTTCGGGATCCAAATTACCCAGGTTACCTACTACGACACCTTCCACATCGAAACTACCTCGCTTACCCACGACTCAACCTAAACTGTCCCAATCACAAAACAAACTACCCCAACTACCTACTTTTCCCTCTGCTGTGGGATATATGCATAAAAATGCAGATTTTCAAGAAACCAAAACCAATTTTGGCGAGGCTCCTGTATCCTTTGCAAACCTCAAATCTCCAGAACCGCTCACCACTAACTCTAATGCAAACGAATTGTCATTCATTCCTATTGGATTTAATATACAACGGCTGCCACAGAGCAGCCCAAATAACTCCTTCCAGGCCATCAGTACGGCAATCAGGAAGAGCATCGCAAAAAAGAGACTCACAGAAGGCGTCGATACGGCAAACTTTTTGCAAGAACGGGGTAATATCAAGAGCGATACTCCCATTTTTCAGAACAAGAGAGATGAAAACCAAGGTGTTTACAAGAGTGACCCGAGCTTACCAGGTGAAAGTATTGGATTTGCAGCTCTTCATAAGTCACAGAGACTTCACGGCGAGAGATTGCACGTGCAAACCGGGGAAAAAGCTGGACTTTTGAACGATAGATTGCATGAGCATGCCGGAGAAGCTGGCACTTATGAGAGAAATGCGCAAAATGGGGGTATCGAAAAGGCTGGCCTTTCCAATGAAGACCGTCACACAGGAGATGCAGTGCATTCAGATAAGGACAAGAGCTACATATCCACCAAGACGCTTCCTGTAGTTACACCCACGAGAAGCGCTGTACATGAACCAGAGCGTACCCCGATGCCTAGCTCATACGCTCAGTTTATATCCCAATGGAGTGGAAACGCCGGCATGCAATTTTTACCCACTGATGCTTACGGGTCTACTCCTGCTAGCATACATCCATCACCCAGTGGTATTCAACATGAATCCACTCCACAAGACCCATCAAGAAGAAGGCTAGCTGAAAACGACAAATTTTCTCTCACAAAGGTCACAAATGAATATCCAATCAAAGTGGGCAATGATTTGAATAAAGGTACTGCAACTGTAGTTGCAGAAACTTTTTCGGAATCCACTGAATCATCAATAAACAAGAAAGCGCCTGTTTCACAAGCAGAATCTGAACTACCAAAGGGTGTTTCAGGAAATCTCTTTTCCAGAACCCTGGAAAAAGCTGGCGACTCAAAGTCAAACACCCTCTTGCGCAGCTCTATATATGTACGCCTTCCACCGCACGACCCAATCACAATTGCAACGACGAGAAAACTGTCCAAGGGCCGCTCACTGGACATGGAGAGAGCGTCAAAGAACCTACAGCTCTCGCCAATTCCGATTCCCCGCGAGCATAACTTGCCGTATACTTCGAAAGTTTTGCGGCTCAGCCCTGAAAGAGTGGAGCAAATACACAAAGCACCCAAGCTTCGTGGTTCTGAAATACCCGTGCTCGACAAAGCACAGGAGGGCGAAACATATGCACTTGCAACTTTGAACAATTCTCAACGTGGTCATAGGGGAAATGATGCCCCGGAACTTCTGAGCTCCGCTCTGAGCTCGAACGAACCAACTGTGCATTTCAGAGCATCCAAGGCCCCAGTAGTCGACGAGACTGCGCAGACTCCTTCTTACATGCGTATAACAGCAGCAAGCTCATCCCCCGTCAGATCGGCGAGTCCGTTGAAAGCACGTTCCTTGCGCGAGATGATTTCCAGCTCTATTCTGAAATCAATTAAGCAAAAGCTGCCGCTGAAAAGGTCGCCCACAAAGGCCTCATCTCGAAATGAATCTAAGTCCGTTTTAAAAAGTACAGAAACCATGGCTGCAAAACATGCTAAACAAAGGTTCGGTAAGTCTCCGTCAAGATCGCCCGCAAGGGAGGCAGATTTGCTCAACAGACTCACCGCCCCTACTTCTTCCAGCATAGCCAAAGCAAAAATCAAAGACTCCAAGTTGAAAAATAGGTTTTTGACAGCGACCCTTACTCCCGCAAATACGCAATTCACCCAGAAAGCTCCACCATTGGCGAACTATTCTGTCTCAGCCAAATTGCCTTCGCCTATGAAGAGGAAAATTGATGACCAAGAAAAACCGCGCGTTGAAGCAGCGGCCCCACGCAAAAATACCGTCGAGCCTAAGAAAATCATTTTGTCACGTAAGGCTCAGAACGAACAAAAGCTTCCTAAGAGACCTAAGTCCACCAATGCCCCGCGGGCTTTTGACAGTGAATTCTCTGCTCATGTGGGTCGTCTGACCTTACAAACAGCCAAATTTGATTTGTTCTCTACCCCTCTGACACCTGCTCGGGCGACAATTACTGCCGGTAATCTCCCAGAGATTCACACAGACGAAGAGGGAGACACAAAGTACAAAATTCTCCAGCATTGGGGTAACACCCCGGAACTTCATCAGTTATGCCTACAGAACAAGAACGTAGATCCTGCCAGTGTATTTGGCGACGTTCCAAAGCTCAATATCGAAGAAATTTTTGACTCACACGCTCTGCGTATAAGAGGGAAGCTGTCGCCTCAGATATCCCCAGACGAAAGGCAGAGAAAACGAGAAGAGAGGCAGTATGCAATTCAGATGGGATACCGGTAATCTTCACAAATCAGAAGTATATTAAAAAAAGATCAGAGTTAATGTGATTTAAGGCGAGAGTGCTGACTTGAAGGGAAATCAAGTTAGAATCCGGGGATAGGCAAGTCTAAAAATTTATATATCAAGATTAGTAGTTGGAATTGCAGAAATTTTATGCAACCCGTCAATGACCTCTATATGTTCATATTCTATCACCTTAGAGTAATACTAGTTCGCTTTTTTGGCTGTTTGGAATTTTCCTAATGGGACGGCCAGTTGGCTGCAAAAAAGTGCGAACCGCTAATAAGAACCTCTTTTGAAACTTTTGGTTTCAGCAAACAGCGTTTAAATTCGAAAGACGAATCCCAATCACTTCTATAACGTTTCCAAGAGCGACTTGTGCTCGTAAAATATCTGCACCCCTTTAAAAATGCTTTCAATAAGCGCTGGGGCCCGTACTTAAAACTAACACGCTGCAAATACCATGCAGCCAGTGTCAAGAAGCTCACAGAAAGAAACAAACGAAGACATATCCTTTCTATTTACACATGAACTGTCGACTTATCCACATAAAAACAGCTACCCTTTCCATAACATTGATTCATCAAATTATCCAAGCTCCTGGACTAGTTCCCTTGAAAGCGTAAGGTTTTACTCTACAATTAGTAAAGTAGTCGGCGGGTTACTTTTCGAGGACCCTGTGTTGAGCTCGAACATAAAGTTTGGCAATAGCCAGTTTGAAAGTGGTTTTCCCAACAGTCCAGCAAATGGATTCGACTTAGGGTCTCACAAAGTGATCAGCTTGCCCCCATCTAGAGAAGTGGTTTTTACCCCAAGCAGTGCTAATTGGGTTTCTGGTTTATCACAAGAGGGTGATGAATGACTGAGCTTTTAGCGAGGAACTGTGAACAGACGATCCTCTTTGAATCTCAATAGTTCACGAAGCTTTGCAGAGTAGAATATGGCGACTGAATGAAATATAAATGTGAAAATATCTAAATACCCCATTATGATTAAGGGTCAACTCGAACTACCGCATGAGGCCTTTTAAATTTGTTTAGCATTTTTGCAATCTGTTGCAGCACCTCTATATTATTCCTTATTTAATCACTAACGCACTTAAAGTTCGTTTTTTATTCTCCTCCTCTAGCAGCCAAAGCAGCAGCCTTGTTCCAGCCCGCCAACCAATCCTTCAGGTCCACCTTTGGCACCACATACATGCGCAAAGCATTGTCGAACAATGGAGCCTTAGGCTTATCGTTCATCAAAACGTTGTTGAGGGTCATTTTCTTACCAACCTTGATCAATCCACCCAGCTCGGTCTCCATGTAACATTCAAGCAGTTTAACAGAAAAGTTCTTGTGCTTTGGATCCGCAAACCACTCGGCCGGTCTGTGCATCACCATCTCCAAGATCTCCAAAGGAGTGGCCAACTCACTGATCTCTGCAATAAAGTCAAACTCATCCGTGGTGGGATACATTATCATCGCTGGAAAGATCAACTGCGATTGGTAGTCCTTAGGGTCCTCCAATCGTATCTTTGCATCCTCCAACATCTCTGCTGGGTGTGGAGTTTTGATGATTTCAAAGTGTCTTAATTTGATCGAGTTGTCCAAAACCACGGCAGCTAGTCTCTTCTCCTCTGTCTCGCGTTCCTTTTTGCGGATAGCATCGTCAATACGTTTCTGAGTGTCACAGACCTGCTTCAAAGTGTCCTTTATGGACACATTAGAGGGATCAATGGTCAAACCATACTCCAAAATACCCTTCGCCTCGTCGAACCTGTTGACAGCGAGGAAGGCTTTACCTGATCTGTAGCAAGCCTTAACATTTTTGTCGTCAATCAACAAAACCTTTTTACAGTCTTCAATACACAGTCTGTAGTTTTTCAACTCGAGCTGACATGCTGCTCTGTTGGAGTATAAGGCAGCGTTAATTTCGTCGACTCCACAGTCGACTTCTAAGCCGTTGGTGTAGTACCCAACAGCATTCTTGTACTGTTTGGCTCTGTAACAGTCATTTCCTTGGTTTTTGAAGTTGGTGGCAATCTCGTGTGGCTCACCGTCGTAGGCTAACGAACGAAGGGCTTCCAAGTTGCTGTTTTCTCCACCATTTCCATCGGTCTCATCCAACTCAGTCATAAAGAAGGGCAATCTGTTCAACTCCCTCATTACATCCTCCGTGCTCTTTTCTGCAAGTTCAGAGAGCTGAGGTGGAAGTTCAGGCTCACCTGGCTTGGGAACGTAACGTCTTCTCTCCCATTCGGAGATGACTTCGTCTAGTTTGTCGACTTCTTCAATTTTCATGATGTGATGAGAACAGAAAAAGTAGAATTGCGTGGAAAAGAATAGATGAACATATTCATGAAAGGATGACCCGTTCACCAAGCCTGACTTACTGGGTGGATAAAAGGGTATTCTTGAGATTATAGAGATGGCCTTTAAGATATAAAATGTCTTTTGATAAGCGAGCGTGAGAGTTCGCATTTTCGATGGCTGCAATAATGGCTGCGAATGCCTTCACAGAAGAGCTTCCGTCTGAGAATCATGCCATTTTTTGATTGTTCAAAGACTAGCTTTCTGTATATCAAAAGCCTATTGAATTAATTGGCCTTTCCAGTATCAAGCCTTTAAATCAGTTATATCAATTAGCCCGTGGCTTTTGTACAATATTAACTCCAGTATTACATATTGTATTACCTGAACAATGCTAAATCCAGTATTACATATTGTATTACATGCTATCCGAAATACCATTGGAAGCCTCTATATACCCATGATTTTGTTAAGTTGAACGCGAAGTACCAAAGTTGAGATTAAATCGAATCCACTCTAATTTTCAGTCTCTTTACCGCCAGGCCATCATTAGCTCAGCACTGAAATATCTCTATTCGAGCTGGCAGTATCATTCTCTCAACCAAGCCAGTCCACACAAATTTCTCACTGACCCCACCAACTCCCGTAATTTCGTCATCAGAATCACTAAAATATCGCCGGTTGATCACAACCTCTCTATGGTCAACGGAACATTGACCAACAAGGCCTCACCACTCAGCAACTTCACAGTGATTTTGATAAAGTACAAACGTGCCATGTAACACGTCTGGAAGCTCGGTACCAACGTAATGTAATCAAAACCCTTCTTGTTTTTGTTTTCTACACCCTTGAGGTGGCATTCGTTCAAGTCAAAGACCAAGTCAAACCTCTTAGAATACAAGCGCCCATCACTCTCCTCGGCCACCCAAGGAATGGTCTTGACCGACGTGTGAGTGCCGGTCCCCAGATCCAGGCGCGTGACAAACTTGGTGTCCGTGTCCAGCACACTCAAGTTAATGTACTTTGTGTGGAGATTAGCGAGACACTTGATGTCCGAGTACATCTGCATCTCGAACTTAATGACATCATTACCGAGCTGCTGTACGAGGCTAGTGGTCTCATCCAAGTACTTTTGGAACTGCTTCACAACAATAGTGTCGAAGTTGTCCAACTCCTTGAGCTTCGTATCCACCTCCTTGTCACGGAAACACATGTCGTGGTTGATCTCAACGGGGATTTTGTGCTTACGCGATTTGATGGTGAGCACCACCAACTCCGTGCTTAGCGACTTGACCTCCGGCAACTTGCTTCCTACAGCCTCCACGTAGTACGAGAGCTCAAGAGGCACCAGTAATGCAGATGCTCTGTTATGGCCCAGATTCCAGTTTTCGGTACGGAAGCTTGGCGGCGGCACGTAGAACGACCTGTACTCCTCGCGCGGCGTCAGCAATGAGAGGATGCCCAAAACCTTCGATGAGCCTGTCAACAGCTTCTTCTTTACTGGAACAAGACATTGAAACGAGTGGTCCTCGTCCATCACTTTCCCGCGCGCAGCGGATATGTTCTTGGTGATGGTGCTACTGGCAACCAGATACAACTGCCGCAACTTACCCTGCTGACTCTGTTGGTTAGACTGGACAGGCAGAAGTTGAGACGCACCATTTAGCATTGCGCGCAGATCCTCGAGTTTCTGCTTGATGCTGCTCACAAATGCCGAGTAGAACAACCTGCTTTCGCGGAGCATCAGTGCACGGTCGTAGTAGAACTCAGGGTTGGGCATGGGTATCACACGAATGGGACACGAGGCAGCAGCAGCTATCACGTACTGATCGTGTGTGTTTGCGGCGTAGTCGTAGTCCAGGGCGCGCCCGATGACTCTCGCGTCCACACTATAAGAGAGAGCCGCGTCGATAAAGGATAAGTCGCGCACAGGCGCCTCCTTACTTGCGAGCATAAGTGATGGTAGCGACATAGTATTAGGGGTACCAAGACTTGGGGGAATTTCTGTGTGTCGCGTCAAGTTGTGCTCGTCACATGTACTATCCAAGAGCTTCTCGGGCACACGAAACGAAAAGAATCGCTTGTACGTTTTTCCAGGCTGGAATGTGCGGTGCACGTCGATAGAGAGCAATGTGTTATCTGCGGGATCCGTTTCGCCCTCGCACCAGTCGGTGGGGTCAACGTCCTCCGTCACTAACCGCGAGATGTTGGCAAACGACCACAGCGCAAACAAGTCCAACATACTCAAGAACTTGACTACACGGTGTGGGCGTGGCTTCTCGCCGTACTGGCGCCCTTCGTGCGACTCATATGCGCCCTCAAACACAACATATACCATGTCAAACGTCACCGGAGTGGAGCTTTTGTTGGCCATTGTCACATACCCGTGAATAAAGTCGCCTTGCTTGAACTCAAGGTTCGACGTATCAACTACCTTGGGAGGTACACCCACTCGGCACACTTTTTCCGTCACATAAACGTTGATCTCCAAGTCCTGGTTGATCTTGTTGTTGGTCTTGGTCAAGTCGGGAAGTTTATGCGCATTTGCGAGAATTGTATTTTCCCAGAGGGCTGCATGCTGCTCGTCGAAAGTGTTTTCGTCTTCGACGTTGGCACGCGCGAGGGTTGCTGTGAGGAAAGGGTACTCGTCGTCGCCTCCTCCATCGCCTGGGCTGCGAAGGCCTGCTGGAGTCACCGATGGAGTTACTGCGTTCGATGACGTGGGACTCATTTCATAGAGCGGGGGTGCCCCCGTGAAGTTCTCTGTAGACATGGTCATGGGTTTCAGCACCGTCAGCTGGTACATGTGGTACGATGGGAGGATGTTACTGATCAAGTCTCCATCTTCGTTCAGCGAGCTGATTGGTGCAGGGGAGTTTGTGTGCGAGCGGATTGGCTGGATGTTGTTATTCTTAGAGCTGGAGTGTTCGGCCTTGGGTGTCGTGGAACCGCTGTTTGGCTGCGACCTTGTAGGCCACAAGTTTCGGTCTAAGGCCATCGGTATAAGAAAAAAGATGGTGGAGACAAGATGAAATTAAGTGAACTTTGAGGGTGCGATATGGAGTACTTAAGTACAAAAGGTATTTAGTTCGAGACTCATACTTGGTAGTCTTCTACTTGGTAGTCTTCTACTTGATTTACACTCAATATGGTCCTGTTTTTATGTACTTAGGTAAAATGTGGGGGTGTCCGAGATGAGGTAGAACGTCGTAGGCTCGTATCATAAGTTAGTGTTGACAGGCTGTTTAAATAGTTTATTTAAATCTCAAGCACCTTCGTCTCATATACGATAGTAAGTTCGCCTCAAATAGGTTTGTCTTAAAAAGCATGTTAGTTCATTGAAATGAGGAAAGTTATAAAATAAGGCGCTCAGCCGAGCAAATTGTGGAGCGCCAAAAGGCGTAAACTTGCGTCTAATTAATAAATGGCGAGAGTTGGGGTTATTAGACTTGTACATCAGGCGGAATGCAAGGTACAACCGTACGATGCCGGTGATGCCGAATGTTGGTTTCTTGAATATAAGTAAAACCAAATCTATGTTGTTGAATCGAACCTGCAAAGTTATTGCGATTTATTCAAAGTTATCGCGATTCTAGTGGAATGTGGAATCATGTGGGCAACAATTCCTGTAGGCGTTTTTTGCATCCATTCCGCTGATTGTTCCATCCGCAAAGCCACAAAAATACGAGGGTGTCAAAGAATCGTAGCCGGGAATTTCCATTCAAAGACAGTACGAATTTTTCACATAATTGCTTATAGAGCCAAAACATTACTCTTACGTTAAACGCCAAAGGAGCATTCTCGTACACTGTTAAAATGTAAAAGCATCGACACATATACTGCATATAACAGAGTACTATTGTATGTGCATTAGATCAGAGGAGTTTATTCGTGCTCATGTCCGATGTTGTGAATTACTTTTAAGAGAAAGACCGCAGTTATCCGGAGCATCGAAATCACAAGATAAATACTACTTAAGTGCGACGGAACATGCAGTAAATGGAGGGAATTAGCCAAGAAAGGTCATGAAGTGACAAAAATGGCTGCAAATCAAAAACTTAGCCCTTACATTAAACGGAGTGTACACATGCCAATATTGCTTGAATTAGTCGCTTCTAAAGTAGCAGAATGTCATGTACAAGCCTGTGTTTGGACCTTTATATTTAAGAATTTTGAAATACCAATAGATTCCGACTAGTGTATCAAATCAAGAGTTGACATTGCATTGTTCTCAATTCACACAAAGTAAAAGTACCAGTAGCATTCCATTCGTGCACTAGCAAAAGTGAAACCCTTCAGTCATCTGTTTCGTTAGTTCATATCACCCTCATCACTGATCGAAGGTTTGCGATTACGTCATGCTTATCGCGAACGGTCGGTGCTGTGTCAACTTCTTTCCCCCTAAAGCATCTAAATCCTTCAACACCATGCTGTAAGCCCTAGACTTCTTACCGGTCGTGTTCAAAAGAGAAATCATACAGCTGCTGAAGCCCGTTCCCCGCACAAGGCATCGCCAGCAGGTCGTGCGTGTATCAAAAAGATAGCGATAAGACTGTCGCAATTGATCCGTTCGACAAAGTAACTGACACTAGTTAGCTTGGTTAGGGCACGGAATCCGACAAGAGTAGAACCACAATACCCGTGTGAATTACAAACAAACAACATAACTTGCAACATCATCACAAGCCACACTAACTAGGTTGCCACACGCTTGATAGTCTTCTAAACTGTGAATTAGCATTCTGAGTACAGCTATACACCCCACCTGTGCTACAATCAAGACCAAGTCTAAATTCTAGAGCAACGATAAAACTCCGGAAGCGCTCACTCAACACTTCACCGACTGCCAGCCACACTACGTAACCAACAGCCACAATATCGACGCCAACATATATTGCCTTTCATTCATTTTTCACCGCACACAATGAAGAACCCTCCGAAGAGACACTCAAAGTCATGGTCTGCAAGGATACCCTTAGCAGCTCTCGCAATCATTGGTCTATTCCACTTCTTGCTGGCGCCTGAATCATTTGACTTGTCCCATGTCGATGTTTCACACCCTTATTTCTCTGGAGAGCACAAAGGGCCCGAGAAATCTCCACAGAACCACTACGACTATTTTGCTTCAGATCCATTGGCAGAAGTTGGTATCCCGACAGTCAACCCTTCTACTGAGCACTTACACAACGGGTCCCACGCCATGGTATCGAGCGATGTCCCTATTTGCTCACGCATAGGAGCAGACATTCTTCGTAAAGGAGGAAATGCAGCAGATGCAGCAGTGACCGTTGCGCTCTGTATTGGCTCCGTAAACTCACACTCTTCGGGAATTGGAGGAGGTGGCTTCATTTTGAGCCGCACAAATAACCACACCATCAGCATTGATGCGCGTGAAATGGCTCCGCAACTTTCCTTCAAGGACATGTACACCAATAACACGGTTCTCTCCAAAATTGGAGGTTTGGCAGTGGCCGTCCCCGGGGAGTTAGCGGGCTTGTACGAGCTTTATCAGCAACATGGCCTGGGAAATTTGCTGTGGGAGCTGCTCTTTGAGCCTGTTATTGAACTCAACCGTATAGGCTTTGAGGCGAGTCCTGTTTTGACCTCGGCCGCAGTTTCGGTCAATGAGCGTGTGCTTTCTCAAGTCCCACAGTTGCGCAAAAACTTTGACTTCTTGTTTCCTAATGGCCGCATCATTGTGCCTGGAAACGTGATTAAAAGGCCCGAACTTGCAAGAACACTTGAAATTGTGGCCAGAAATGGATCTAGTGCTGTCTTCTACGACCCAGATGGTCCTATTGTACCACATTTGGTTAACACGATCAAGCGTTTCCATGGTATCGTTCTGGCACAAGACTTTGCTGATTACCGCGTCAACGTAGAAGAGCCCCTTAGCACAGAGTTTGCAGTTGGCGATGACGAGTATGTAGCATACACTGCGCGTGGTACCTCATGCGGATTGGCACTCATCGGTGGCCTCAAGTTCTTCAATCGTTTGTGGAACCCAGAAGACTCGGCAGTCCTACAGACACACAAGCTCATTGAAAGTTTCAAGTGGCTCGCACTGATCAGAACTAACTTAGGTGACCTTAACGCGGATATCGATCTGACGCGTTCGAAGTTCAGCGGATCTGAGTGGATCGAGGATATCTTGAAAAGTGGCAACTATTCAGACACGCAGACCTTCAACTACACAAATTACAACCCACAGTTCGAAGCCGCGCAGACAAAGGGCACGGCACACTTCTCGGTTGTCGATAGCCACGGCAACGCCGTTGCTATGACTACTACAGTTAACTTGTTTTTCGGGCTGATGGTGTTGGATCCGAAAACGGGGATAATCTTGAACAACCAGATGGATGACTTTTCTGTTCCACGCTCATCCAACCTGTTCAACCTAAACCCGTCCATCTATAACTACGTTGCTCCATACAAACGTCCCCTCTCTTCTATTGCCCCGACGATTGTTGTAGACAAAGAAGAGAATGTGCGCACTGTGATAGGAGCTGCAGGTGGCTCCCGTATCACGAGTGCTATTTTACAGGCAGTCATACGCATCTACTACCAGAAGCGCTCCCTCCTTGAGCTGATTGCGTACTCACGTTTACACCACCAGCTTGTTCCCGAAAACTTGATGGTGGAGAACACAACGGTGTTCGAACAGGAACATCCGGGTGTGCTCGCGGGTTTGGCATCCTTGGGACACACCTTTGTGGAGTCGGGGTCTTTGTCCGCCATGAATGGTATAAACAAGGGTACTGTGTGGGAGGGCGTGAGTGACTATTGGCGGAAGCGAGGAGAGGCCAGTGGATATTAAAAATCTTTAGAGTTTATCACTACTTAATTAGACGTAAAATAAAGTCGGTAGTAGAAAACATGATCAAAGTTATTTGGAAAAAGAGGGTTTCTGATCCATGCACCATATAAAGACGTAAAATAAACCTAGTATTAGTAACTAAGTCAGAGTAAATGTACTTGAATTAGCAAAAGTCTAGCGTCTCGACCTCATAAACATTTTGAAATGTAATTGAATATCTGATACGGAAGTCCAGTCAGAACTTAGTGTAATATACGGCATATAATATCATGCTATATTAGGTATGAAATTCGTCTACACCTAAATGGCTTACGTGCCTACATGACCGGAGTACAACTAAAACAACAAAGTGTATTGCCCTAATAATTTGTGAGGTCCACGTCGCCACTTGCGGGAGGAATTCCATACATAATAGGACCCTTTTGAATAAACCAGTTAGCGAAAGGTGATTAGCTGACTAAGCCTAAATCGTAAGCTTAAATCCGTAAGCCTAATTCCATAATACCCTTCAGTGCAACCACGAAATCTCCCGCTTCATTTGATTCATTTATGCTTTTTTTACATACTCCGTACCTCTATTTGCTCTATGATGTCATTCTTTGAAATTAACAGTATATAGAGAAGAGATCTTACCTTTGCAACTCTGAACCTCACCGCTCAAAGCACATTTACTGATGAACATCGATCACATCTGTCACCAATCTCACTTCTTCCAAATACACATCACACCTCTTACTACTTGAACTATGTTACCTTTTTTCAACTGATATGAGAGCCCCACATCTACTCCGCTAATTAGGGTGTGACTATTAATTACACAAAACCCGGAGAAGCGGTTCCATGAACACAAACAACCCTTAATATCCACGGAACGGGGTGAAATACTTCGAAAGAAGATCTCTAGGATCCGCGGAAAGCATTTATGCACACCTAGATTGCTCCTTACTCTTACTTGAGCAAAATTCAACAACTTGAAGCTCACGAGGCCACTGCACTTTGATTTTACGGGAATGCCCAGACATCACTGATTCCATCTGGCTGCGGACATTTTGCCCCACTTGAAAATTTAGGCGAAATACCCTCAATATTTCTTTCTCCTGTAGCACTAAAATCTTCCTAATGTGGGTCCGTTCGCTATCCATCCCTTCTTATCCTCGTATCTTCATTTCTTGCTATTCCTTTGAATGTCTCACATCGTCATATCTCTCCGGACTATACTCCGGAGTCGATGTCGGATGTAGGGGCGGTAATGCAGGCGCCCCACAGAAAATTCGGACTTTAGGACTTAGGGGATATCAAAAATTTATATATAGAAGGCTTATCGCATCTTCACCTATCTCATCAGCTATGACATACCAACACCAATCATCACTCCAGAAGCTACCAATCCCCGACCTAAACGAAACATGCACCAATTATCTTAATGTTCTTAAGCCGTTGCAAACAGAAGCAGAGCACAAGGACACTGTTGAGGCCGTGGAGGAGTTCCTCAAAAGCGGCACTGGCGCATATCTTGACTCTGAACTTCGCCAGTATGCCAGCACTCGCAATTCCTATATCGAGCAGTTTTGGTATGACAGTTACCTCAACTACGATAATCCTGTGGTGCTCAACCTCAACCCCTTCTTCTTGTTAGAAGATGACCCTTTCAATAGCGCTGCAAGCAATCCTCAGGTCAAGCGGGCCACTACACTTACTTTACTGTCTCTCAAGTTCATCCAGGCTCTTAAGCGTGAAACATTGCCCCCAGATGTCCTCAAGAATGGTCAGCCCCTTTGCATGTACCAATATGGAAAGTTGTTTGGATCGCTGAGAATTCCGAGTTCCGATGGATGTGTTATGCAAAGCGACACACAGGCCACGCACATTGTGGTTTTGAGCAGGTCTCAGTTCTACTGGTTTGATGTTCTTGATAATGACGCTAACCTCATCTTACTGGAGCTGGAGCTCATGATCAACTATACGTCGATTGTGCAGGATGCCCTTGAAACCAGTGCCATGGACGTTGCAAAATCTTCGTTTGGTGTCTTGACGACAGAGAATAGAAGAACATGGCTGGGGGTGCGTGCAGGTATGCAGCGTAATGCTACAAACGCGGAGATCATCAAGATTATCGACTCTGCATTGTTTGTAATGTGTCTTGACGACATTGAATGTACCGACTTGTCGCTTCTCTCGAAGAATATGTTGTGTGGTCTCCTGGTTTTGGAGAAAGGTATTCAGGTGGGTACTTGTACAAACAGATGGTACGACAAGTTGCAGATCATTGTCACCAAAAACGGTAAAGCTGGTATCAATTTCGAACATACTGGTGTAGATGGTCACACAGTCTTGCGTTTTGTTTCTGATGTTTACACGGATTCTATTCTTGCTTTTGCCCAACTGATCAATGGAAATACGCCTTCCCTTTGGAAGGAGTCTTCACTGCAGGCTGCTGCGACAGACAAAATCACCATTCCCCGCAAATTGGAGTGGGACTTAACCCCAGACTTGTCATTAGCACTTCGTTTTGGGGAGACAAGGCTTTCGGACTTGATTAACCAGAATGAGTTCAAGCACTTGGAGTTTAAGTCTTACGGATCGACTCTGATTAAGAAGTGGAAGTTTTCTCCGGACGCATTCGTCCAGATGGCATTCCAGGCAACCTACTATGCTCTATACGGTAAAGTCGAATGCACCTACGAGCCTGCAATGACCAAGAACTTCTTCCATGGTAGAACTGAGGCTATACGTACTGTCTCGCAAGAATCCAACTTGTTTGTTCGAAAGTTCTTTGATGCCACCGTCGGTTCTCAAGAAAAGATCGATTACTTGCTGAATGCATGTAAAAAGCACTCGGAACAAACGCGGAGATGTTCTCAAGGTAAAGGTGTGGACAGACATTTGTTTGCGCTTTTCAGTATTTGGAAGCGCTATTTCCCGGAAATGCACGACAGCTCTGATCTGGAATCAGAGGAAACAGTCGTTGGAGAAGGTCATCATGATAAACAGTACTTCCAAAAGTTGCCAGAGATCTTTGCAGATGCCGGGTGGGATAAGTTGAACAACACAATCCTCTCCACCTCAAACTGCGGTAACCCTGCTCTCAGGCTTTTTGGCTTTGGGCCCGTGAGCAGCAACGGTTTTGGTATTGGCTACATCATTAAAGATGACTCGATCTCCATCTGTGCACTGTCTAAGCACAGACAAACACAGAGATTCTTGGTCACTTTGGAAAGCTACTTGTTGGAAATTGAGAAGTTGATGGACGACCTCAAGCAGCAGAAGAAGAGGCAAGCCCAGGTTCAGGATGTGAAAAAATTCACGCAAAATCTCTTGCAGCCTTCAGCAAGACAACCACAGCCAAGTGCCAGTGCTACGAGCTTGTTATTGGGAGGTTATGGCTATTTCGACATGGGCGAAAACGACATCAAATCGCGCGGCCAGCTGCCTGAACCCCCATTCCTCAGTAGAAACAACTCAACCTTCTCGGTTCGCGAAATTGGAAAGAAGTTGCGTTTATCTGAGTATTAAAGAGCCAGTCTCGCCGTATCTATTTATTAAAGTCACCTTATTTATTGTTATACACGAGTTACGAGAGCATAGTAGGTTCGTATAAATTAATTGTTCAAAACTAACAACCAATACTTCTTTGCTAATATATGACCATATATAAGGGTATTACAGTAGCTTTGAAAGACTCGTCTGTATGTTTGAATAACGTTAATTTCTCTGTCATACAATGAGCTTCTTGGCACTTCCTAAATCCCAAAACTACCGTTGTTGAAGGCCGCGCGAAGGTTGGCCTTATTTGCAGTCTTGTTCTTATCGTGCCTGTGACCTGCTGGCATTCCCCGCATAGCTAAATCCGCGGTACTGGGCTTCTGTCGCGCATTATAAGGCGGGTACCCTTGTGGTGGTGGTGGATAGTAACCCTGTGGTGGTGGATAATAACCTTGCTGTGGTGGTGGATAATAACCTTGCTGCGGAGGAGGATAATAACCCTGAGGTGGAGGGTAATACCCTTGCTGAGGCGGGTATCCAGGTTGCAGGTATTGGGCACCAGGAGGAACACGAGCACCATGCGCATTGGGTCTTTGGTCTGGTACCTGTTGAGGAGAATATTGTGGATGGGGTGGCACTGAAGGCGCATGTTGAGATGGTGGATGTTGCTGAGGTTGTGGTGGGTGTTGCTGAGGTTGTGGTGGATATTGTGTTTGTTGTGTTGGTTGTGGTTGTTGCTGTGATTGTTGCTGAGGTTGTGGTGGGTGTTGCTGAGGTTGTGGTGGATATTGTGTTTGTTGTGCTGGTTGTGGTTGTTGCTGTGATTGTTGCTGAGGTTGTGGTGGGTGTTGCTGAGGTTGTGGTGGATATTGTGTTTGTTGTGCTGGTTGTGGTTGTTGCTGTGCCCGAGCCGTTGAAGGCTGGTCATTTACAGTTGATTTCACTTTGGAAGATGGATGTATATGTTGATGGAACTCTTCAGGGAGCGGCTGTACGGGTTTCTTCTTTTGAATAACTGGTTGTGGAGCTTGAGGGCGTTGCTGTTGATATTGGGGTTGCATATTTTGAGTATGTTGAACAGGTTGTGCAGGTTGTGCAGGTTGAACAGGCTGAGCAGGCTGTAAGTATTGGGGTTGAACAGGTGCGAGTGAGGCAGTTTGTTGCTGGTACTGAGGTTGGATAGGTTGCTGTTGAGATTGATGGTGAGATTGAGGGTGAGCTTGCTGCGTAGCCAGACCTGGAATTATGGACGTTGAAGATTTCAAGTTCGCGGGCTTTTCAATTGGTGGCGGTGGAATGCTCGAGTTCAGCTGCGAGGGGATATTATTGGGGTATACTGATAATATAGGCTTCTGAGTGGGTAACAGCGGTGACGGTAGTTTTTGCAGAGTTTGCTGGATATTTGGGCTCAAAGAAACGTTTGCAAGTTGTTGTTGAATATCCTGTACATTGTGGTGATTGTGTGGTTGTGATTGCTGAGGTATTGGATGCGCCTGTTGCAGCTGCTGAGGTACCATTTGTTGCTGTGGAGCTTGTTGAAGACCCAGTTGGGTCTGCTGGGCCTGTTGGACTGGTTCATTTATTGGCTGCAAATTCGGAACCAAGTGGGCAATACTTGGAGGAACCGGAGAAACCGGGTGGACTACTTGTTGCTCGGGCGACTGCGTTGGGGACTGTGAATCATCGCCTGTACTCTTTTGTTTTGCATCCTTCTTTTTCTTCTTCTTCTTTTTGGGTGATTCGAGAGGAAAGAAGAGAGGTGGCGGTGGGATTGCGGGTGATATGCCATCCATCAATTGCCCTTCTTCACCGAATCCATAGGCTCCAGCGGCCTTTGCAGCCTCGGTCAACTCTTCTTCCATACGTCTTCTCTCGCGTTCCTGCTGCTTCTTCTTTTCGTGTCTTTTCTTTCTCCGCTCCTCCTTCAACCGCCTTGCCTCCTCATCTACAGGGGCCTCACCAGGCAGCCCAGGAGAAAGCTCTGGCGAACTGCATCCGAGCATATTTGCAGGAATTTGTAGTGAAGGATCTCCCAAAGGTTGCTTGAGGGGTTGAAATGCCACAGGTTGAGCCTGCTGGGGCATATACTGGGCTGGTGGGACATTTTGCTGGATCTGACCTGGCAGTAGTTGGTTTTGTACTTGATACAATGCTTGCTGCAGACTTTGAGCTGGTAACTGACCTTGAACTGGGGCCTGGCCTTGGACTGTTGGTTGTGTTGGGACCGATTGTAGCGACTGCTCTCCTTGTGGGTTCAAAGCCTGGCTTTGTTCAGCACTTACATGATAGTTGTCAAAAGGCTCTGCAGGCTTCGCAGTTTCGGTAGCAGGCAAATATGTTTCGAATGGCTCTTGGAACGTGTTGTTATTCTGCTCCGTATTCTGTACATTTGGTGAAGTCTGCATATGCCCATTAGCATCTGGAACAGGATGTTGGAAGTTCTGCACAAGTTGCAGGTTGTTGCTTGTTGGTTGAACCGGTGGGTTGTGGAAATTATTTGGAATCGGCTGTAAATAAGACGGCCCACTGTTGGCGTTCATTGGTTGACTTGGCGTATTCATTCCCTGATTGGTAGGTTGTTGTACATTATTCGGGTAATGAGAGGCCAGAACCGTCTGGTTTCCATGATCCACCCACTGAGGAGGAGGCTTTCTTTGGCTTTTGTTGCTCTGAGAACCCTTTGATCTCTGAGAGCTTATGTCGTCCAACCCGGCAAGATACTTTTGGTAGTCCGTCACTTGACCGGTGTTTAAATCCACATCAAGATTCAAACTGGCATCCTCCTCGGTGAAATTGATGTCGGGAAGGAGACCCGACTTTTCTTTTGGAGGGACTTCTGGAAGAGGTACTGCCGGCTGATCCTTGTTTTTGTAATTCTCGCTCGCTATACGGGTAGTCAATCGCAATTTATCAGCTTCAGCATTTACGCTGAACGTCGCCAAGTACGTTTCGGCGCTCATGGTCTGCTCAGTGACTATAAGCCACTTCTGGAAACCCTTCAATCCCGCTTCCACAACGAGCGAGCGACCAAAGAGGTTCTTGAGTGGCGCAGGCTGGTCAGAACCAAGAGACAGGAGCCATGTCCAGATATAGTAGTCCTGAAGTGACACATTGGAGATGCTGATAGCCAGGAAAAGCGGAATATCTGGGTCCTGTTTAACGTCTGTTTCTCGTGCCCACCCAGGGTATAAGTCAAATGCAGACTCTATAGGCTCAGCAGTGAGTCTGTTCAACACGCGACGCAGCTCTTCAGTAAGTGTATTAATTATCTCTGCAGTTGAACTTTTCTGGAATGTGTTTTTGAGAATAGTGTAGTTTTCTGTCGAAAGAAACGAGTCTTTCTTGTCAAATCGAAGCGTATGCCGCACCTTACTGAGTAACTCATACGGATTCTCGGATACTCGCGTTGATCTCACCAGCACGCACGGGATGGTGATCATACTTTTTATCAGCTCGGCGTGTTCCTGAGGGGGGTACAGGTTGGTGATTAGCAACAGCTGGAGTGTCTTTGGCAACTTAAGTGTATCCAGTTCGTTATCCGGGAGCATTGCTCGGAGGAACGAGAGCAAAAGATGGAATAGCGCATGTGAACACGACTTCCATGCCTCTAAACCTTCGGAAAACGAGAGTTCCTTGCTCAATGTTGCGTCGTAGAAGGGCGACTTGCGCAACTTGGCCACACCATTAAATGCCCACATACTTGCCATCTTCGATATCTTGCGCCCACTCAAGTAGTTGTACTGCGAGTTCGACGTCAAGCTGATGAGAAGATCGAGGAAGTCATAAACAATCGAAGCATGTGCAGGCGACAGCAAACACTTGGGCATAATCGTCAAAAATGCCAGCTTCGGGTATCCAGCCTCCTTTTCACGCCGCTTATACTCCAAGTACACATTCCACCCTATTATCTCGTTGTTGGGGAGTCGACTCCACAAGTATTTCATGGCGCAGATTAAGGTGAACTCATCTTTACCTGAAACCACGCGCTTGAGCTCGCCCTCATCGCCAAGAAGTTTTCCTGCTGGGAACAATTCCCGCAAGCAAAGCTCGAGCTTCGTGTCGTCAACTTTGGACCTGAAGGGGAGGAAGATGTGCGGAGTCTTGGTACCCCTCAGCTTAAGCTCGCCGGTAATCACGTGCAAAACACCCTTCAACTTCTTGCGCGTGAACTGCTCGACTGCTATCGCACCGTGGCGGCCTGTTCGCAGCGGGCCCTGTGGAATCAGAGGAAGCTCAATGTCCATGTGTGGCCTGGATCAAACAGTTTTTTTTGTTTGTTAGGAGCACCGGATTAGGCGAAGCAAAACGCGAGGTTCAGAACACAATGTAGAAGAAAGTAAGAAATACGAATAGAAACCTTGAGATTCCTTAGAGGCCCCTTCGCTGAACAACTATCGATTCTTTGTCTTTTGCAGCTTATCATTAGGAATCAGCCACCCTGCTATATACAAGACTACATGAAATACCATTAGTTAAGAAAAAACAAGACAAACCAGTGAAATGAGAGGAATGATGCATTATATAGGTCAGTAAGAGTGTGAAATACCACAGGAAATTCATGCTAAAGCTGGAGTGCCTCAGTAGATTCATAACATCCAGAGCTAACAAGGTCAATTTCTTTGTGCTGGGGTGAGTGATTTATTTTCTGTCTAATAATGTTCACTGATGTCAGACCCTGCCGATGAGTCTGTGGAATTTTGTGGCAGTTTCAAGATATCGGGGTGGCCCGGCCTGGGTTCCGCCAGTGTGCAATTGCCGAACGGCAGTCAGAATCGGAATATTGCCTTGCCCAACTAGGAGCACCACATAGTCTCGATCTTGTCGATTACGTAAGTATTTTTCACTAAGCCCCACTAGTATACATCGCCTTTTTTAAACTATAAAACCTAATTTGTCTTATCCTACTCTCTCCTACTGAGAAATCTGAGCTTGTTTGCGCCAGAAACAATACAGCTTTTGTCTTAACGGGTTGAACACTGGCCGGGGAAGTTTGCAAAACCCCACCATTTGACATGCACGAAATCTCAGATGTCCGTTCAGCTATCACTCCTCTTCGCTCTTTACTAAATTCTCCATTACACCACTTGATAACTACCTAATACCGCACTCGTCTAGCGATATTTGGAGCTGCCTCACTTTCCGCACAGAAGAACGTCTCTTTTCGGATACCTGATCAAAGTTTCTTACCCTGTCGAGACCTACTTTCAAAAATTCAGTTCACGCCACCTACTAACTTCTCATTCCTAATCTCCCATCTATATTGACGTTCAATAACTCGTCAAAATGTTATCTCTCACGTCGACAACTTCGTCGCACCATGCCGCGATGGCTGCTCAAACTGAGCCTGGTAATTCTGAAGATCAACCATGCTACTCGCATTCCTTAACTGGTACCCATTTATCGGCTGCTGTGGTACCTGTTGCTGAAACTGCTGTTGTTGCATCGCGGTCAAGTTTGACATGCTGTGTATTGTCCTCAACTCCCCATTTCCCTCAATTCCTTGTGCCGCTGGAGGAATATCCTGAAGCTGGTGCCCCTCGAGCGTCTCCTCGTACACTGGAGGAAACTGCTGCCGCTGAGGAGGCGATATGTGCTGCCCGTGGTCCTGTGGGGGGGTTATGTGCCGGCCATGTTGTTCTTGCGGGGCGGATATTTGCTGGCCTTGTTGTTCCGGTGCTGGAATCTCCTGTCTTGGGATGTGGTGGTGTGGCTGCGTAGGAGGCACCGACGGCAAGGTCGTTGGGACTGTGCTGGGTATCGATGTCACACCTGCCAGGTTAGACACCTCAAGAACATACCTGCATTGCTCCATCAAAATAGCGGGGATCGTTTCTTTCTGAGGCTCCACTGCATGGAGCAAAGACTGTAGTGCATCGCGTAACTGTGCAACCTGAACCAGCACCTCGCGATATCCCGTCAGGTAAAAAGTCAACTCATCCTCCATCTTCTGGATGAGTTGCTTTTTCCTCTGCCGACATTTGGATGCAGCCACACGGTTACGCTCAAGGAAATTCTTCCTCTTCTCCTCCTCCACCTTGGTTGGCTTCGAACCATCGTCAGCAGACTCGCCCGTTTCCAATGGCAGGCTGTCCTCCAGCTTCACCTTACGCAGCTTGGCCTTGCGTTTGGTTGGCTCTGCCTTGCGTTTTTTCTCCTCCTGTCTCTCGGGCTCATCAAGGGCGAGCGGCTTGCTACGCGACTGGTCGTTTGTTTGTCCACTAGTGAGCTGCACTTCTGGCACTTTTGACTGCAAACTAGCTGGTTTTCTATCTTCAACACGTTGCTCAATCTGTCTTGGCTGGGTTTGTCTCGAATTGTCGGGCTGTCTGAACTGGTCTGTATGCGGCTGTCTAAACTCCTGCTGGTCTGGCCGCGCTGGCTCACCCTGTGATTGTTGCGCCTGGTTGTTCAGGTCGATTCCAAGTAAACTCAGAAAGCCCGGAGTTATTGGTCCATTCAACAACCCGCTCGGAGTTGTCAAGCCCGGAAGCTGGGCAAAGGGGAACCCCCCTGGGGTGAGCCCCGAGCGCAAGTTCAGCTCGTTCGGAGTGAGTCCTGTTTTACGTAAGTTGTTTACAAATTGGCCGAAATGCGAGCCCTGTGCGCCCTCCTCATGGCCTGTGTTGGCGCCTGCTCCGGGGCCACCCTCACCACTGGCTGGCGCGTTGTTGCCGGTACTGGTAACATTCAACAAGCTGTTCCATAAATTGGCTCCAGGAGTTCCCGGATTCGACATGTGTCCCGGCAGCAAACCCAAAGGATGCAAGCGTCTACCTCCTGGGGTATACATCGGTGTTGTTATTCTCGGCAACTTACCACTACTACCGTTGGACG
The DNA here is from genome assembly GCA_003707425.3 of Kodamaea restingae. Lineage (NCBI taxonomy): Eukaryota > Fungi > Ascomycota > Pichiomycetes > Serinales > Debaryomycetaceae > Kodamaea > Kodamaea restingae. The sequence continues at coordinate 258,545 of PPJA03000014.1, forward strand.
CGTGTGGTGTAGCTTCCTTGAGCGACAGCACAGAATCCACGCTGCTCACCGTCCTTCTGTCGTCTGACTGGCCCGTGAGATGGATCGGGGCATTCTGCGGTTGCAGTTGGGGCTCTTGTTGGGAGCGCGCACTTGGCGTCTCCTTAGTGGCGAACGACTGCTCGAACGGATTCGATTCGAGGTCAAATGACGTTGTTTTTGACTGCAAGGTTAGCATGTGGGACTCTGATAATTCTCGTCGTACTTACATCGCCAGACATGCTCAGGGAGAGAGTCTATGTTGTTACTAATGTGCCGTAAATTTTGATATTTATGATTACGTAACTACATTACATCACCCATTCCTTGAAAATAAGGGTTTTGTGGTGCTTGGGCTCGTAAGAGACGGACTGTATCAACGGTGTGCGTGCATGTGCAGGGGAATCAAGGAGCGAAGAGTTGAAGATTCCGTAATGAAGTCGAGAGTTGAGTACAAAAAATGAAGGAAGTGGAAGCCGCGAGAGGACTTTGAAACGGGGCGTTAGGAAAAGAGTCAAGGGTTGAAAGTAAATTGACTGGGTCCATATGCAAAAAGGATGAATGAATGTGCATGCAGAAGAGAATGTCGGAATAGTGATTAGACAAGCTGGGAATGAATCTGGTGGAGGTATAAGGGCTCAAGTGTGTATCTCAAGCAAGTAAGAAGTGGAGAAGGTAGTGGAGATGATAATTGCAGAATAATTGGTAACGTCGAGGAGGTCTAACCAAGTCATAGATCGTGTTACAAATTCACCTGATAACGGAGAAAACAACAAGACAGATGCTCTTAATCAAACTAAATGCTGGTTCGTATACACGATCTGCATACGGCATATATTTGTTCTACTAGGATTGCTTCGCCACAAACACATAGGCTAGTGTTGCTCTCGCTTTTCAAAAGAATACAAAGCCAAAGATCTCAACTGTGGCTGTCGAAAAAAACAATCAGCCCAGTCTGTGATCAAAGACTCATAACAGGATAGTATGCAGTCTTCAATATTCTAGAGTATGACCCCCTAAAGTTATCGTGCTGGCATCTATGCTCCAGGTCACTTTGTAGTAGTCGGTCATGTTATCGGTTTACCAACGCACACAAATGAACCCACAAAATGTCTGAAGACCACAAAACTTGGTAGTAGACAGGAAATAGGAGATTGTGTCGTGAGCGCTTAAACCGCATAGCATAAATTAGTCATTCGGGCTCTAAACATGCGAGAGATATTGATATGTAAGCAGGAAGGACCTGTAGTGTGTTCGAGCGTACATTAAACAGATATGAACTGCATGAATATCGTCTGGTTTCAAGTACGAACTGAGCGTTTGTTTGCTCACCAGCGGGAACCAAAGATTTGTCTGATAGTGTGAAGGTGGGCTTTTGAGACATACATCGAGACCTTTTATTCTTCTCAAGCATTACATTCTCCCTAGCCACACATTTACTAATACTCACTGCTGCTGCTTTCGTGAGAACCATCGCCCAGCTCTACAATTTGCTAGCTCTTCACCTTCAATCTGTCAACTCTCCATCTTCAGTATGCCGCTTCTCATGTTTCTAGCTACAGAGAACATGCTTCAATGTACTCTACACTTGTAGTAGGCCCCACTATACATGCTAAATTTAGTGCTGGTCTGTGAGGGGCTTACTTAAGGGAAGTCCTTGTTTGTTGAGAATGCAACGGATTGACGAGTAAATTTGCCCAGTCAACTTCACCAAACTATTTTCGTAACTTGCTCAACCACAGCTACATGCTTCAGATGGCATATCGAATACACTTCGAGAACTGTCCATGACAAGAATTTGGTTCTTCATTGAGCCAAAGCCTTGGTGATTACTTGTATGTTCAGTGATGAAAGAGATATGTATTTATAGTAAAGCAGGTGGATGGCTAGAATATCCAAGTGGTTAACGGCAACCCCTACCTTCGATCACGAGATCATTCACGTGGTACCGACAATAGTAATTCATGCAGTCTCAGTACCTCACGCTCTCTTAATCGGAATAGTTAACACGTCTGTACCAAACCACCCAGGAGAGTTCACTTAGTATCACTAACATATATTACCAAGTCCTTTGCACATCCGCTCTTTGTCGATCCGTCGGTTCATCGCTCTCTCCATTGACCGCTCTTTACGATTTCGTCAGTTTTTATTCTGCCATCTCCTTCAAAATCTTCTCCATCTTCTCCTCCACCTCCTTCTTATCATCCTTAGCCAACTCCGGGTTCTTGCGGACCTCCTCCTTCATCTCCTCATCAAGGGGCTTGTCCACAGGCTGTGCCTCTGGGATTTTCTTGGGCTTTCCCACTGGGGCATCGATCTTAGCCTTCACTGCGTTCTGCGTGTGCTTGCGCTTCCATCCGGTCTTCAAAGTCTCGGTCAAAGAGAAACGTGGGAATGGATGCGCCTCCGTGTTGAACACATACTGGTCCAAAGGCACCTTGTTGGAGTCGTCAAACAAAAGATACAAGTACTTCAAGGTTTCCGCAAACCAGAACAGCTCGGCATTATCGCGCGTGCGTGGCGGAATCAGTGTCACATCGTCCAAAGAGGTGTATGCAGTCTCACCAAGAGCATTCGTGACCGATGTGTACTTGACAAACGACTGGAAAATCTCGTATCCCCACTTTCTGTACTTCTCATCACCTGTGAGTCTGTACAAGTAGAAGAGTGACTCGACGGTCTCAGGGCGCTGCAAATTGTGTCTGTCCAAAGGCTTGATGTAGAAGTCTTCAGTCAGTCCACGGTTGGTGTTGAACACCACGATCTCTGGCGATAACCCAGTGGCAACATCGGCATACATCTTGTAGCAGGTGTACGTCAACTCCTCTGCCAACCTAAAATCTTCTTCCTTCTCGGCAGTCCACTCAGGCAGTTTGCGCGCTTCGCTCACAGGAACACCATTGGTGGCACCCAACGCCAACAACCCACCATAGAAACACACGAGGTGGTCCATCTTGTTGCTAAAGCCTCCACCAACACCGTGCTCTAACTCACCAATAAACTTAAGCCCGTTTGGACTAGAAGTGCCCACCATGTGCTTCTTAACACCAGCCACAGACTCTCTGTACATGTCCTCGTAAACCTTCTCCTCACGGTTGGTTTGCAAAAACTGCTTCAACAAGTACTCGTAGTAAGAATCTCCACGCAGACCCATACGGATCAAAGAGCCCTGGTACTTCCCTGTTTCTGGGTGCACGTAGATCGGCACCAAGCCATCGACTGGGTCGTTGTTAGTGTCCAAAACCTCCATGATTTTCTCAACCCATTCCCAGTACATGGTCTCTCCCGTAAGCTTAGCGAGGTACTTGAACTCGAGCTGGAGCGTCGCAACCTCAGCAGTCAGTGAAGCACCATTGTCGACGTGGTTCTTCACACCTTCGCCAGTCAACAAATTAACCAGCGAGTACGGCAATCCCGAAGGGCTCTTGAATCCACCCTCGAGCGCGTTGGCCAAGTCTACGGCCTTGTCCAAGAAAATGTCATCGTTTGTGAAATGGAATGCTGAGAGAAGTCCACCGAGCATGCGGATCGTGGTCTCAAACACGTTCACCTTGTAGTCGAAGCGGTAATCCAAATCCTCCTTAACCCATTTTTTGGCGCGTAGCAACTCCTCCTGTGCGTCCATGAGAATCAAAGTGTCCAAAGTGTCGACAATCATCCAGCCCAAGGGCTTGGGGCCCATGTTCTCACCGGTTTCGCTTATGGGGTGAAACACGTCCTTGCCCCAGCCATACTTTTCGTAGTGGTGCCACGACTCCAAGAAAACGTCACGGACCTCCTGCTGCGCTTTCTGCCAGCTTGGTGTTGACGAGGAGCTACTTGGCAAACCAGATTGAGCAACGTAATAAATGAAGTAGAGCGCAAGCGCGCCTACAAATCCTTTGAAAAGCATTGCAATTTTATTGTTGCTTTTACCGGACGGTTTGTCTTTGTAGTATAGGGGTAGGGTTGGTTTGGTTTGTTTTGCTTTCCAATGGTTGCCCCGTGATATATTACTGGTGCTAAAGGAAAAGCTCATGTTGTCGTGTTTTTTTGTGAATGAACTTTAACTGGACTGCTCGCTGACGACAACCTACAACACACTTCCGCAAACTAACTAGCAAAATGCTCACCAATGAATCAAGTAAAGAGTAACTTAATGTGTTAGTATGCTAACAGTCTGCTGAATGATCAGAAAGGTTAAAGTTGGCCAAACTCAAATAGTGGTGATTGCTCCTTGAGTGTAAATGTTAATGAAGAACGGATTTGTTTAATATTTGGTTATACTTGTGCTACTACAGAGTATGTTAGTAAAAAGCTCTGGAAGGTACCACCAAGTCAACTAAGCAGACTTGAAAAGTTTAAATGATTGTTTCCTCGAGAGCAGTTTTTTTAGTTAAGTATAAATCGGTGACAACTGTTCTGTGATTTTTTAACTATATTTTTGAGTCGTGAAGTGAGCGTAGTTTTTCCACTCTTCAAACATTCGACTTCTTCAACTTTTTCGAATTGTTGCGCACCATCGACTCCAGATTTCCGACTTTGCATCACTTTTCGCTGTTTCCATACATTCACGAACGGCCTTGAATTCCTCCTATTGTTTCTTAAAAATTTCTTTTTCATTTGCAGCCATTTATTCAAAATAACTGCGCTCAGCCTCTTCTTAATGTCTTTATCCACCATTTAGCTTTGAATTCTCCATTGTGGGTGAGAGAATATTAAGTCCGGTAGTTATATTCTCGGCACGTTGTCTTTTGATCCCGTTCACCCTCTTCGCAAGTTTCCAACTGAACAATGGAATTCTCATATTGACTTAATCAACATAATCTGGCTATCCATATTTTCATATCCCTGTGAAGTTCACATTTTTGCCTGCGCGGCTTGTGAAGTCAGAATAGAATCAAGATTTTTGAGCTAGGAAGACATCAAGAACTTTGAGGTGAAATCTTGACCTTGAAGCTTTTAAGCGGGATATTTCTGAGCTACAATACGAGCACTTGAAACCAGAATGTATTCTGATGGAAGAGAAGAAGTGGGGGAGAGTAAGATGGTAAATGGAAGGCGAAAAGCTAATCATGTAAAAGTAAGGTAGAAATGGAAGGCTGGTAAAATATGGAAAAGAGATGTGTTCATAAACAAATAGATAAAACAAGAAAAACAAGGGGTTTCAATCATACCAATAAGTACAATAACTTGTTAATATGATCTTCCAATCTCAAATTACCACTTGATAATTTGTAAGTTGAAAGGTATCACGTGTAGATCGTTTCAGGATCACATTCACGTGCCGGTCATTCAGCCGGTCTAGTTATAGCCGATCTAGTCATTTCAGACATTGAAATATACACTTTTAGCAACGCACAATCACTGATCAATAAAGTAGCTATACTCTTTCCCACCGTATATTCAACACAATACAACAAGACATTTCAATCAAAAGTCAGTTACGGACATCCCGAAAGATGTTTCGACACACCCAAACACTCTACATACTTCTAGTCCTAGTGCTCATACACAAATCAAGGCCCAAGTACACTAGTTCCTGCCCAGTTCATTATCTTTGTTTCGGTTGGTTATTCATGCAATCGTATTGCTACAACTTAGGTCTGTCTTTTTGTTTCTTTTTGGTTCTTACTTCTCTCAGTTCTTCATTGGCTTCTCAGTTCTCTCAGTTCTTCACTTGCCTATCATGTATTCACTTGCTTCTCTCTTAATTAGACAGTTAGCTCTATTGGTTCACCCAAATATCACGCTTACATGCTCATTTCGCTCTCTTCTGATTCTTCAGCAAAGTGCTCGGCATCGATATTAATTCAGTCCAAGGCAAAGAGCTGACACTTTTTCCACAAAACCCGAAATTACATCCATGACCGAAGAGCCAACAAAGGACTCTCGGCCACGAGCAACCCGCCGTCCAGTCGCGTGTAAGAGTTGTCATGCGCTAAAGGTCAAGTGCACGCCGTCAGACCCTCAGGACCCATCAAAACCGTGTGTGCGATGCGTGAATGCCAAGCGCCAGTGTGAAATTGACATCAACCACACCCGCAAGCGACGTAAAAAGGCAGAGATCTTGCGAGAAAGGATGGGACTATACCCAGATGAGCAACATGAAAAGAATCCACTGTTGTTAAAAGCAATTGGCAACGGAGAAAACAAGTCAGTTGGATTGGGGAGCACAGAACGTGAGACAGAAAACAACGCCGTGAAGGGTAACACAGCAAGTGCTAACTACAACCCTAATTTTGAAAAAATGGTGAGTTCGGGCAGTTCTTTCCAACACTACAAAGTTATGGAGAATCTTCCTTCATCCCAGCCGGTCTTGGGCAGTCAGCAAAGTAGTTCCCTGAAAGAGATCCCGGGTGGCAATAGCGAAGTTTCTGCTCTCAAAAGGCGAATCAAGGAGCTCGAGGAAACCGTGCGGAAACAGCAGGAACAGATGCAGGCGTCTCAGACTGGGTTCCCCGACTCGCCGCATTTCGTGCTGCAGACCGACCTAGAGAAGGACTTGGCCACAGTTGATGAGATGCAGTTGCACTTGAAGGATATATCGAACACACTCAAAACAGTGGCTGACAAGCGCACGAAGTTACTCAAAAATAGTGGTATGGACGTGGATATCGTCTCAAAGGGTATAGTGACGGTTGAGCAGGCCACCGAGCGCTTGCACAAGTACCGCACGTCCATGTTTGCGAGCCATCCATTCGTAGAGGTGCCTGAGCACCTCACCGTCGAGGACTTGCGGCGCAACCAGCCGCACTTGCTCAATGCAATTATGTCCGTTACCAATGTGGTGCTGAACGAAGAGCCGGGTTCTGACCTCTCCCTCATGATTGACAACTTTGCCATCCAGACGCTTGCATTTGAGATCATGGGTCTCGGTACCAAGAGCGTGGAGCTCATCAAGTGCTTGGTCTTACTTTGTCTTTGGTACAACACGCCCGAGTTATTTCGCCATAGGCGCTACCACATTCTCAATACCATCAGCGTGACGATGCTACACGACTTGGGCGTAGTCTCACGGCCCGCATCAGAAAAGAGCGACCTGCAGGGTTTAACAAGAATAATGGAGAGATGGGGTAGTAAAGAAAAAGATGAGATGGATGAAGAAGATAAGCTGGCTAGTCTGGCTACTGCAAACGAGCAGTCCACTGATGTTAGGTACAATCAAGCATCATATCCTAACCAACCTATAAAATACACAAATCAACCAACCACTTATCCCAACCAGCCAACTAGCTACTCCAACCAGCCAGCCAACGGCTATACAGGCTTGCAAACCCCCGAAAAAAGCTCTACAGAAGGAAGCGTTCTTGATGATGGTCACATATTACCGTGTGGGCTCCCACAACCCGAATCGAACACCGAACCAAACCTTGAGTTCTGCAGCTTAATCTTAATCATCTACTTTACCACAGTCAGTATATGTCTTATCTTGCGTCGTACCATCTACGTCAAATGGACAGCGTACGTTGAAGAGTGCTGTGCGCGGTTGGAAAATCTGGGCATCCAGCGCTACCACAACATTGCACTTTACTCGAGGCTCAGCTGCTTATTGGAGCGCATTCACCATGTTGTTCACTGTTCTGACTCTACTGACCGCCGCCCTGCAACTTCGCGGTTTGTAGTTGGTGAGTTCCAGAAGCTGCTAGACAACTTGAAGGCCAAGATCCTCCCCGAAGACCACGGTCAGCTTGCATTCTACTATTCTGTGGAGTCTTATCTCCATGAGCCTTATCTCCAGGGTGTCCGGCCCAAGGGCCTTGAGAATAGCACCTTGAAGGACTCATGTATTCCTCTAGTTTCTGCGTGCACTTCCTCATGCATGAAGACCCTCGATGAATTCAACAAGCTCAGTCCCGACGAGGTCGCCAAAGTGCCCATGTTTTTGGCCTCACGCGGCACCTATACCACGGGTATTCTTCTCCGCCTCCGCCACTTGATCATCTCGTTACCTTCCAAGGTGGAGCGCGATTTGGTTCCCAGCCAGGCCATTGTAACCATGAAGAAATTGATGCACTTGGTTAACGAGGCACAGGCGTTGTACTCCTCAAACCACAGTCTCATGAAGACCCGTTTTGTACTCCAATTGTTCCTCCAGACCTACGCCACGCAAATCCTGAAGCACATCAAAAAGATGGGCTCATCCGCAGACCTGTGGCGCCATGCAGACTTAGGCCGCTACGCGCACCTCTTCGCTCCTCGTCCATACAACACTAAGTCGCTCGCTAACGACAACATAGACCACTCCATGCTGTTGGATATCCTCTCGTTTGCGGCCACTACATTCAGCAAGACTGACAAGAGGGAACAGAGTACAACATCAGCCAACGGCTCTGTGCATTCTTCTGCAGCCGCATCCCCTGCGGCTCCCAAGCGCGAATCCCAGCGTCCCATTGCAGCTCTGGAGCCCTTTGTTGCCCGGCTGCAGAGGAACTCCATATTCGAGCCAGGAATGCCCGGCATTGCCCTTCCAGCTCAGCAAACAAGACCCAATCAACATGTGCTTGGTTCAAGTGTGCTTGGACGTGCGGATTTGGAGAACTTTGCGGTCAACGATGAATTTTGGGCAGATCTTCTTAATACTGATCAGGAGAGCATTAACTTTGCTAACAGTAACTTTGGAGGGGGGCTGCATGAGGAGGTTTTCTTCAGATAGAGAGATACGGGGTGTCGGTGGATTAAAGTATAAAACTCCACGCATTGGATGGTACCTGTGAAACGACTATCAGAGTGATAGTTTGTGTATCTAAGACTACCATGATGTAAATAGATAGACCACTATGATATTTCCAGACAGAAGATTATGATATTCCTAGAGCACTATGGTAATCCTAAATAGAATACTATGATAGTCTTAGAGCAACTTCTACTAAATCCACAGTATCCCCTACTACACAATGGTCTAATCCTAGTTGTTCCGGTCTTATACACTGCTACAGAACGGCATGCCTCCATTGCATTTTGTCACTATGGAAGCCAACCACTCGTCGCCCCACTTTCTGAAGGTTTCAGACTTCAATTTTAGCTATATTCCTCCTAGAAAATGTAGTACATGCATTGAGTAAATTTCCTCTTCGCAGAGGGGTGCGCTAGACGCAAACATCATTGTCGATACCCCGGATAAGTTCTTATAAGGAACTTAAGGTGTGCAAGAAGGGCCTTGTTACATACAATACCTTCCACACTGAAAAGTGTATACCAAAGATAAAAATCTGTCGTGATTCTTAATTGCATACTCAAATATAATGGAGCGCTTTTCCATAGTGGATATATTGCGCATTCTAAGCGGGGTGATCCTTCTCAATGCCCTTCTCTCGTGGTGGTTCACGCACTCATCTACGTGGGGCTACAATGGAAAGTACATTGATGCCAACTTCTACAAAAATCGCCTATTCAGCTCAGATCTTGAATTTACAGATCAAGAGCTCGCCTTATACAACGGGAGCGACCCCAATCTTCCAATTTATATTGCCATCAATGGTAGTGTCTTCGATGTGAGCCGATCACGCAGGGTCTACGGTCCACTCGGCAGTTATCACAAATTGAGTGGCCGTGACTGCGCGAGAGTGTATGTCACTGGCTGTCTTGGTAACGACAAGGAATACACGCACGATTTACGGGGTTTGGATCCACGCCAAGCGGAAGATGATATCAAGGGCTGGCAAAACTTCTTTTTGAAGAACAACAAGTACTGGTATGTAGGCAAGGTGGAACATGGGCCTATACTGGGGGAACCTCCCGCAGCGTGCGAGCATGTGAAGTGGCCAGGAAGATCATGAATCAACATGACAAAGAAATAAGGGATTTACTTATGATACAGAGTTTGTTAGCACTTCATTGAAGCGCGAACTAAGTTGATGAAGAAATTATAACTGAAAAGTCAGTGAGGATCAAATCGAGTTAATAATAGCCACATGCTTGATGGGGTACAAAAGTATGCTGGATAAACTTGAGAGAGTAGCAGCACAGTAAATAATGCAACCCATTCACGTTCATTTAAGATAATCTTTTCAAGTATATCTAATTTACTTATTCTTGAACTTTGCATAGTCTTTTATTCAATTCTTGCTCGTAGCTTAATTGAAATTATTTCGCATGACTTCACTCAACTTACTCTCTTACGCTTTCCGCTTTAAATTAACTTACTCTTCTATACTTTAACTTTCCAGAGCAATAGCCAAGCTTTTCTCGAGAACCAGCAACAACTCTGTAGGATCCTCCAAACCAACACTGATTCTCACCAAGTTGCGGTCCACGCCATACTTGGCTATCTCCTCCAACTCGCCGTAATGTGCCAAAATAGAGTATGGACATGCCAAAGTGAAGTTTGTTCCTAAGGATGGGCCCTTGTGCAAGTCCATAGCATCGAAGAAAGCAACCGCATGCTTTGGGTCGTGAAAAACACACGATATGAGCCCACCATACCCTCCATTCGCCGTCTTTATGGCATCATAGTACTTCTGGGATTCGCTGCCCTTTGGATACCATACCTGAGACACCAATGGACTCTTCTTCAAGAGGTCTAATACAAGCAAAGAGGTCGAGTCTATCTTGGAACTTCTCTCAACAAAGTCACGAGAGTTACGCTCCAAATACAACGCATCCTCAGCCCAAAATGTGTCCTCATATTCGGCATTGAAAAACTTCTTCAACGTTTCATAGTGAGCCGACAGAGGATTCAAAATAAGCGAGCCTGCCATCACATTCGAGTCCCCGCTGAAAACCTTGGTCAACAGAGAACACACAATATCGGCGTACGGCATCACATGAATGTTCAAGAAGTTTCCAACGGTTTCATCCACAACAATTGCAAACCCGTACTTATCAGCAAGCAGTCTAAGGCGTGCAAGATGCGGGGTCTTCAATAAAGGATTCAGCGGACACTCGCAGAAAAGCGCCATTGTGTCGACTTCTCCCGACTCCAAGCCGCGCTCCAACTCGTCCAAAGCTTGGTCATCGCCCATACCGTAGAATATCATTCCAGGTCCAAACTTTGTAAGAATGTTGCGGGTGTCAACGTAAGGGAACCCGAAACAAACGCTCTTTTTGGGTTCTCTTGTCTTCAACAACGCATTGTGCGCGTGAAAGATCGCAGCCATACCGGATGGATAGAAGTAAACATCTGTCTCACTCAAGTTCTTTCCCCTTCTCAGCTTTTCCATCTCCTCTTTCTGGTTGTGAGATTTGTCAACCTTTCCACAGATACGTCTCCTCAATGCATTCTTCGCCTGAGGAGCGAATTTCAAGTCCAAAACACGCCCGTACTTTTGCTCAACAAACTTCTTGTACTCCAAGTCGGGATTTTCCACGGAATCGCTCCCGCTTGAGCGGAAGAGCTCTCTCAACAAATACTCTGCCATTCTGGAACTAATTCCCTCTCCACTATGCTGCCAATATTGTTTAGCTAATGGGAAAGCCGAAGAAGGGAAGAAAACAGCACAAACCGTGGACTCGATAGTGCTGGAGACCTCGTCTTCATTCTCAGGAGCTCTGGTGCTCAACACAAGAAGTCTAATGGAGCGGACAGAAATCTCACTCTTAAAACTGATGAACTCCCTGCAACGGTTTCCCGCTTTCTTCGATGGGAACAACATAGCAGACTCACCTTCACGTCCATACTTGTCTTCAATTTTCTTTGCAAGCTCTTGAATCACAGAATGGATGAAAAACCTAGGGTAGCCAGAAGTGATCTTCTTTACGACCCAGTCTTCACCTTCTTCATAAGCCACCGTAGCTTTCCATGTTGGAAGCGTCACGGAAACCGCATGTGGAATGTTTGGGATAGGTAACCCAACCTCGAGCTTCAGCATGCTTTTTCTTTTTCGGAGCTATGACTCCTACAATTTTGATCTGGGGAACTTGCAAGAAAACGTGACTTTTGAAAACCTCTAGATCCATCTGTCAAGATGCCTACGCTTTTGTGTGAACTTTAATCTATTAATGCAAGAGAGAAACTATACAACTTGCCTATTCCATTTTAAGACTTAATGCAGTTAACGGCGCCTTCCTTGAGGCGCAGAATTTCTTTTACTGCGTCAACGCTACCATTAGCGCTTCCGTTGATTGCAGGTGCTGCACCTTTAGGTGGAGCATTACGGTTGTGCGCCATATGAGCTTGAACCAAGTGGCCCGCAGCCAACGCGGAACAAAGAGAAAGTTCGGCAGCCAACACTGCAGATGCGACAACACGAGCCAATTGTCTGGCATTCTCACCAGGCAGGGTTGGGTGTGGACCTCTGACTCCTAACAATTCCAACATAGCAGACTGTGGTTCCAAGACAGTACCACCACCGATAGTACCAACCTCGATAGATGGCATAGACACACTAACAGCCAAACTACCGTCTGGAAGCTTGTTCATCAAGGTTATACAGTTGGAGGACTCGACGTTTTGCGCAGGGTCCTGGCCACAGGCAAGGAATACAGCAGTAACCAAATTGGCGGCATGGGCATTGAAACCACCGACAGATCCAGCCATAGCAGATCCGACCAAGTTCTTGGAGATGTTCAACTCAACCAAGGCATCAACGTCAGATTTGAGCACCTTTTTCACAACGTCAGCAGGAATACGCGCCTCAGCGACAATCGACTTACCTCTTCCTTCAATCCAATTGATGGCAGCAGGCTTCTTGTCAGTACAGTAGTTTCCAGAAACAGAAATGACATTCATGTCGGACCATCCGGCCTCTTCAGTCATGTACTTGAGCGAGAATTCAACACCCTTGGAAATCATATTCATACCCATAGCATCACCAGTAGTGGTTCTGAAACGAATAAACAACAAAGTTCCAGCCAAAGCGGTCTGAATGTGCTGCAAACGAGCAAATCTCGAGGTACTGTTGAAAGCCTTCTTGATCGTCTTCTGGCCCTCTTCAGAGTCAAGCCAGATCTTAGCAGCTCCTGCACGCTTCAATGTTGGGAAAGAAACACAAGGACCTCTAGTCATACCATCCTGTGTCAAAACAGTCTCCACACCACCACCGGCATTGATAGCCTTACATCCTCTCATAGTTGAGGCAACAAGACAACCCTCGGTAGTAGCCATTGGAATGTGGTATGGTTTGTTGTCGATAATCAAGGGGCCTGCAACACCGACTGGCAATGGCATGTAGCCTATGACGTTTTCACAACAGGCACCGAAAACACGGTCGTAGTCGTAGTGCTTGTATGGCAAGCGAGAAGTTTCCAAAACGGGAGCGTTTGCCAACTTTGCAATTGCCTTACGGCGGACAGCAACAGCTCTCGTGTTGTCCGACAACTGCTTCTCCAAAGCGTACAACGGCAAGTTACCAGCGGAAACAAGAGAAGCAACCTCATCATCAGTCAAAGACTTGACATTGCCGTCCTTGAAAATCTTTACACACTCTTCGATAGGCAACTGCTTGCGGTTAGCAGAGATTTCCAATTCATACGAAGAAGAGTCATCCTCAGAGCTCGAAACAGAGTCGATCTTCGAGATAGCTCCAGTGGGCTTCACGGAGGCACGTCTGGAAGAAGAGGCTTTTTTCTCATGGGTACTAGCAATCTTTTCGTTGATCAATAAGTTTGCGGCGGAGGCTTGGCGTCTGGTGGAGTTCAAGAAGTAAGCGTTTGTAGTAATCGAAACAGCAAATCCAAATAATAACACTTTGGAGATAATATTGTCTTTGATGGCATGGCTCACCTGTTCAAGAATAAACAAAATGGAGTCCTCTAACTGGACCAATGCACCCTGAGGCATGTAGATCACAGGGGGTAAAATAGTCACAATAGTACCCTTGGAGCCCACCTTGATGTGCTTTGCAGCAACTTTAGTAAGGCTGGCTGGGATAGCTGACAACAGCGAGGTTGAGTCCAGGGAGTCAGCGGTGTTGTATAACCATGAGGAACCAAGCCAGAGCGCATGCAAACCAAAAAATACAGCAATCAGTGCAACCTTGAAGGAAACTAAAGAGGTACTGTCAGCATTCTCCCGGAGCTTTTTGGACTTACCGAAAACAGAGTCATGCTTGGCGACATCAGCAGCCACTATAGAAGAAATTCCGTCCTCTTCTAAGACCTTCTTCAAGTCCTCTGTGCGGCGGGCTCTGTTAACTTCGACCTTCAACGTCAAAACAGCAGAGTAAAAGGTGTAAACCAAAAGCAAATCGAAAGTCAAGATACACGCAGACAAGATGCAGAAATTAGCCAAACCAACCAAGTGGGAAGCATAGAGGCTTATAGAGACTAATGCTCCAACAACGACACAGTGGTCTCTCAACAAGCTAACGGTGTGCTCAGAAATTGCCTCGGCAACAATCTCCTTAACGTCCCTAGGCTGTGTAGACGAGGAAGACGGGAATGCCAACAGCATCACGTAGCCAGCGATCGAAACTTTATGCTTGAAACCGATGATGGCCACCAAGAATGGAATACCCTCGGAAAGCGATAATAAGGGAACTTTGCGATCCAAAAACTTGGAAGTGAAGGTCAAAGCAAAAAGGAAGGCAAATGTCGAAGACAACAAGGTACAGAATCCCAACCAGAATTTAGAGCCCAATGATCTCAAGTCGATAAATACCTTGATCAAAGTGTACCACATGGCAATGTAGGCACTAGTGATGAGAATGATGTCGAAGCTCTCGGCACCCTTGATCAAACGCTGGAGTTTCAAAATGGACAGACGAATGTAGTCAATATACTTGGAAACTCTGTTGTTATGTCTGGCCTTCCAGGTTACAGAGCCGTCGGAAACTTTGTCTATGGCGTGCAACTTGGAGTCCAAATCAACTGGAGAGGCAATCATAATACGCTGGTTAGCTGTTAAACCGGCAAATGTACCCTCGATTTCGGGCACGGCATTGCTGTGCAGTCTTCTGAAACGCAAAGGTACAACACTAATGAGGTTTGCATCAGGATAAGCGGAAATATCAGCGGTCTGAATCCATTCAGACTTGCCTGGTGCATGGTAGTAATGAAGACCAGTCTGGTCGTTCTTGAAGCTTTCAGGAATATATTCATCGACTTCACTCAAGTAGCATACAGAGGCAAGCAATGTAGTGATCAAGATGAAGTGGATTGGATGCTGAGCGGAGGTGCGCGCGACGGCGCTAGTCGCTTTTTTGAGAAACGCAATCATCACTGAGAGCGGTAGATGAGGGAGTGTCTATTGCGAGTGCGTATATGCTTTTTTGAAGGCAATATGACAGTGCTCGCTTCCTTTGTGTGTAAAAGTCTTCTCTGCTCGAGGTGAAGTTTTGGCTGTAAAATTCTTGCACTTAAAAATTTTGTTATGGCCAAATCTGCTCGTTCCCTTTGTGGGATTATACGACAAGACGTGTAGTTTTAAGGATAAAACACGATGGGCTTCTCCACCATATGGGTGAAGAGATTTCTAATTTCACAGAAATGTTATGATTTGTATGCTTCATCCTTTCTATGCCTCTCACTAATGTAAAACATGGCTGTCTCTTATCAAACGCGTCAGCTGGTGGAAACATTCCACCACATGAGGCTTTGTAAAAGGCAAATAGACGCCCCTGATTTGCTCATCCCTATTATTGAATAGTAAGAGAAGAAACATTTGAATGCGCAAGAGGATATACACCTAGGGTTCCCCACATCTTAACGTCGGGAACTAATAAGTTCTTAGGAGGGGAATGAGGTCCAAGTCAGCTTAGTATAATATTTTTCAATGACTAGGGCCGCGAACACTAATCAAAGGTTTAACTACGACGTAAGATCTACCTGATATTATACAATGGGGAAAAAAAGATAAAAGTAAGACCACCGTTTAAAACCCGAGGTTGCTCTCCAGTTATTTTCAGTAGTTTATTAGAGCGCCTACCGGAAACCTTTTCGCAAGTGCAAAAAGCAGTAAAAAAATTTTGTGTTCTTCCACAATTGACGAAGTTTCCAACCATATCTAAAAATCAGCGCTTTTTGTGACACCAAACCACAAAGAGATTTGGACCAACTTAACTACAATACTGAACCTGTAGATTTCATTTTAAACTATCTCCATTCATACAAAACTGTTCGTCATCAAAGACATTCCCCTATAATCCCATTTACTTAATGTTAACCAACTTGATGTCAAAGGTCAACTCAGAGTTGGCTGGAATGCCCGGCAACGCCTGCGAACCGTAACCCATCTTGGCAGGGATAATGACTCTTCTCTCACCACCAACAGCCATACCGGCAACACCCAAATCAAAACCCTTGATACACTCTCCCTTACCCAAAGAGAAGTTGAATGGCTTACCCGAGGTGTTCTTGTCGAAAACCTTACCGTTCTTCAACTTACCGATGTACCTGATACCAACCTTGTTTCCAGACTTGGCAGTTGGACCCTTACCGATCTTTCTGTCCTCAGTCACAACACCACCGAGCAAAGTGTTGGTTGGGAACTTCTTGTCTTTGGTCTCCTTGGTCTCCTTGGTCTCCTTGACTTCCTTAGTCTCCTTCTTCTCCTTCTTTTCCTTCTTCTCCTTCTTCTCCTTCTTCTCTTCCTCGGCCTTGAAGGTAGAACCAGTTGGGCCCTGCTCCAACTCCTTGGTGAACTGGACAGACTTCTTGTCCTTCTTGGCCTTCTTGGCAGGCTTCTCTTCCTCAGAGGCAGATCTCTTGTTGTTCTTCTTCTTGTCATCCTCTTCGACCAATTCCTCAATCTTGTTCTCAACATCAGAAGCATCCTCAAAGTCCTCCAAGTCGTAGACGTCACCCTCGGTGCCGTAAACCTCATCCTCATCTGGGGACAAGTCGTACTCGTCAGAGTCGTACTCCTCATCCTCTGAGTCATCTTCATCCGCTGGGTGTTCAACGTAGTTACCAGTCAAGTGAATTGGGTAAGAACCGGTGACAACGAAGTAGACCTCTTCATCTGGGGTGATGGTCAACTCAATAGTCTGCTGGTACTGGACCTTTGGACCCAAAGTACAAAGGACAAACTCTTCGACACCCTCGTCTTCGAGGTCCTCGTCGTCTTCCTCATCGTCATCCTCATCCTCCTCTTCCTCCTCTTCCTCTTCATCCTTCTTAGCCTTCTTGGACTTAGCTTCTGGCTTGTCGTCCAACTCATCTTCCTCCTCTTCTTCGTCAGAGTCAGACTCACCCTCCTCAAAGTCCTCCTCATCGGAGTCATCAATGAATGGAGTTCTCTTCAACATTCTCAAGGTAGATGGCTCTTCCTTGTCATCGACAGCCTCTGGGTCCACAGCAGCCAATGTAATTCTGATGGTGACTGGGTAGTCATCCTCAACAGCTGGGACAGGGCTGAATGGCTGGAGAGCCAAGTTGTAGGTGGAAATAGGAAGCAAACCGGACATCTTCTTGAAAGAATAAGCGTACTGATAATTTTTTTGTTAAGCAGATGAGATGAGCTGAAAAAAGGCAAGCATTTTGGTGTGCACATAGTGCCCCATGCCAATTTTGGTGGAATATTCTCTAGAATTCTCCCAGCCAGTACACTATGACATCAATAGATTCCACACCCACGTGTGTTATCATTGTTTACTATCGTAGCTGAGACAAACTTTATGAGTTATAAGTGTAGAATTTATTGTGTTTGTTGCGGTCAAATATTGTTTGGGAGTACGTCCATGATCGAGGCCATTGGCTCGGAGAACGAAACTTATGACAATTTACCTGACAAGGAATACCTCCTTGAGACCTTTAAGCTCAGTCAAGGGTCTTTTACCTCATATTGTTATGAGAAGTATTGTCTATGAATAAACTGGAAGACTAAATTCAAACAAATCGTGTATTCCAGCCTTTAACTCGAGCATGTTCACAAGTTTTAGCACTACCGAAATGTCCGTAAACCGTATAGAATCCGTGTTGAGCTGATAAAATAATTCCCAGGGCCCGATCTGGAAAACACATCCTACTGAGGTCTGGGTATTTAGATGGCCCTTCACTTTTCCTAGTAGATCTGAAGCTGAAGGGTATAGAAGATTCTAGTCCTGACAAACTGGCTGCAAATTCGTTTGGTCAGTACTCATTACGTAACCATAGTAATTTCTTACTCATAAAGCAATTAAGGTTACAAAAAAGTAATCTAAAGTCCGGATTTACTAATGTACAATTGACAAACGTTAGTAAAAATAACTAATGCGAATCTCAGCCGCAACGGATGACTCCTGAAATACAGAGGTATATAAGGAAAGCTGGGTGATGTCTATTCTGAAAAACCATCAAAAAAGCGCAAACAATGAACACAATCAACAATCAAGAAACTATAGCCAAAACCAGATCAGTATCGAAAGTAGTCGATGCCATCTATACTGCAGAGGGTGCGGGCGCTATGGTTCGCCGTTCTATAGGCGTTGCACTGGCGAGAACCCACAATCCATTCCTCATGTTTGATCATTTCTCTAGCTCGGGAACTCTGGGATTCCCTGAGCACCCACATAAGGGGCAAGAGACTGTCACTCTCATGCTCAAAGGCAGATTCGCACACGAGGATTTCACAGGCTCGAAAGGAATCCTATACCCTGGTGACTTGCAATTTATGACCGCAGGTAAGGGTATAGTTCACTCTGAGATGCCTGTTCCTAACGAAGATGGCTCCCCGACTGTTGGCTTACAATTGTGGGTGGACTTGCCACACAGTATGAAAGGATGTGAACCGAGATACAGAGACTTGAGATCTTGGGAGATTCCTACAGTCACCAATCAAAATGGTGATTTAGAAGTGAAAATCATATCAGGTAAGTCTTACGGTGTTGAGTCCATCAAAGAATTAGCCTACACCCCCATGGAATACTACTACGTCCAACTCAAAAACAACGCCGTCTACACACAGGATGTTGACCCAGAATCCAACTTCTTCCTCTATGTTTTAGAGGGTGAGGTGACTATTGATGGTAACAAGGTGCTGCAATACCAAAATGCTTTCTTCAAACGTAATGGCTCTCAAATTGTTGTGGAAAATAATGGAAAGCCTTCGGAGTTCGCACTTATTGGTGGAAAGGTGTTGGACCAAGAATCTGTGCATATAGGTCCCTTTGTTGCAAAATCACAAAAGGAAATCATGTCTGCCTTTCAAGACTACCAATTCGGCATGAACGCTTTCGAGAGGAGAAATACCTGGAAAACATTGATCAGTGATGGGGTAACGCAAGACATGATTGATGGTCCTTTAGAAGGAAGCCCTGAAAAGAGGGCAGAGCTCGAAAAAGCATTCCGTGCCAAACATGTACAGTAAGGTCTCAGACAAGTATTTAGTGAATACATTAATAGGATTAAAAAAAAAGTAAATGGACGAGTCAGGAATCGAACCCGAGACCTTACCCATGCTAAGGGTACGCGCTACCAACTACGCCACACGCCCAACTTTTGTTAAGAGTATTGTATGTCTTAATACCAGGGATTTCTAAATAATATTCATAAACCCTTTTCACAAATTTGTCTTGCTCCTTCTTTGAGTTTTCATGTATTTCCTTTGCAGTGCGTAGGTCCCAACTGTTACCGAGATTGATTATGTTTGTAGACACACCGAATCCTTCAGGTACTCATAGTATTGTCAAATGAATTGGTCATGCTCGAACCACATCGGAAAAATAAGGCGTAATCATATCACAATCATGCTCAAATTGATAACTCATTATTCACCATAAAGTTGTTCAGATCGAATGTAAATGTTTCCTTCAGTTCAAATTAGTCCGCAATGCATGTTTCATCTGAACGTCACTACAACAAAGATAAATACAAGTATTTATTGGAAAAATCTATACAGAAAAACCATGGTCGACGAATCAACAGAAGGCTAACTATAGTCACTATACAAAGCTTTCGCCAAGTATAAGTAACTTGTCAGACAGCCACTCGTACCCACCCAGAACAAAGTCTTCCGAGAAAGCATAATGTAAAGGGTCAAGATCATCGCTCCTTTCATAGTTCTGGCAAAAGCCTGATCTATATGTGAAAGGCAAAAATAAGGTAGATGACCGGACTGCTAAGAGTCACGGACAAGCTAAATTAAATTCTCACTTTGAGGGTACGAGGGTATCTCACTCATCAACCAAGTTGGATTCAGTGGCTCTTTAAAAGAGTCAAAGAGAGACGTGACCTATAGAAATGATCCTATGAAGTACGTCGACAAAGAAGAAAAGTAAAAGTGGCGGCGGAAGACGCCCTTTTATACTTTTCCTGAGATTTTTTTTCCGGGTAACTTATAATTTTCAAATTCATAGGACTACTTAGATCATAACTCCAAAATTTTGTCTTCGTAAGGGCTCATGGTTAACAATGTTGTGTTTCAAGAAAGTTGGTTAGCAGACGTAATTCAAAAGTCCGTCACTACGTATTCCTACTCCAATCCTATAGTTGAAAAAGAAGTCTGCAAGCTAGTTAGTACGACCCCAATTCTTAAAATAGATAGGTTTTTGAAACAGACCCTGAGGAACGACATCGCAGCAGTTCTATCAGACGCAACGCACAAGATCTTTGCCATTTTCCCTTTTCAAACGGTAATTAAGTTTGAAAATGAAAACAGGCGCAGAATTACAAGTCATTCGGTCCACAATCTTATCAATGTCAGTCAAGCTAAATTGATGTTTTACGAACCGCGAATAGCACGAGAAACTTTTGGGAGTTTTCCTGCAAATAAGTTAGATTTAATTATTCTTCAAATAGATGGCTTCGAGTTCTTCCTGAGAGACTATAACTCGATATCTGGTGTTGATAAAAGTCTCCGCTTAGTCTATGAAGAGAATTGGTACGCTGAAATATGCTCTCTGAAAAGAGATTCTAGTATATATTTTGATGAAGTCGACGAGGGCTTTGAAGAGATATGGTAATAAATGTCAGAGTATCAGTAGATTATTATAAAGTAATCAAAATCATGTTTTCCTCTTTATAAAGCAACTTAAAGGGCACGTGGTCTAGTGGTATGATTCATGCTTAGGGATTCTCTAATAGAGTTTCTAGTATGCGTGCGGTCCCCGGTT
This sequence comes from Kodamaea restingae, assembly GCA_003707425.3. NCBI lineage: Eukaryota > Fungi > Ascomycota > Pichiomycetes > Serinales > Debaryomycetaceae > Kodamaea > Kodamaea restingae. Next base: position 279,451 of record PPJA03000014.1, read on the forward strand.
CGATTCCGGGCTTGCCCCTTTTATTTTATCTTTCTTTTTTACCCTAATTATTAAGGAACCTTTCTACTATTAAGCTACATGTTTGGTGGTAAATTTCCCATAATCTATTAAACGAGAGTTATTTGAGTAACAGCCCTCTACCAATCCTAGCTCCTTGGAGCCTTAAATTTAAAAATCATCCCCTAAACTATCGATAGTTATTGCTTCACCAGGCTTGAATGGTGGCAATCCCAAGAATGGACATCCATCACATCTGAATGCGTCACCAAGTGCACAGGAACCGCAACCACCCGTCTTACCCTCCACGGTGAAATCTATCTCCGCTAACTCTTCTTCCTTGAAGCTAACCTTATTTTTCATTCTCTCCTCAATCTTCATCGCCTCTAAGGTGGCATTTTGTGCCATGCTTCCCAAGATGTTGTCCTGGAGCAGTCTTTGCTTCAAATCAGCTAATTCTTCCTGCTCTTTGAGTCCACATGTGCAGTCCTTACATGCCTTTCTTCTCTTACCGGCGACTGGCTGACATGCCTTTGGAATAATCAAGTTGCTTGAATTGAGGTTCTTGATCAAGTCGTTTTCATTTATGATATAGTTAGACTCCGGGCCATCTTCGTTGTCAGAGTCTTCGGCGTCGCTGAAGTACGTTAACTTGGACTCCAACTTCCGCTTGAGGTCATTACCTGGTGACTCTGGCGTTGGAGGCTGTACTGGTGTTGTCTTCTTGAAACCCGTCAAGGTAGACTTCACACCATTACTCTTCTTTTTCAATAAAACTGTCTCAATAGGCTTAGGTTTGAGCCATTCTTCACCTTCGACGACAAATCCCGACATCAACGCGTCCAAAGCTTGGTCGGCAGGCAAATCACCACCAAAAACACCATCAAGTGCTAGCGATGCATATATTAACTCTATTAATGGGACAGGTATCGTCTTGTCTTGGTTGGGGTTGACATATATGATCTTGTCGAACGAGTTGGGGGCGAGTTCAACGGCTCCTTTAGTGACTCTGTCGGCGATTTGCTGCTCGACATCATGCCCAACAAACTTTGCCTTGGTGCTTGTAATCAAATCAGGATCGGTCACAGCCGTGGGGTGCAATAAGAGTAAGATCTTCATGGTTACAAAATTCTTTTTCGAACGCAATGGTATAAATATATTTGGTGATGATTAATCAAACACGTGATATTATATATTTTCTAAAAAGAAATGTCCATATTGGGCGTGAATTTCATACGGGCAACGGCCGATTGGTTGTGCGTTTTTGCATCATGTGGTTACTAATAGTCCGGGATATAACGGAGGTTATGTAATGCTCCCAATCGCACAACTTATTAAGGACATATAGTGCTTACTTAAGTTGAAGTGATTAGTAAAGATTAGGTACATTGAGATCATTGAGCCGCAGATAAGATAGGCCTTAGAAAATATTCTTGCATTATGTTCATAGTTAGATAAAGTTCATCGTAGTCAGTTAATGCTAACCACACCACCATCTGTGACCAAGAATATTACATAGAATACTGGCACAATTCTTTACAGATTTAGAGAACACACATTCTTATTCGTTCTTATCAGAGGTAAAATTTTAAACCTTCTCCCGATTGCTTACTATCTCACTACATGTCGATTACTTTTACAGAAAAACAGAAAAGCATGGTTCATACCTAATTCCTTCAACTGCTCTATATTATCTTTCCATACCGGTAATAAATACATTGGAACCTGTCCTCTACTCCTCCACCGTGGCATCGCTCAAATCATCCACATCGGTTTCGTCGTTGTCTACCAGCAGTCGTATAGGCGAAACCAAAGCGGCTGCAGCCAGGGCTACTTTGTCCGAGTCTTTGTCGCGGCCCATGCCTGCAATGGGCTGCATCTGAGACTTTGAAATAGACAGTTGAATAGGGCTAATTAGAGGGCTGTTTGATGGATTGCTGTCCCAGCTTTGCGTTCGAGAGTGATGTCCGTGAGCCCGAGGAGATGAAAGTGACATAAGCGACATAACAGCGTCCTGCTCATGGTCCCCTTTGCTTTCCAAGGCCACACTAAGTGGCGGAAGTTGAGGTTGCGTCTTAAAGTCTATGCTTCGTTTCTTGGAATGCAGGTATTCACGGGTTGAATTGATGAAGTCTGGCTTATTCAAGTCTTTCCCGTTTTTGTTAGCATTCCCGGCATTGTTTTTGTTCAGCTCTGTGCCATATTCAGGGCTTTCTGTCTTACCTGATGTTCTTTCTTTGCTAAGATCGTCGCTTGTGCTCAAATCAACGCTTTCTCTTCTGCTCAAGTCCACACTTCTTCTTTTGCTGAAATCCACACTTGCTCTCTTGCTCAAGTCCATACTTCCTCTTTTGCTAAAGTCAACGTTCCCCATTTTGCTCAAATCCATGCTTCCTCTTTTACTAAAGTCGGCACTTGCTCTCTTGCTCAAGTCCAAACTCGTCCTCTTACTCAAATCTATACTCCCTCTCTTGCCGTGTCTCCTCGGCAGAACCTTCTTTTGCCGCGAGAGTGCTGCGAGCAAGGCATTATGTGCCAGAGATTCGTCAGAACCAGGAACGTTGATATACTGTGACCTCGAGTTTTCAAATGGAGACTTTTGGAGCGGTGCCAGCCGATACTCCAGAGTGCTCATTATCTCATCATCTTCGTCACGCTTGAAGTATGCTTGAAAGTCCAGCGTGGTTGTGGGTGACGAAGGAAACATTGCAGCAGGCTTCGCTCGAGGAAGAGGTGACTGCTGCAAAGTCTGTAGATTTAAATTGAGTGTTTGAAACGAATTCGAAGGAGTCCACACCTCGGGCCTGCCGTAGCCGGAATGCCGCCTTGATGTCTTGGTGTTTTTTGTGGGTGAGCTGGAGCTGTCAAAAGAGAGCTCTGTGAAGGTCAATTTTCCATTTGGACTCAGAGGGTCTTCTTTCAACTTACCGAACGCCGAACTGAGTCTGTTTTTGAGCTGTGAGCTAATCTCGCTCAAGTCATCGCCATTAGAGCCTTCCTGGAACAAGGTCTTTGCACTCAGAAAAAACTGTGGAGTCTTTTGAAGCTTTTGTCGGTGATTAGGCGACCCGTTGATTGTAGCGCTGTCCTCGTCATCGGATCCGTGTGCCTCCAAATAACGAGGAGACAGATAGCGAGGGGTTTTCAACACGCTGTGATTGTTTCTGAAGTCTGGCAGTTTATAGTGATTGGTACTAGAATTGACACGCTTGAGGGAAGGGCTGAGGGTGTCATTTTCAGAGCGGAATCTCCGTTGTTCTGGGGTTTTGAGAAACCCTGCTGAGAGACGGTGGGCTGAGTACCGTTTAGTATGGGTGAGCGGTTCCTCATGGTTTTTCAGGAGCTCCGGGGGCGACGAGAGTCGCACGGAAACCTTTGGTGATGCCACAGGCGTTGTGGGTTTGTCGCTGCTCATTCTATTTGCTGATGCTGGATTTTTTTTCGGTAAAATGGTTTTAAACAATAACCGAAAACATGCTGGACAGAAGTATTGGAAGAAATGAATACAATGGAGTGTAGATGGATAATGGAGAGTGTTCAATGAAAAGTCTTGGAAAGATCAGACAACTACAAACAGAAAGGATAATTAGTATTTACAATAGTATGCCTGTAAACCATTATTTACCACCGACTGCTCTTTATATCCACTAAAACTCGATGTTATATTTGCTATATGCCATCCGCTAGTTACCTCCTAGTATTAGCACGCATTTACCAGCGACCAGCTGCTCCCCACTCACTTAAAACATGCAAGTACCCCGGTGGCTTTCTACTTGGGGAAAGGGTAAACAGAGACCGACATTAGCGACATTGGAGACATCTACGACATATTGTACGACATCACCAATTCAAATATAAACAAACAAACAGGGCCATGAGTAACGTTCCGCCGCCGCCCTCGCTAATACGAAAAGGCGCTGGCAAATCCCTTTCGATGGGATCTGCCACGAGAACTTCGCTATTTCTTGGTGCTCCGAGGACTCTGTTAGATTCAGTTAACGCGTACATTGGTAGCGCAGCTTCCTCTGCAACCACCAATAAGCGCCGGTCGCTCCTTTCGACCCCTGCATCCACCAATAAACGGCGTCAAAGCAATAGCGGAAATGCTTTACAACCACCCATACTGTTGCATCTGAATCCACTGTCGCTTTACGCGAATCCTCCATCGTCACAGGGCAGCCAGCAGACTCCGCAAACACACATCCATTCCAGTCAAATAACGCCGAATTCACAACAGCCCACTCTGCAAGTATCAGACCAGCGCCCACTACGCGACAAGGGCTATCAACAGCAAATACAACTGCAGATTTACGATTTTCTTGTACTCAGCAAGTACGAGGTCGAGACCAACCAGCCCATCACACTCAAGATGTTACGACAACCGACACAAAAAGAGTTCACAACTATGTTCAAGTTCCTTTATCACCGCTTGGACCCTCAGTATGAATTTCACAGGTCAATCGAACTAGAGATATTTTCGCTCTTGAAGTGTTTGGGGTACCCGTACCTCGACACCATAAACCGACTGCAAATTAGTGCGGTGGGGGGCCAGAACTGGCCACTGTTTCTTGGGGTGTTGTTCTGGATGGTAAAACTAGCGGGGGCCGTTGCTGAAGTGGATTCTAAGGCCGATGCGCATTTTGCTAGTCCTGACGACGAGTTCGACAAGCTTTTCATCGCATATATACGTGATCTGTACCAAGAGTTCATCAGTGAAAACGATGACTATAGCGAGTTCTACGAGCGGTTGCAGACGGACTTCCGTAAGTTGAATGCGCAGTTGGTGCTGGATGCCACACAGTTGGAAACCGAGAACGACACGCTTAGGCTGGAACTCGCTGAGTTAGAGCGCCAGCTTGAGGAGTTGCAGTTTGCAGAGAAGAAATCCCTTGCTTTGGAGGACGACTTGATCAAGTTCAAGGCGTACATAGAGGCGATGGAGAGCCGCAAACTGAAGTGGGCGGAAATCCTTGGCAAAATCAAGGCTGAGATCGCATCTAAGGAACAAGAGTTAGAGCAACTAAGTAAACAACTGAAGGAGCTTGAGCAGCAAATTGCACTGCAGGGTACTTCGGTCGGTGATATCAACAGCATGAACACGGAGCGTGACAGACTTCTGCGAGCTATCGACGCGCAAACAGAACAGCTACAGCGCTTTCAACAGACTTTGGATGAGCGTGAAGTTGAGCTCACTAAAAACTATCAAAGTTTGCAGAACTTTGTCAAAACCTACAACGCGATGGTAGGACGATTTACGAACACGGAACATGTGTTTGAGATACGGGTGCAGCCTCGCGAGCACCTCACTGCAGAGAACGTGATAGATAAGAAGCTTAAGGAAGAGAAGATTGCATTACTTAGCTACCGCAGTGAGTTGAATAACCGCACGCACCAGCTCCAGGACGAGCATATCAAGCTTCTGGAGACCCGCGATATTACCGGAGAACGGATTCTGGAACAGACTGAGCATGTGGAGAGTCTCTCGAACAAGCTCACGCAAAATAAGGTGACCTATGACGAAATCTACGAAGCGATGGTCAACGACAATACGACGTATTCGACGCAGATCGAGAAACTCGAGCGCGAGTTGCGTCTGATTAAGATAAACACCAATCAAGGTTTCATTGAGTTGGAGAATCAGTACCAGAACGTTATGATTGCTCATGATGAGTTGCAGCACAACATCTCCAAGGCGCGACAGGAGTTGTACGATCGGTGTTGCAAGATAGCGGAGTTCATTATGAATTTTAAGTTCCACATACAGACGAGTTTGTTGGATTTGGATGACTTGACTCTGGCAGAGTACGAGCGCGCGGCAGGTAAGGACACGGCATAATGATAATGTAATATAGCGGAATGTAGAGGAAACATGAGAACAGGAGGCAATTTAGGGACTGGCGCAATGCATTGTAAGTTAGTGATAAGACTGCGCAGAAGGAGCACTTCAAAATTGAAGTTTAAAGTACCAAATACGTCATGTATCTCACAACCACTCGGTTTATTCAAATTTATTCAAATAACTGGCTCATTTCGTTTCGTATTCAACTTCTGTATTATCGATCGCCCGCTTAATCAAACTCTAATACATAATTGATTTAAGTATTTTTCCATGGACTTCAGCATCAACGTCACTTCTGCGGTGACCTCAAGCGAAAGGAAAATCTCGCCGCAATGGAGTGTGGAGTACTTGAAGAAACGTCTTGAGCTTGTGACCGGTATTGCACCGGAATACCAGCGTATTCTCTACTACCCCAACCCCACGCTGAACGAGAATGTGGTTATCGGCGACAACGATACCCTCAATGTTAGCGACTTGCGCATCACTCCGTTTTCGCGTCTCCATATCGTGGATACTAACCCAGACTCTATTATCCCGGACTTGTTGGACGACAGTGGGAAACCCGAATACGAGTATGAGATGACCGAAGAAGAGTACCTGGCTCGTCTGAATACGGTTCTTGAATGGAAGCGCCAGCAACAGTTGGGGCGCTTCAACCCCGCTTATGAAAACGCTAAGAAAGCACAGAGTGAAGCAAATCATGTCAAGGCACAGCAAATTACTATAGGTGCGCGCTGTCGTGTGATTAACATCGCCTCTGAAAGACGCGGTGTGGTGAAGTACGTGGGAAAGATACAAAGTTTGGATGACGGAGAAAGTGAATGGGTTGGGATCGAGTTCGATGAACCAGTGGGAAAGAATAATGGGTGCATTGCGGGAGTACGGGTTTTTGACTGTCGCGAGAACCATGGCAGTTTTGTGCGGCCTAAGCAGGTGGAAGTTGGTAACTTTCCGGAATTGGATCCTTTTGGAAGTGACAGCGACGAGGAGTTGTAAAATGTCTACGTGTGAGAACTGGAAATGCGACGTTGCGAGAAATACAACTGCAAAGTGAAGAGGAGCCAGTTGTGGAGATTATAGAGGAATTACTAATCAAAATGAGATGGAAACCCGCACTCAGCTACATTATATTTTAGTCGTTTGCCGGTGTTTGCTATACCCAGCAGCAATTTTTTTGTATAACAAGACGCATATATTAGTGCGTTCGTTGTAGAGACTTTCGTAGACTCCTGGTAACACATTTTGCGACAAGATCTGACTTGCCTCCTCAAAATATTGAATTGAGTCGGCGTCTCTGAGATTACCTCTGGCGCTTAACTGCGATAATATGAACAACGAGACGATGTCAGCACAAAATGGATCAAGTTACTTTATTTGTTCTAGCACAGTCTATGGACAGAAAAATAGCCGGCTTGGATCACTGAAAATTGTTCCCAATCTGTTGCTAATAAGAGGCCTCTAGTTTAGATCAGAGCCAAAACTATCAAATTATCACGATCGTTCATCTTTCACGGGGTCATTTACCTTATTATCAGCGTGCCTCAGGCAAATAAGTGTGTAGCCCAACACTTTCTGTATTCTTTTGTTTTCTCTGAAAAATCCGTTAGTACCGCACAATGTCCGAAGAAGGCCCCATCTTCCAGTTCCTTTACGACTATGTGTCCAAGGAAGACTTGACCAAGTACATGAGACTTGTGATGGTAGTGAGCGTGTACCTCATGTTCCGTGGAGTCTACCAGAACTGGGCTAAAACCAAGCAGCTCCAGAAGCAGGTTGCCGACGACGAGCGTGAAGAGGCCACACGTGCTGAGAGAGAGCAGCGCGAAAAGGAGGAGTTTGAAGCTAACTTGAAGAAGGAAGAGAAGACCTTTGGTTGGGGCAGAAAGACGCGTGCAATTGAGAAGAGAAAGGCAGCTATTGTGGAGGACGTGGCCCAGGAGATCAGAGAGAGAAACCAGTCCGTGTACGATGCACAAGAGGACTCTGACATTGAGGATTTGCTCGAGGACTAGGGAGTGTCTGCTAGTGTAGGACTATAGTACTTATAGAATTGTCATAATGTGGGAGTGTAGGCTGGAGATTGATTTGGGAGGAACTAAAGAGAGATAAGCGAGGAAAGAGTGATCAGTTATAGGCAAGTTGTAAATAATAGACTGAAGTGATTGTGAAAGTTTACGAGGGCTGATAGCTGGGTCATCTTATAAACGGAGGATAACCTAATATTCATGTTTCAAGGATGATCATGATTGAAATCCATTAGTAATGGCATCTATACAGTAATGAGCTAGCGAATTTCTCAATATCCAGTCCGCAATCAATATCTTTCTCTCACATAAACTCATTCACTTTATTTACAGCACTGTCAATCATCGTTTTGCTCACATATAACACTCATGAATCTAGCTCGCTCATTACTACTCTGGTACACGTTGTTTCACTCCTGACCTCAGTTAAGACTTCGTCACCAACTCAAGTCTTTATTTACTGACTATGTTTCCAGCGGCACATTTACTCAGGCCACTCTCCATTCTTTGATTCCTTCACTCTGAATGCTCTTGTACATTTGTTTCTCGCTCACATTCGCTTCACTACTCTTCGCTATTTTATCTCCATTTTTTCTGCCCATCGCAAACTTTTTCACACACCATGGCCGGAGATCCTTTCTTGTCGGACCCTTCGCGTAAGCGTAAGAGGTCGAGCAAAACAAGCACCATCAAGCGTAAGCAACAAGCAAAACACACTCAAACAAGGCCAGCAGATTCGGATCTTGACGATTTGAGCAGCAGTACAGAGGAGAACGATGCAGATGATGTGCGCAACGAGGAGGAACTCTCACTGGACGAGGAATTCGCAGACGAAAACGCGGCAGACAAAAGAAGACGTTTGGCCAAGCAGTACTTGGAGAACTTGAAGCAAGAAGAAGCTGGCGATGACTTCTTTGATGCCCAAGACTTGGACGACGACATCGTCTCGCGCAGATTGCAGGTGGATGTGGCCGAAAACAAAGGCCAGATCTACAAGAAGATAGGAGAGCGCGTGGAACAGCAGATGGACCTGGTAGCTTCCAGTTCCACTAGAGTTGGGTCTAAGAACTTGACCAGCATGGCCGTGCGGTACCCTCTCTTGTATACAGTCTCGAAGGACATAGAGTTGATTAAGTGGGACATCAGCGGTAAAAAGCCACAAAGAATAAAGCACATCAAGAACAGCTACCACACAGATGAGATTCTCTGTGTGGCTGCGAGCCCCGATGGAAAATATGTCGTTACGGGAGGAAAGGACGGCCGCCTCATCATCTGGTCCACCGAGAACTTGGCCTGCCTTAAGGTCTTAGACACTCGTGGTGCCGTGAATGCCATCGCTTTCAGACGTAATACTGACCAGCTCTACGCCGCATGCGCGGACTTGAGGATCCGCACCTTCCTGATTAACCAGTTCACCCAGCTCGAGATCTTGTACGGTCACCAGGACAACATTACAGACATTTCGACCTTACTGAGAGAGACCTGTGTATCTGTGGGCTCGCGTGATAAGACCGCCATGTTCTGGAAGATTGCAGACGAGTCGCGCTTGACGTTCCGCGGTGGTGACTCTGTGGAGAAGAAGAAGAAGGCCGACGAGGGACCTCGCCACGACGAAGGCCTGATTGAGGTGGTGTCCATGGTGGACGAGTCCAAGTTTGTCACAGGATCTGACAACGGAAAGGTGTGTTTGTGGTCTTTGTCCAAGAAAAAGCCTATGTTCACCAAGAGATTGGCCCATGGCCTCCAGCCGCAGTTCACTCCAGCACAGGCCAGCGCAGAGACCAGCTCTACAGAGGCCGAGAGACAAATTCCTCCAGCACAGCCCTACTGGATCACTGCAGTGCATGCAGTGCCGTTCAGTGACGTCTTTGTCACCGGCTCGTTCGATGGAACAGTCAGGGTATGGAGAATTGCAGATAACACCCGTGAGTTCACCGAGATTGGCCAGATACCAAATGTCAAGGGAGTTGTGACACGAATTGAATCGGCCGAGGTGGACAAGAAGTTAGTGGTATTCGTGATGACTTCCAAGGAGCACAAGCTTGGAAGGTGGTTGAAAGTGGGTGGAAGAAACGCATTGACAAAATTCGAGGTGAGTGTTTAGGGTACAAGGCCTTATATAGAATTGCATGGTCCTATTGGATAGAAAAGTAGTAAATATTTGGTAGTGAAGAAAGGGCTGGAAAGAGCTGACTCAATTAAACATTGAGCCAGTTTATTCATAATTGCAAAAAAGCATTTGGTAGAGAACAGAGAAATTCTTCGAAAAGTACGTCATAGTTGAATGCTTGGGGTCATTGCACTTGAAATGAAAGATTGGCTCATTTTAACTGCACTTGAATGATGGATAGTTTTGAATAGGCGCGGCTGTGTGTATCTACTTTTGCTACAGAAAAGCTCTATCACGCTTTGAGTTTATCCTATACGCATGCATTATCGTGTATTCTATGTGCTTTATCGTATACTATCTCTACCTTATCGTGTCAGATTGAAGACAACCAACTTTTTCCCATAACTTTCCACTCACTAGCTGGCTTTGCTTCTCAGTTGGTAGCTCCTTTATTTTCACATTCACTACCTAGCCCGCTCTGCACACAAGCTCATGGTTCTTGAATTCCCATAACCCCATAACTGTCCACTTTCTACTTCGTTTTGCGGTCTTAGAAGTGCGCCTCATCGTCACCACCTCCATCACCTACATCCTCATCACCGTCATCAAAGTACTTTTCAGCATTGTAGTCATCATCATCATCCTCATCAAACTCATCGTCAATTTCCTCCTCAATTTCCTCCTCATCTTCGTCTTTACCCTCGTCAATCTCCTCTGCAATATCTTTCAACTTGTCCATGATGGACTTCGCCTGGTCCTCATCCGTCTCATTGACATTATACTCTTTGAGACCACCCTTGGATTTGAAAGTCGAGAGTGCGAGAAGCTTTTTCTTTTGCTGGTTCAGTATACCCATCACACTGTAGAGCTCATCTGGGAAGAACTCAAGCTGGTAGGGATGTTCCTCAATCGTTCGTCCTATTTTTTTAACCTTCTTATATCTATCCAGGTAGCGCTGGATGCCGTCAGCTGCCCTTGTGTTGGTTACCTTTTTGCGGCCTTCTTTTGCGTCGGCGATCGACCCTGTGTAGAATGGGCCATCGGCCATTAACTTGGTAAACGCTATTGCCTGAGATGCGGCGTCGACCTCCATGCTGGTGAGCTGACCATTCACCGGCAATATCAATTCTGGCTTTTCCGATGTTTTGCCAGTGTCCAAAACATCGCTGTAGTCGAGCCCAAAGGGAAGCAACTGCTTGGAGGAGTTTCTAGATTTGAAGGACATGGCAGCGATCAGAGCATCGTGAAAAATCAAAAGATTTTGTGCTCGAGAAGCAGATTAAGAAAATAGATTAAAAGTCAGTAGACTACCATACCAAGAGGCTGTTAATGTTAGATTGAGAGGCATGTGCAAGAAATACACACGCTAGACATTCAGAAAAGGCGGAATCATTGGTAGCTCAGTTTTGGAGTTTATAAATGTTTTAGAGAGTGTCAACAAAAGAGGCTTAGGTTGCACAGTTCGCATACATGCCTACAGAAAAGTCCACATTTTCATACGACCTCTGGGAACAAAATGCCATGAGGATACAACGAAAGCACAATTGGGAATGAAGAAGCTACATACATGATGAACTATTTTCACTTGAAGTTGGAAATTTCAGTATATACCGGGATTTGTATGATTTTCGGTCAACAGTTCTCCTAGCTTACATTCGAGTTTGCATATCATAACCTGGCACTCTGAACTAAAACCTAATCTTGCTTCCCTTCGATTTTATAAAAACCAGATATCCAAAAATAGCCTAGAGTTTAAATATCGAGCACAGCCTGCGTCACGCTCTTTATAACTATACACAATTCAACACCTCTTTTCAAGAACCCCCTTATTATACCACCACCAATCCACCGTACCTGAACCCATCCGAAATCTTCTGTATCCTTCTTTAGTTCGATTTCGCAGCCATTCCCATCACATTCCACGTGATTTCCCAATCGAGCCCAAATCCAAATAATCCAGCCTTTTTGATTTCAAACAACAATCATGGCTACTTCAACAGAAGATCCCGTGTACATTGCGCCCGAACTGGCCGACGGTACACTCGTTGTCATTGTATGCCGTGCAAAACATCTTCCAAATCGACGTAAACTCGATAAACAACTGCCATATGCCACTTTGCGCATCGGAACTACTGCACAAAGGACTCAGTCCCACTTCAGAGCGGGACAAACTCCAGAATGGACACAGGAGGTGAGGTTTCAGCTCACCCGTGACCGTAAACCTATTCTCAAGCTTGATGTTCTTGATGAAACCAAGAACGACCCCACTCCTATAGGCAGCACAGAGATTGACTGCCTGGTGATTTTTGCGAACGAAGAGAACAGAGAGCCTACTGGAAAGTACATATATGACAAATGGTACGATCTCACTTTGAACTCTAAACGTGCAGGTATGATTTATTTGGAGATGACCTTCTACCCAAGTGCACCAGTAGCTCCTGCAAAGGTCTCTGGTCCTCCTATGCCCCACCACATCATAGATGAAGTAGAGGACTACGATCACTACGGTCGAACACATTCTCATAATCACTTCGATATGAATGGATTCGTTAGTGGGGGTGGTTCGGTGCCGCAAAAATCTCAGAACATGCACTATTCAAGATCACCGACTCATGACTCCTACTATGAAAAGCCAACCGCATACGACTCTCATGGTACACACCGTCATCGCGGACGCCAGACACACAAGTCGCATACCAGCTTAGGAGCCTCCGATAACTCGTTTGGAGGCTTTTTCCCAACTTCGGTGCATACGAGAACATCGCGCGGCCTGAGCCCCAAGAAAGAGCTTCATTCTTCGGTGCATTCAGACCCCGTTTCTCTTCTCAAAAACTCTGCTGGAAGTGCAGATAGTAGTCATACCACAGCCTCAGGTTATGACGAAGTTTTTGTTAGCGGGGAGGATAACCCGAAATGGTCTCATAAATATGCTGCGAAGTTCCACAAATTGAAGTCTAAATTGGCGCAAAAAGACCACATCTCCGCTTTGTGGACCTCAGATGGCAGTGTTAGCCCCAAAAAGTCGTCTCCAACAAGAAAGCAAAGGTCTGTTTCGCCTGTAAGTGCTTATGACGTCGATATAGATCAAATTCAGCAAGCTATGAGGCTGGAGGACGGAAGACTGGATCACGATTACCATGTGGATGACATTGAGTTTGAACCACCGGCTCCACCGCCCCATTTGGTGGCATCTACATTATCTAATCTGCCATTACCATCTCTTCCTGGTGCACAAGACACGCATCGGTCTGGGAAACCTCCCATGAGAAAACCGCCAAAGGATCTCGAACAACTGTTTGCACAGTTGCTGGTAAAACCAGCTAACACCGCTGTCCCTTTCTCAGCTGACAGTATAGGGGTTGAAGATGGGGAGAGGTCGCCGACAAATGTGAAGTTGTTTGACGAGGCAACGCCTTTAACATTCAACGGCGGGGCAAGTGGGCCTGTAGAGGGCTCATTTGGAGGAAGAGCGCACAGGATCAATCCCAATGAGATTGACCCGCGCTTTTATGCGCCCACTCCTGGTGAACACATGGAGCACATCAAGCTTCACGAGAGCCAGTTGACATATGCAGGGAAGGTCGCACCCACGCGCATGACAGAGAAAGACTACCACACACTGGAAACGGGGTATTTGGGCAATGGGAAGTTCTCGCCGAGTGTGTTTCAGCGTATGGTGCAGCACGACTACGATGACATGAACGAAAGCGACATTATGAGTATGAAGCAGCGGGATAGATCGAAGCCCAAAGTTCCGCCAAAGATCCCGCAAGGTTTGACGGAGCTGGAATATTATTTGTTGGAGAGGGAGCAGTATTTGAGAGATGTTAGTGGGAACAGGTTATAGACGGATTGTATTATAGGAAGAATAATATACGAGGGTTTACAAACCCAGTATGCATATGAAGAGATCAAAGAGCCAAGAGTAAGAGTTGTTTGTACTGAATACGAGCAGGTGAATTGGGTGCTTGAAAAAGTAAAATAAAGGACTTGACGGTACTAAGGAACGATGAATTGAATTTTTCTCCAAGTTTTATATGTGAGTGTGACCCACAACCTAAATGAAGACTTTTCATGATATTTCATTTTAAAGAAGGTATAGTTTACGCTTTGATTATTTCTTGGCCGAACAGTTTTTACTTAAACTTGATTAACAGTAAGTTTGGCCATGAAATTTTACTAGGTGTTATACCAGGACTCAATCAACCAAGTTTTTCCATAGTGTATCAGAGAAAATACACAAGTTGTCAGCTCTTCCGTGGATACATCTCAAGCCTGTATCACAAGACTATCTGAAACAAACACACGCACCCTGAAACCTTTTAAAAAGCTAAAAAAATACTCTCTCCACCCTGAAACAGACTATTCACTGTATTTTGAAACATAACTACATGGTCTATTTTTCTTAGTTCTTCGATTGGCCCTCGAGTTAGGTAAAACCAAGGTACGTACAAACTATAGTACAATAATACAAAACGGCTAGCGTTGGTCGGGTAGCATAAATCCAGTGTGAAGACACATGGTGGTAAGTGAATTCCATAGAATACACGCACCAGCAAAATAGCCTGGATAGAGGTAGGAATTTATCACGAACTAGTCGGACGACATGCGTGGCACAATTCCTCTCCTGGCGTGGGTCTCATAACAATTAAATCAATGCTGCGATGACAAGGCCGACAACACCTGCGGTGAAGCCGCCTTGTAAGCTTGCAGCAGCATTGTGCGACGAAGTTCTAGTCGACGCAGAAGCAGAAGTGTCAGCGGCGTTCGAGGTACTAGAAGCCATCTTAGTGGAACTCTCCGCAGCACTGCTGAGGGAGGTAGAGTTGGTGTAGCCAGTCAGCTTAGGTGTGACAGAGCTGATCGTGCTGTTGGCGAAAGATGCCACTGAAGAGGTGATCTTGGCGTGAAGAGCGATTGTTGAAGATCTGGCAGCGGCAACCGAGGAAGCAGAAAGAGCGGACTCGGCAGAAGCCTTAGAAGCGGAAGCCTTCGAAGCACTAGCAGCAGAAGCCTTTGCGACAGAAGCACTAGCAGCAGAAGCCTTTGCGAGAGAAGCACTTGCGGCAGCAGAAGCGCTTGCAACAGAAGCAGCAGAAGCAGAAGCAGCAGAAGCAGAAGCAGCAGCTGCAGCAGATTCGCTGGCAACAGCAACAGCAGAAGCAGAAGCAGAAGCAGAAGCAGCAGCTGCAGCAGACGCGCTGGCAACAGCAGCAGCAGAAGCAGAAGCAGCATGGGCAGACAGAATCAGGGCAGCGTCCACAGAAGAGACTGAGGCAACGGAAGCAGCCGATGCGGCAGAAGCAGCACTTGCAGAAGATTGCGAGGCAACAGATGCAGCAGACACAGATGAAACTGAAGCTGCACTTACACTGCTGACCGACTCCACAGAGGCAACAGAAAGACTAGACGACTCCTGTGGGGTCAACAAGGTCTTGGTAATGGTCACGGTAGACACAATAGTAGTTGGATCAGCTGCAACGAAGGCGGCCATAGCCATTAAGGGCACGATGGACTGGAATAACATAGTTAACGTAGTAGGTTTCAAAGATAGACTAGGGTGAGATTGACTGGGGAAAAAATTGCGTAAGCGAGGAAATGTTTCGTATATAAAGAAAAAAAACTTGGGCAATTTTTCGCTTTGTGTTCTTAAAACACGATATGCATGACGGCAATAACCCACATTCCGACACGGCTACAGTATTTAAATCAGAAAAAAAAGTACCTCAATTACGCATGTATCAGATTGGCGTGTTGCCTAGCAAACTTTGGTTATATAGAACTCAGCATGTCACCCGAATGAGCCTCTTTTTTTTTTCTTTCCTTCGATATCATCGAAATATTTTGTGGCTGACGATCGTCTACACAAACCTAAACTATGTACAGGACGCCGGAATAGGAAACGAGTTTTACTGAATTGGGTGAATCGTCAACAAATCTAGTGAATACACGGCTCATAATGGATTGGAGTGCAAAATCAAAATTTCCGAGTTGAGGCAATAAATTGCCGCTTACATTGTGGAGTAACGGCTGAAGCTCAGTAGATTGACTGTGGTTTTGTGTGACTGTGGTTGTATTTTAAAAGGGACAACATGGCTACCAGTAGACGAGATATGGAGAGCAGTGGCATATAGATACTTGAAACAGCAATAAATTAAAGTCTGGAACGTCAGTATGGTGCTATCTGAAACAGCCTGGTCATGTCTGAATCAACTTGTTTATTTCTGTCGTTTACTAATGAATTTGCGTGCATACTTGGTCATTTCTGAACTGACCTGGACGTAAATCAATCGCTATTGTTCCAGGTTGTCTTCTTTTGTGGGTTTTCCTCATTGGTATAAACTGCGTGATGGTCACGATTGGCCCAAAGAAATTTCCAAGCCAATACATAAGCCATTTATGTACGATCGAAAAACGAAAGTCAGTAGACTCATTTTCCATGGCAAAATACAATACTTTCAACATTCGAATCGCCTCTCACCTTTTACTCGCAAAGTTTGAAATATTTTCAATTAATCCAGATCCAGGTTTTATCTGTGCTCATACCACCTGCAACCCTGCCTAACGAAATTACTTCAACTGGGCATTTAATTCTTTGCATAAGATAAACAGATAAATCCTAGATCTACTTTCATCGCTCCCAAAGATAATCCCATGTCTTTCTCGTCAAAGCTTGTTAGTTCTTAATCGCCTATCTATTACGTTGTTTCAAATCCAAGCCCTCGGTCAAGTCAATATAGCTAATACACACTACCACTAATTATTCACCTTCTACTGTTTTCTAATATTCTCTACTGACCCTCTCCATTTAATTCCCTGATTTCATCCTCCTCTTCTCTAGTAATAATAGCGCGCTCACCGCGATCTCCCGCCTCGTCATCGTAGAACTCATTTTCGCCCACCACAGTCTTGTCTCGAGCAAATTGCGAACCTCCCTTGGTATCCATGGCCTCCATCTCGTCCTCTTCCATGTCCTCCATGAAGTCCTCCAAATCATGCGGAACCTCATTCATCTGCACAGAAGGTGCGTGCTTTGTATGGTCCAAATTCATTAACACACTCAGCAACACCTTGTCCAAGTACTCGCGCGAGTTCGCATTATTCATATTAGATGGGCGCACATCAAGCTCGTATGTGGGTGCGTAGTACTCGTAGTACCCGTTATACGGTATCTCCCCTGGGAGAAGCACGTCATTGCATATTCCTGTCTCGTATGCCCATGTCCGGGCAACATTTCTGATGGTATACCCACCACCTCCCAAAACCATCATTGGGATGTCAAATGACTTGACAAAGTTCACACAGTTGGCATGGCCACGCATCGAAAGGTTGAATGGTCCCAATCTATCTCCCAGAAGTGAGTCTCCTCCGCACTGCAAAACGATCGCTGAAGGCTGGTACCACTCAACAATCGCACGGATGATCGGCTCGAAGATGGACTTGTATGAAACGTCGTCTATACCATCACGTAACGGAATATTCACCGAATGGTATTTCCCCTTGCCAATCCCGATATCGTTCAAGTTGCCTGTTCCGGGGAAAAATTCACCGAATTTGTGGAACGAGCATGTCATGACTCGATCATTGGAGTAAAATGCCTCCTCAACGCCGTCTCCGTGGTGAACGTCAGTATCAATGTACAATACACGCGGGTGTACTCGCAAGAGCTCAATGATTCCCAAGACGATGTCGTTCATGTAGCAGAAGCCCGAAGCCTCTGACTTTTTGGCGTGATGCAAGCCCCCGGCGTAGTTGATCGCAATGTCTGCGACACCACGGTTCATACGTGCTGCTGCCTCCATCGATCCTCCACATGAAATCTTGCAAAACTCGTAGAGTCCGTCAAACACCGGACAGTCGTCACCTACGTTGAAGATCACCTGTTCGCGTTCGAAAAGGTGGAGGTTGTCTGGTGTGACTCGACTAATAAAGTCCACGTACTCGTCTGTATGGAATTGCGTCAACTCCTTCTTGTCTGCTGGCTGTGCTCTGTAGATTTCCATCTTCTTGTGGAGGTCGTAGTTCATGATAAGAGAGTGTGTCATTCGTATCCTGTGAGGCTTCATACAATGACCTGTACCGTAGAAGTAGTTACCTACATCCTGGTCGTAGAAGTACGCCACACGCTTCTTCTTTTGCGGATTGACTTTGAACTCGTCGAAGGGAAGCTCAACGTACATGATTAAAGAAGAGAAAAAGTAGCAAAGATTTTGAAAACCCCAGGATCGAAGATATGATCGAAGATATGATCGAAGATATGACCGAAGATCAGCAGTGCTTACAGAAGTAATTTGTATCAATACGAAGTAGAAGGCTTTGACTCCGTATAGTTACTTTCTAATTACTGCATTCAGTGATCATTCGTCTCAAGACTATCCTTATTTTTGTCCAGGCACTAATAGGTACATCTCATTCTTGATCTTAGCACGGGTGGACAGCACAGAATTCCTAGTTCTCTTACAAAGTATTAGTACCATTTGTTCCCCATTCTTGTTCATCACATAAAGAGCCAAATCAAATAGTCTGTTCTTTCTTACTCATACCAATTTATTACGCAGTCTGTTCAATCATATTCATACCAACTTGACACATAGTCCACTCAATCATAGTCCTGACAACTCATGCGAACTCTTAGTTTTGCTAATTCATAACCATACCAAATCTTAGCCCTGCTCATTGTAGTCTAGCATACTCCTCACGCAACCTTTGTAATTGAACCAGTCTTCACATCATACACATACCCAGTGATAGGAACGTCTGCTATCAACGGGTTTTGTTTCAAAAAATCCACATCCTCTCTTACAGACTCAACCAAGTCTTTGAATGGTAAGAAGGCTATATGGTCACTCGAAATACCCGTCTGTTGCTTAAGCAAGTCCCGAAGATGATCATCGGAAAACGTGAGCATGCCACAGTCAGTATGATGGAACAAAACGATCTCTTTTGTATTCAACAATCTCTGTGATATTATCAAACTACGCAAAGCTTCACTTGCACGTCCTCCAGCATTCCTGATAACGTGTGCTTCGCCTAGTTTGAGCCCAAGGGACGCAGCAGGATCAATCCGCGCATCCATACAAGTGATGATCGCAACATTTCTCAGGGGAGGTATCTTAAGATCCCCTTGTGTAAACTTGTCCTTGTAAAGTGCATTAGCATTTTCGATCTCTTCAGCAGCCGTCATTTCCTACCAACCTATGTTCAGGTTTTGCCCTTTTATACCAATTGTTGCAGCCATAATTATTTCGAAACTGAGGCTCCTTCCCCGCAATATAAATATAAGAGCTGTGGCACAAGGAGATCATCGTATTTTCAATTACATTTGAGAGCCGTAGGTGTACCTTAAACTCACATTACACCAGTAAGCGTCTATTTGTTATTAAAGGATATCTGCATATATTCCAAGCTCTTGCGTAGGGTGAGTGTAACTTTATTGGGAATCTTCATCTCTGCAGCTAGAATGATCACATTCCAATTCCTCGACCTTTTAGAGCGGTGTATCCACTAGTTATATTTGACATCCTTTCCATAGCCAGCTATTACAAATATCAATTCCCACTAGCGTTCAGATCGAGGCACGTGCTTGCCAAAATTCACCCTGAGTATGCTGATTGTTTAAATATCCATTCAGTGAATTATCTCTTCATTTACAACCTTTCCCAGCTTAAATTTTTGCAGAGTTCCGATAAAGCCCCCTGCTATGCTATATCTATATCAGAAGTTCTTCTCTCTCTTACAGAGAGTAATGCCTGAATCTTCTTCCTTTCCTATCACACATCTATTATACATTTTTGAGTCTCACAAGTTTGGAATGACTTTCAAAATCTCTGCATTAGGATCTTTCGAGTCCTCCAACAAGAATTCGACATACTTGGAAACCTCAGAACAAACCTTCTCCTGGTCCAACTTGGAAATGTCTCTCCAGAAATGTTTAGAGCTAACACCGGTGCACGCAAACCAGCGAGAGATAGAGTGGAATTTGAGCTCCCAGTCTGTTGAGCCAAATTGAGGGTACTTTCCAGGCAATCCTAGGTTTCTGCGTGTGAACAAGTCGTCATAAGACTCTGCGTGTGGCAATGCGTTTGCCACGGCATTGATCTTGGGTCTGTGGATGTGCAAGAACATCACCTCTGGCATTTTGTAGCCCTGGTGATCTTGGAGGAATTCGTCCAAGAGCTTCTTGGTGTAATCATTCTTCTGAAATGGCCACAACCGCTTGTCTAACTTCTTTGTGGTCAACCAGCTTCTCCAGTAACGCATGAAGTTAGCAGCTTGTTGTGGATCGTGCTGAACCAAAGTAGTCTCCCTGAATATGTTGCTACCATCCTGGAACCCGGCGAGCCAGGTCTCATGCATCACTTGGTGGTATGGCTCTTCCATGACATGCAATGCAGGGGCAAAGGTCTCACGGTCTCCAGTCCCGTAAACACCCTGGAAAAGCAATGGGTAGTAGTGAGAGTATCCAAACACGTTGTAGTAGAGGGATAATAAGAAGGAACGGTAGTGTTTGCGCTTCAGGAAAACCATCTGGCCAGTCTCTGCCCCAAGAGCAGAGGTGGTACCCTCCAAATCGTGGAAAAGAATCTCTGTGTCTGTGTCCTTTTGAATATAATCGGCATAACTCCAGTCGTTAGGGATACCCATGCGGCCGACAGGTTCTCCGACCTCTAGACGCGCGATTTCGTAGAACTTGGGCGAAATACCCTTATGCCAAAGATCGGGCCACATGACAAAATGAGTTTGTTTATAGACGTCCATTTCGAGAAGGGGATCCGGGTTCTTAGTGAGGAAGTTGTCGGCATCGAGAGCAATTATGTTGTCAAAACTGCTAACAAACAATCCCAAAACCTTCAACTGGAAGCGCTTCAAGTCGATCTTCTTGAGAAGGGCAGCACCAATAGCCTCCTCGACGACCACACACTTAGTATTGAAACGAGGCAACAACTGTTCACAAATGTATGGGTCGTATTCATTCTTGTACGAGAGCACAAGCTCAATTGGCAAAACCAGCCCCAATTCACGGAGATTTCCAATCACCGTCAAAGCCCCAAGAAGATAGTCTCCTCCTCCATTAATCACAATACCGTCACCAGAACAGTATTGGCGCGGTGGGGGAGGCATGTCACGGAGCATGCGCACCACATCGTCGTGGGTGCTCCGCAAGTTTTGGAATTGGTCTTCGGAAAGCTGCACACGCCTATCAGTCAAGAACTTTTTCAGAAACACAGGCCTAAAGACGTTGTTAATTGCAAAACCTCCAATCCTATCACCCTCATGGACATTTGGGGCTGTTGGCTTATTGCGCAAAATGAGCTTCTCGATGACGTCGTCGTAGTAAGCACGACGGTCAAACTTGGCATCGATTGCCTCGTAGAACTTCTCCTGGCCCTTGCGACCACTCAAGGCCTCCACTGGAACCCCGTCCATTCCCTTGAGCAACTCTTCGGCCATATGCTTGGCAATGAGGTCGCGGTTCGTGCTCACAAAATGGTGCTGCATTGATTCCACGACGGTATCTGCACGGTCGAGTTTGTTCCATAACTGCTTGATCAACTCGTCCTCGACGCCGTTCGTGACATACTGGATCGGGTCCAGCTCGGTTTTGTCCATGGTTTCAAGCACCTTGTCAACCAAAGCATTCTGGCTGGCAAGATGAGATCTAGCGTTGGGAACAAACAGGTACAAAAAGAAACCCGATAGGGTTAACAAAAGCACTGCGGCGACTAGATTCTTCGGTTGGTAGATCCACCGCTTGGTTATAAACATAACTGCTCGCTGTTATCAATTTTACAGTTTTTTGCGGCCTGCTTCATATTTAGCACCCCCTTTTGTATAAGCCTCACAGATTGGATGTCATCGGAGCACAAAAATCAACACAATATTATCATGGTTGAGAGCGATGAACAATCTGCAGGAACAAGTTCTGGCGCCTTTCAAAAGGCAGTTGTGGTCCATTCAATCTCCCTCTACAGCATCGAGGTTAGATTACTTCATTTCGTAAAGCCTACTCCCATATATTTCTTAGATTTCTTGAATCATCGACATAATTTGCAAGAACCATATGTTTTTGTTTTTGTGTAGTGTTATGAGCCATGTTTAGTTTTATCAAAACGCTCATCTGCGTGCTTCTGCTGTTGTTCCGGTTAAGATGACACATGCCACAGTGTGGTGGCACAATTTCTGTTTTCATCCGCTGCTGCTAGCACAGCCATTCAAAGAAGTAGCAAATTAAATGTAAGCACCAGGCGCATGCTAATCTTTTTGAAAATATGGGGCTGTGCACTGTTAGGCGCAGCGCTGCTGTCTGTGTTGTGCAGTTTCAGTACTATTGGTCCAACTGGTTGCCCTTCATCTCATCTAGTCTTTCAATAACTGAAACGATCTAGCATAAAAAAGAAAACTGCACATGCTGCTGTAATACGAATGACTGAGATTTCAACTGAAACCGCGCTTGCGCGTGGGTGGCTCAAACATTCTGGTGGACGTACTTTTTCGTAACTTTGAACGCTTTACGCAAACAATTGGAGCTTGATCTCTTTGGGTGGTTCAGAAGTTCACAAAAGGAAGTATTCTTACCTGAATAGGTCGTTAGTCTTTGTCGGTCGGATAAACACCGGACATATAGTTTGGAACGATATATTTAAGCGACATTGCATGGGCCGATTCAAGGCATAACACCAAGATACCATGTAATAGATCTGTGTTTTGTGGGATATATTTGTTTCTTATTGAGCAGCTTTACACTTCTTTCAGATCGACGCATGAATGTAAAGGGTCTCGACTATGACAACTCTGAAACAGCATAGCTTCCAAATTGTGTCACTGCAGTCCGAAGAATTTGTTGGTAAATAATATCTTAAAATTTTTATCGGTGTGCATCAATTGCACCACGCGATACGAATCAAATTCATCTGGGAACGGCTGTGGATTTTGTGTTGACGTTACCTAAACAAAGAATATAATGGGCTCCGAGTTCTCGGAATTTTAGTTAGTCCTTTTGTTCCCAACCTTTCGTTTCTGTCTGATGTGTGGACCCATATGTTGTAAATTTCTTTTTTGAAGAGCTTTTATCGCTCCCTGGCAGGTTGTATTTTTTTGGCTTCTAGACATCTAATGACGACTGCCCGACAGCAAACAATAATTCACCGAATTCCAAGTATATAACGGATAACACACAACAACGTAATCATATTTTCTATGCTCCTCATTTGGCCACGATCCTTCTCAATCATATTTCTTGGTGACCAAAAGAGTGGGTAGCAGTCCCAGCAATGTTGTTTGGGAACTTGTGCGCGAACGAGACAGTGTGGCAATACAACCAATCAGAGTGCGACTCAGCTCGTAGAAGAATAATTATAAAATAGTATTTAGGTATTGGGGTGCATAGACTACTTGAGCGAAACACATGCTTAACCTACTGGAATGTGGTACAAATCGGTTGTATATCCAATATGCTTCGTGGCCTTTCCATCACCCTTGAGGTATTCTCGACTAACTACTGATAATAAAGACGACTCATTTGTATGCATTATTCTTTATCTTACAACTGTTACAGTAAAGTAAAGCTCCTCAGTTTTGATGGATTAGCGTAGGAATATACCTGAGCTTCTGTTGATTAACGCAACATACTTGTGGTTCGATGTATCCAATTTTGACCCCAACTTCACTTTATTCACAAAAGTTTAATCTATAAATCGACAGTGCAAACTAACTATTCACTTATTTAACCATTATTGACAAAGTCGTGGAGAAAATCAGACATTGCTAACATTTTATTTTCCAACCGCAATACTATAAATTGAACACTCTTGTTTATCTAAAACCTAGCTTTCATACTTTGCCCTTGAAAATCAATATATCTCACGCAAAGGGGTACCCTGTATCAATTTGCACTTTCAAGTTCATTTACGCAACCCAGCGCACTTGCCCGTTTTTCCAGTGCGTGGATTAAGAGACCAAGTACAGTATGTTGCGCTGTGTGTGGCTTATTTTACATTCTTTCCAGAACTAGTGGAATGACCCGCCGCTGAAAGAGTTACAATCTAGACAACTAAAATATGGTGAATTGAGTTAATTGCTTTAGCTTACACCGTTAGTCCTATCCACGTGTCAAGGCAATTGCTATTCCCAGTATTTTCTTCACCACCACAGTTTTCACGATACCCCTGATGTACTGCGTGGTCTAAGCAGCCCCGGACTTTACGTTTTCTTGTATCATGCTGGATTTAGCCACGACCATTTTATATGGCTTTGCTAAATATTATCTCCGAGTATTAGTAATTCTACTGTTTAAAAGCGCAGGATTTGCTGAAGTTGATCTATCTCCCCATTCAGCTCCTACATCAATTGTCAAGCATAAATAATACCTGATATGTCTGATTACACCCCTCCTCACAAATCATGGGCCGATTACAAGCTGTTCCTCAACGGGTTATTCCCCTCAGCTCCCTCATATGTCGAGAAAGACTACCCATCTTTGGAAGGTAAGGTTGTGCTCATCACCGGTGCTAACACCGGTGTGGGTTACCAAACTGTTAAGTCCCTTCTTGGTGCTACACAGGCCACTGTCTACTTCCTTGCGAGAAGCGAGGAGAAATCTCTCGAGGCAATCAACAAGTTGGAAACTGAGGTTGCGAGTGAGTACAGCAAGGAAGTTACAGGTAGGGTTCATTTTATTCGTGCAGACCTCGGCGACTTGACCACAATCAAACCTGCGGTCGATAAATTCCTTCAACTGCAGCAGAGATTGGACTTGATCATCCATAACGCAGGTATAATGGATGCTCCCGAGGGTAGCAAGACTACCCAGGGCTACGAGCTGCACCTAGGTGTCAATGCGTTGGGACATCACTTGTTACAGAGATTGCTTGACCCAGTTTTCATCAAGACTGCTGCCACTAACAAACCAAACGAATCAAGAATTGTGTGGTTATCCTCTACGCGTCACATGGGCTCTCCCTACGGTGGCTTCAACTTCGATGACCCCAATCTTGCGAAGGGGCCCTTGCCTGTCAGATACGACCAATCCAAGGCTTTAAATGCTCTTCAGGCTAGATGGTGGCCACATGTGTACGCCGATGCAGTGTCCAAAAACAAGATTGTCAGCGTATCTGTCTGCCCAGGGTTCTTAAATTCGGATTTGACTAGAAGCTACTCCCCATTGAAGAAGTTTTTGATGAGTTTAGTTTTGCACCCAACGAGAAATGGTGCCTACACAGAGTTGTTTGCTGCATTATCACCAGAGGTCACAGCAGAGAAGAATGGAAGCCATATTATGTCTTTTGGGACTTTTGGTCACTTGAGAGCCGATCTCGAGAATGACGAAAACAACAGGAAGGTGTGGGAGTGGTTGGATAACGAGATCAAACAGTACGAATAAGAGATATATGGATTGTGCACTGATATTGTTTGGTGTTTAGTTGAGACAAACTCGTCTTCCAGCCTAGATCTCAAATATTTGATTTATGATATGACAATGATTATATGCCCTGATATGCTTCTAAATGTACTTTGCTAAAACAACTAGCCTAAGAGAATCCTCCCGTGTAACGTTATGGTAAAATAATTGTTTAATGTGACTACGCTATTATCCCCAGTTCTGTTTCATGGTCATGGTATATGCGTGATCCAACCACCAGCAATCTTCTCTATAATAGAAAATCTTGAGCGGCTTTCAAACAAGACTTTAGACTTTATCCAGGACAGGTTTTCTATGCGATATTAATATGAATATACGACTGAGATTTGTATATTCTTACTCCTTGAATCTGAGTATGAAATCCTGTAGAACTTGGCCTTTGGAATCAATGCACTCATTTACATCGAATTACCTAATTCTTTAGTGACGCGTACACGCGGAACTTTCTATTACTACTCTGTCTTCTTGGTGGCTCTCCCACACTCATCGAGCCCGTAAACTCCCAAAATGTACGCTAAACGCGTCACCACCAAGTCTATGGCCATGTCTATAGAATCCTTTGCCAAATTCACTTTGGATCCGTCGACCTCAACCCAGTTGACGGGCAATTCGCGAATGGGGATGCCCTGTAGTTCTGCAAGAAGCAACACCTCAACGTCAAATATCCACCTCTCAGTGTGCATGTGCGGGAATATTTTCTTTGCAGACTCAAAGTTAAACATCTTGAACCCACATTGTGTGTCCTTAACGTTACGGATACCAAAGATGTACACCAAGGTATGTAAGCCATACATTAAAAAGTTCCGCACGAACGAACGTTTCACCACCGCATCTGTGTTCACCATGTGTGCACGAGAGCCAATAGCAATTCTTGCACTTGAATCTTCCGAGTCGAAGTAGTGCACGAGCTTATCGACGTCTTTGAATGATGTCGCTCCGTCTGCATCTGCAAAAAGCAGCAATCTACCGCGCGAGTGCAACACACCATGGGTCACAGCACCTCCCTTACCTCTGTTCTTTGCCAACTGCACCACTCTCAACGTGTGGGCAG
The DNA here is from genome assembly GCA_003707425.3 of Kodamaea restingae. NCBI lineage: Eukaryota > Fungi > Ascomycota > Pichiomycetes > Serinales > Debaryomycetaceae > Kodamaea > Kodamaea restingae. Next base: position 305,890 of record PPJA03000014.1, read on the forward strand.
GCAACTTGTGCTTGTCTGCTAACGATATGGCAAATTCGCCAGTACCGTCGCTTGATCCGTCGTCCACGATAACAAACTCGTACTTGAGCTTGGTAGTACGCAAGTGGACTATGGCCTCATCCAACATCTTACCTAAGCGCCCGGTTTCATTGTAGCAAGGAATGACCACGCTGAGGTCGATTCCCTCGTCCTGGAACGATGACAGCGCATGGATACGTGTGGGCAACGGGTATGTTTTGCCCAGCGCATCATTGGTCTTGTATGTGTCCTCAGTGGGCAATGGCAACCGTGGTTTGTGGGAAAACAACACTATTATCCCATAAACAGCTGCCAACAAAGCAGTGAGGACAAACACTGCAATTAGCATGGCTTGTTTTTCGTGTCAAATTGGCGGAGAAAATAAATTCCACTTTACCTCGCGTAGCTCTGGGAGAATAACTTGAATCGACTGGAAACAACAGCAAAACAAAATTCACTGACACACCATCTGATTCAATGGTAAACTATAGTTTTTGACTTATTATTCACTATAGTTCAAATGATTACATAAATGCTCTAGTTCATTGTAATTTACACTTTTTCACTATAACCCTCCACGGATCCATATTTATAGTACAATAATTTCATGTCATTTTTAAACACCACGCACTAATTCAACGACGAAACACGATTGTTGAGGACACGGGCGTTATTCATAAACACCTCCACGAGCTCCTCGAAACGGAACATATCAGTTCCCTTGTCCACCTTATCAATAGCACTAAATAACTCCATCGTATCGATCTCCAACTCCACTTCATGCTTCTTTTCGTTCGTAGTAATTGTTTTGCCCGCCTTATTCTTCGATACCATTGGCACAAGAACACGCGTCAAATCAAAGCGCGTAATCGTAGGTGCATGTACCCACAGACTTCTCTTCTTCTCGCGGACCAAGATGGGCTGGTTACGTGCCATCACCCCCTCGATGCTTTCTTCGGGCACTGGCATCTCCAAAGATAACGATAATCTGAGATCGTAGATGCAGGTGGGGTTGTATATGTACAAGTCTGCAATTCGTTGCTTGTTAATTGCCGAGTATCGTGGTGTTTCCAACGTATTGTCCTTCAGTACACGAATTTTCTTCTGCATTGCACCACGCTCGCCAATCTGGTAGAAGCTGTCGGTTGTGTCCAGCTCGAGTATGTTGAATTTACGTCTTGGTTTTTTAGGGTTTTTGCTTTTTTTGAGTTCATTCTGGTACGAGTTCTCTAACTCCAGGAAGAACTTGTGCACATCTGCCCATGCCACTTCCTCGATCTGCATATCAAAGTGCACGTTACTGTGGTTGGTGTAAACACATTCAGAAGTTATGTCTAGCTTCAAACGCTTCCCAAGACTCTTGTCTATGAGGCGTCCGTATTTCAACTCTAATTCCACATACTTCCGGTTCTCCTCCGGAATATTCTTGAAGTTGGCGAAAATCCATCCACTAAGCGTTCTGATTATCAGTGAGGTTGGTATGATACCCGTCACACTACATTCCAAGTCCACACTTGGTGTGGAGTTGAAGTTAAGCGCATGCTTTTCTGTGAGCACACTTTGGGTGGGGAAATTTGTTTTCCCTTCCGGAATAGTTTCGCTATTTGCGTAATGCTGTTGTTGGCGACGTCCGGAAGGTCTGTATTCCTGTGCCCAAATTGGCGGTGTTTCATACCGTCTTGGTTTACGTTTGATCTGCTTGATTTTCGTCAAGTCGTCGGGCAGATTGAACTGCAGCAGTGAGATGGAGATCGAGCTCAGTGGAGTACCAGGCTGTTTAGGTTTATTTGTTTTACTTGCTCTCAGGTCCGTTGAACCTCTCCTTGATCTTGAATCTGACGAGTTCCTTCTCAGTCCCAGCCTTGGCGAGTGCCTTGCTTTTGTATCTTCCTTCGTCAGGCCTGTGGAATCTTTGCTCGGTTCCAGTTCGGACATCTTTGATGTATTTGGACTTGGATTTTGAACTGGGGCTTGCTCGTCACTGCTTTCCAGCAGAAAGTCGCTTCCTTCAAAATCCTTCTCGCTTGTGCTACTTTTACGGCTCACGTTAATGGTCCCCTTGTCTGTATTGTTGTTAACAATGTTGTTCTTTGCTGATGCATTGGGCTTCGCATACAGACTCGAGGGCTCGTTAAGAATATTCACTATGGAGTGGCGCTGGTGGTTGGAGGCATCTTCTTGCCCATTCTTCTGCTCCTCAGGAGGAGAGTCGTTGTTAAGGATAGATCCCACGTTCATGATGTGAATAAAAAAGTTTTGAAAAACAAGGATAAATATTTGCTTAGCTTCACCCCCAGCATCACGAGCTCATTGTCACTCTTCATAGACTGAAACCGCTCGCTAGGGCATCTATTGACCTGCTGACTTAAATGGTTTACATGGGTGCTACGGTATCGTCCTTCAATCCTTCTTACCCTATTTGTATCTACTCTGCCAACAACTTGTTCAATCTAGCCTGAACACCGTCAATAAACTGCTCGGTTGTCACATAGCTCTCTCTGTTGGTCTTTCCCTGGGCCAATGCCAAGTCCTTGGTCATAATGTTGTCCTTAGAAACAGTCTCAATAGTGGCTCTCTCCAACAATTCACCAAACTTGACGACCTCTGGTGTGTTGTCCAACTTACCACGCTGGATGATACCTCTTGTCCAGGCAAAAATCGAGGCAATAGAGTTGGTGGAAGTTTCCTTGCCTTGCTGGTGTTGTCTGTAGTGTCTAGTGACAGTACCGTGAGCAGCTTCAGCTTCAAAAGCCTTTCCATCCGGGGTCATGAGAACCGAAGTCATCAAGCCCAAAGAACCGAAACCTTGTGCAACAATATCAGATTGCACGTCACCGTCATAGTTCTTCATGGCAATAATATAGCCACCCTTGGATTTCAACATCTGCGCAACCATGTCGTCAATCAAACGGTGTTCGTACCAGATGCCTGCGGCATCGAAAGCAGCCTTGTATTTCGACTCGTACAAGCCTTCAAAGATGTCCTTGAAACGTCCGTCGTACTTCTTCAAGATGGTGTTCTTGGTCAGTGAGAACAAGTTAAGCTTTCTGTCCAATGCCAACTTGAATGACGACTCAGCAAAGTCTGTAATGGACTTATCGGTATTGTACATAGCCAAAGCCACACCTGGTGCCTGGTAGTTGTACACGGGGAATTCCTGAGCGGCACTGCCGTCTGCAGGCTTGAAGACAAGTGACAATTCACCTGCCGATGGGATCACCAAGTCGGTAGCCTTGTACTGGTCACCGAAGGCGTGTCTCCCAATAATGATAGGCTCCTCCCAGGTTGGCACGATACGTGGGATGTTGTCAATCACGATAGGCTCACGGAAAACGGTACCCCCCAAAATGTTTCTCAACGTACCGTTGGGTGAAAGCCACATCTTCTTGAGGTTGAATTCCTTGACTCTGGCCTCGTCTGGGGTGATGGTGGCGCACTTAACACCGACTTGGTATTTGAGGATAGCCTCGGCAGCATCGGTGGTGACCTTGTCATCCGTCTCATCACGGTACTCGATACCCAAATCGTAGTACTTCAAGTCCACATCAAGGTAAGGGAAAATCAACTTGTCCTTGATGAACTGCCAGATGATACGCGTCATCTCATCGCCATCCATGTCGACTATAGGGTTTTTAACTGTAATCTTGGCCATCTTGATATTATTCTTCCTGTGCCGTTAATGTCACATTTGTGGGGGACTGCTTCTATTTATATGTTTGCAAAAAGAGGGGCCACTTTTCCCCAGCTTCGGCACAAGCTTACATTCGGCCAATTGTGTACTATGATTTGTAAGTCTACAGTGTAGAATGAAGGGTTCATAACCACATACTCCACCAGAGTTCGAGAGGTAGTTTTGTTTGCAAGGTACATTGTATGTTTTGACTGTAGCCACCCTCACCTTTGTGACTTTAGTCCCCAAACCTTGTTTAAGAAGAAGCTATACGGACATTTCCGGTATTAAACACCGACACGACATCTACCCCGGGTTATATTGGGCCCATGTCAGAAAATAACAGTTTTCGGCTGCAAATTAACGGGTATTTAACATACAGTAGCGGGAAGTATCGACTGGTTGCCGTGTCACGATAGAGGTCTTGTCTTGAATGACCGGGTGGAAAATGAAAATGGGGAGATTGTATAAGAAACGATAAAGACCGAGAAGCATGCGTATAAGAAGCAGTCAAAGACTGGGGAAAAAGTAAAGTGGACCGGGGTAGTGTCTCGGCTTTTAGAAGTCATGTTTTAGGGGATACAAAACTCAACTGCTTATCAGAGTGGGGACAATAAAACAAGATTGTACTTTCCCAAGATTGCTATATATGCTGGTCAATCCATCAGAAGTCTTCAATCTGGACCATTCATAGTGGTACGGTTTAACTGGTGCGGGTCAACAAAACCCCGCATTTTCCTCGGAAGAAGTTCGGGTAAAAATTGATTGGCGATTGAAGGAAACACGCATATAACAGAAAACCATAACATCTTTTATTGTTTTCTCGTCTCTACATGTGGGAATCACTATTAAGTACATATCTCTCTCGTATCCATTAGCTGATACTATTGTTCGAGAACTCCTTGCGCATCACTCCTATAACTCTCTTACAAGCCACAGTTTGGCTCGTGTTTCTCCTTCATTTTGACTTGTTCAATTCCCTTCTATTGTCTCTGAATTTCATTCGTCATTTCCCATTGCGGCATATATACGCGTAGTTGCCAATTAATGCAGTGGCTTTACTTTTGGTCACATACCACTCCTCGTGCTGTCGATCTCCGATTACGCTGTATTAGTAAATGCTGTCCTTTATCTGAGTACACAAAGTGGTGAATATCCGCGATAAGCTTCAACTACTTGCAAGTTTGTCAAGATGAAGCCCAAGTTGCATTCTCGCAAGTCACTCAACCTCCTCAGCATCAAGTCGCCCATCCTCAAAGCGACCTCAGAACAGAACACCCCAGATATTGAGTATCCTCCTTCGATTCTCTCCGTCTCTTCATTATTAGCACGTCCCGCGGAGACTCTCGCCACTTTCCGGAACTACTACAATGACTTCACCACCATCGACTGGGCGCGTGCCTTTATCGACACCAACAAGTTGAATTACGAGTTAAAGCATAATTACTGGATCGGAAAAGGCCCCATACCATTTTATACAAAGGTCTACTTCTCCCTAGCGAAATGGGTGTTGATCGTTCTAATCGCACTCCTGTTCTCATTCGTCGCATTCGGAATCGACAAATTCGAGGTCCTGCTTGTTGGACTCAAGCACGGCTATTGCAAATCCAACTGGCTCCTCAGCCAGGTGTCATGTTGCTCTACGACAGAGCCTAAACCAAATGTCTTCAAATCGGGCTCTGTTTTCAGAGCGAACGAGAATTTATGTACAGACTGGGTTTCTTGGGCCTCAGTATTTCATGAATACTCCATTGGGAACTTGGACTTCCTCATATATGTTGGTGCCACAGTTCTTCTTGCGGTCCTGGCATGTTTGATCACCTTGCTGACTCGTATTTCTCAACCAACCAGCTCAGAGGTATCGCAAACTACAAATAAACCCCGCATAATGTACACCGCCTGCGGTCTGGGTGTTCCAGAGGTCAAAACGATTCTTGCAGGATTTGTCATTCGCAGATTCCTTGGATCGTACACTTTGTTTGCCAAGACAATCACCTTGGTCTTAGCAATAGCTTCAGGAATGCTGCTTGGAAAAGAGGGACCCTACGTTCACTTAGCTGCATGTGTGGGTAACATCTTAGCACGCTTTTTCCCTTATATAAATGGAAACAACGCTCTAAAGAAGCAAATATTGTGTGCTTCGGCACTGGCAGGTGTTGCGCTCGCATTTGGCTCTCCTCTTGGTGGAGTCCTCTTCATTTTGGAAGAGATCAATCACTATCTTCCTTCGCATCAGCTCTTCCAAATCTTTTTTTGCGCAATATCGAGCACCCTTTTCCTCAAGTTCTTGAATCCTTATGGAACTGGCAAAACCGTTCTCTTTGAACTCAGTTACTCTTCCGACTGGAGACCCATTGAGTTGATTTTCTTTGTGGGTTTGGGTGTTTCGGGAGGTATCTTTGGGGCCTGTTTCATCAAGTTTGTTACTTGGTGGCCAAAGAAGTTTAGAGAATTGAGCTGGATTAAGAACAAACCCATCTTTGAGGTCTTTTGCATCTCGCTTCTCACAGGCGTTATTACATTTTGGAGCCCCTACACGAAACAAGCTTCTCTGGAACTTGTCCTCGATTTAGCAACTCCCTGTAACTCTGAGTTAGATAGACTGTTATGTCCACAATCACCATCTGACTTCAAACGCGAAATATTTGCACTTTTCAATGCCTTAGTTATCAAGATCTTGCTTACCTTCGTTACTTTCGGCTTGAAACTTCCTTGTGGAATATATGTTCCCTCAATGGTTGCCGGAGCGCTTTACGGTCGCCTTGTTGCGATGGTAATCCAATGGGCCAACTTAAGCTACAACGATCACATAGGAATCATGTCACACATCTGCGGTAAGAAATCCTCCTGCGTTGATTTGGGTATATACTCGATGATTGGTGCTGGTGCTTTTATGGCGGGTGTGACGCGTATGAACATAACCTTGGTGACAATCTTGTTCGAGCTAACAAGCTCCTATAACTACGTCTTGCCTATTCTGGTATCTATTGCAGTTGCAAATTGGGCAGGGGCATATTTGGAAGAGCATTCCTTATATGATGCACTTTTAATCATGAACGATTATCCATTCATGACTGCGGAAAACGAAGCTATAGATCCTTTTGTTGTAGCCGGCGACCTAATTCCCGATGAAAACAAAAGCTCAGATAGCGGTGAGTCTAGAAACCCAGTCGAGCTTCCCATAAGGTCGGTTTCATGCCCCCTGATTGCCTCAAGTGTCATAGACATATCCCAATCACCGTATGTTTCGACGGCTGTCCTTCAAGAGAAGCTTCAATTCCTTGCATCTGAATCACTTCTTGATGGTTGTATCCCTTTAATCAAAGACAACAACTGCATTGGCCTTATATTCTTTTCCGATTTGGAATTGTGCATAGACAATATTTCCCGTTTCAATCAGGACTTTGGGAACCTGGATGAAATTTACTGCAAAGTAGCCCTGAGATCGCTATACCCGGCAGAGTCTGCCCTCATCAAACATATTGAGACTATAAACCGTACAATTGTGCGTGCAGCAATTCACAGTCAAAAAAACTACTTTTCGTGTGTTACAGATGATCCTGAACTACAAGAGATTTCCGATGTATTTAAGAGATTGACAGAATTGGAACAATATGTTGACAAATCCCCCATATTCCTTAACTATAGCAGCGAACTTGGCCTTGCACACTTGATATTCGACAAGATAGGTAATAGAGTGATTGTGTTACTAAAGGAAGGAAAGTATTACGGGGTATTGCACAGAAAGACTTTGGTCGATTATTGCAGAAATGAGAATTAGAAACCTGCATATCCGGCTTTTTATGGGTATCAATTGCATCTACTAGTGTGATGTCAGGAATATCTAGCACTATTTAAGGCTCATAAGAATTGTACGCCATTTGCAGTTTGCATACATTCGGATGTAAAATTGCTTGAACTGCGCCATTTTTCGCTCCAAATCATCTTGCTGCAAAATTATATTTTTTGCGGCATTTTCAGTATAGATGCTCGCAAACAATGGCTCATTTAACTCGCGAATAAAGTCGTCGTCCGGAAGGAAATAATCAATTCTAAAATTCGATTCTTGCTTCCAATTTGTAGACGGTTCTCCTGCGTGGAACTTCCACACTTTGATTTTTTTCTCGTAGCCCCTGTATGCTTCAAGGAGATACTCAAAAACAAGACGGAATGTCCTACTATTGTACAAGTTGATGCTTAAAAAAACGGTAGATGTTAATTCAAGCAACATATTGTTACAATGAGTTGAGTTTTTGAAAAAGTTGAACCAACAGACTATCATCATTTTGGAACCTTTAGCTGATGAACTGAACACAAATGCGTCTTCTCCTGAAGTAACCTCCTTGCAAACGTTTATAAGCTCGTCAGAAACAACATCCACAACGTAACCGCACAACTTCATTGTCTTAACCTTTAAGTCATCCACCAGTGTAGACGATTGTTGCTTATCCAAGTCAAGCACCTCAGCACCAACACTTCTATATCCAAAAAGAAGCTCTGTGCAAATACTTGAACATTTTGTGATGTCGATCAAAAGTGGGAACCAAAGTCCAAGTTCAAGATTTACTTTGAAGTTTTCTGCAAAATACTGGTCGAACAACTTGTTTTCAAGAAAACGTTTTAGCAAGTGGTAATTTTCTACATGTTTTGTTGCTGCCCCTATCGATCGTGTGATCAAGTTGAAGACGGATGTGTTGAAAACCGAGTCAATTAGCCGACTGAACACATTAATCTCAAATTCTGCAAATAAATGATGCTTGACGTCTTTAGAACTCAGCCTAAGTATATCGAATAATAGCTCCAAATACTTGGCATATATGTCTTCCAATTTTTTAGTATCTCCATCTCTTGCAAAAACTTCTAGTGTTGCAGTCAAGAGTTGTGAGAACTGAGAAACAAAAGTATTTGCCAAACCAGAGTTAACTATCCACTCCGACAAATCTTTATTCTCTTTCGAAAGACCTATTAAGCGAACAAGATCGTAATTTGTGCCTCCTTCTAAATTGCTGAAGGTGATGTCTTTACAAAGATCATAAACAATCTTGAAATCGTCCCAACCAGCAAGTAAGCATTTATGGTTTTCAAATGCAACTATGAGGTCAAAGATTAAACTCTTCAAGAAAGATTTCTGAAATTCAGCTAACTTTTCAACATCCCGATATCCCATGAGATAAGTATGAAACACTTGTGGCAATTTATTTGCGACATCAGTACCCAACCTTGTGGTTTGCAGCATAAAGCTCAGCAAATGCTTAAAGAATTTACATTGAAGATAACTGAGTTCTAGAAGAGCTCTAGTAGGTATTCTTGCCAAATTGAGGTAGAAATCAGTACTGATCAATCTCGCGATCGTATCATCGTTTGCTGAATTTAAACTAGTGAGTAAACCATCCAATTTTGCATATAACAGTTTCATGCTTGCCAAATTTGGCTCTTTCTTCAATCGTTAGTACTCTCCTGTGCTTTCCAATAATCCCAACTTACTGTAGTGATGTGAACTTCTTCCGCTAAATCAACAAATAGACGCAGAACCTCCCTACTATACCGCTCGACAGGGCTTTCACCCAGTTGAGAAACAAATGTTTTCAATGAAAGCAGAGTGTTGTTAGTCGTAATATGTTTATAAGCTTGTTCTCCTCCTTTCTCTGTCATCGCCTCTTTCGTGTTTCAAGATCGAGCCCAAATTGCAGCCAAAATCAAAAATAACGCTTTAGTTGAAACTACCACATTTCTGCTCTGGGAATATAAATAAGATTTTTGGCAGCCAAAAATGAGAAGGAATCATTAGACAAATGGCAAGAGTAAATTTGAAGAACACGCACGGAAAGGAAAAGAGAAATATTGAGAGTAGTTCTCTAACTTTGGAAAATTCCCCCAATGATCGAGGCTTGGAAAACGACTACTGTGATAACTATGTGCACACTGGAGTTTCCCCAGTGGAGTATATCAGAAATATTCGCAACCCACAAGAAGGATACCCGAAGTTGAACCAACTCCACAAGTTGAAAAAGCAACAGGTTGCATGGCATGCAGTCAAACCGTTCGGTGCACGTGTAAAAACAGGACAGATCATACAAACATTGAATAACTGGGTTGCTAAAGGCTTAAAGTTTGACGTGATCATGATTGGAGCTTTGGTCGAAAATCAGTTCATACTTCCAATACTCTTAAATCTTCCTATCTTGAAGTTATGTGCAAAGCCAGGGTTTTTATTCATTTGGTCAACTACTCAGAGAATCCAAGAATTAACCAAGCTCCTCAATAACGAGAATTTTAACAAGCGTTTCAGAAGGTCGGAGGAGCTCATCTTCCTCCCCGTTAACAAAAATTCGGAATACTACGTCGGCGGTGAGCCTGAATCTCTTTTCTCCAAGCAGCAATGGCACTGTTGGATGTGTATCACAGGCACGGTCAGAAGATCAACGGACAGTCATTTGATACACTGTAACGTGGACACCGATTTGCAGATCGAATCGCCCTCTAGCAAACCAAATGCAGTACCAGACTCCATTTACAAAGTTGCTGAGAACTTCTCAAACGCAAATAGGCGCTTACACATCATACCATCAAATATAGGTTACAATGTTCCTGTACGTTTGCGACCAGGTTGGGTCATCATGAGCCCCGATGTGATGCTCGACAACTTCACTCCTGCAGCCTACGAAGAAGAGTTATTCTCAAAGACAAAAGCACAGCTGCGAAGTTCTACTGGCCAGTACCTCGTACCGCAAACAGAAGAAATTGAAGACTTAAGGCCAAAGAGCCCTGTTCCTGTTTAATAATTGGACTGTTCAATGTTAGTATTGCGAATCACAAATAGAGTGAATATTCAGTTGTGATCAGTAAAATGATGATTGTTATAGGAAATTTATCAGCATCGCCAGTGACTCTGAGTGAGCTGAGTTAAGTTTTCATCCCAACAACTAAATATTCACTAAGAGTGAGTACATACAGTTTAGCACATATCTTTTAAAAAATTAAAATTTTTTTCATATAAGTAAAAACATAAAATCCGGGTAACGCTCATGATAGGGTTCTGGACTTAACTTTACAAAAGCTATTTACTTTAAATTAGTGTACTTGCAATGCCCAGAAATCTATGAAAGTACAATCATTTGTTTGAGAATTTATATACATGATTTGCACTCTAGTTATCGCTTTTATTAACTTTCCCCAAAAAATGTGTGAAAATGTGTAGTAAAGTAGTTGTTCGTAATAAAAAAAGAAGTGAAGGGAATATACGCTTTAAAATCCAACAGCTAAAGCTGATCACTTAGATCTAAATCAAAGATTGTGCACTGGAGTAAAACTAGTAAGTGATATATTTTTCGAAAACTGTTCCACATTATGTTTTGAGAAACTTCTTTGATTAGTGTGCGTTGATATAACATTTGTTAAGACACACAAGTGTAAGGCGTAAGCAACCCAAAACTTCACAATTGGTTGCGTGGTCTAGTTGGTTATGGCATCTGCTTAACACGCAGAACGTCCCCAGTTCGATCCTGGGCGGAATCAATTTTTTTACTTTTTTGTTTGTTTTTAGATTTATATGGTGAATATATACTCCGACAAAATTGGAAACATAGTTGGTTGCGTGGTCTAGTTGGTTATGGCATCTGCTTAACACGCAGAACGTCCCCAGTTCGATCCTGGGCGGAATCAATTTTTTTGCTTTTTTGTTCGTTTTCAGCTTTGGTAAATATATACTCCATCAAAGTTCAAGACATAATTAGTACCTGCGGTACATTTCACCTGAAAACCCACAGAAGGAGAATAAGATCAATTTGTGACGGGGGCTTAATGATAGGTTGTACATTGAAAAGTAGTAAAACAATTGGTTGCGTGGTCTAGTTGGTTATGGCATCTGCTTAACACGCAGAACGTCCCCAGTTCGATCCTGGGCGGAATCAATCTTTACTTTTTTTTGTTTTCATGAGCTATCCCTTGAAACTATGTTTGGCACCCCTTCCGCACGCTTTTCGTGCGTGAAGCCGGGGATAGCGGGATTAGCGAACTGCCGATAATTAAGAATGCAGGTAGCACTGGTATGTTCCTGGGGTCACATCTTTGTGAATTTTAAGGGATCGGATCACACTTATTGGTTGAATATGCCGAAAGTTCCTATTTTATGTCCGAGTATCCCTCTGAGTTTGGTGTAGTATACAGTCCGCGTCATTTTTATAGCAGGTACGTATTGATTTATGACATAGCGGCAAAAATAAAAAGGAACACCACTACATTACTCCTAAATTGCATCCAGCGAAGAGACTAGCAATACATGATCTAGTTGCTTGGAGTCTCGCGAAATAAGAAACGTGCTTTAGAAAACAACTTTAACTGCCTTTTTTCCGCACGCCTCTGCAATCAAGACATGAAGGGCCACGACCTTAGTATCATCTTGCAAGATGAGGTTCATCAGCTGAGGGAGATATCGTCGCCTAAGGCTTCGGAATTGGTACAGTCATTTGTCAAATATTTGAAGGAGCCGCGATATCAGTCGCCTCTCACCATAGACGAGCTTTCGAAGTTGTTTCATATATTTTACAAAGACTTGCATTCACTAGTAATAAACCAGTTTACATCTTCGCAATCCACAAAGAAGCATTTGATTTCCAACTCCAAGCTATTCAATAAGAATCCAAAGACGTTTGACTACTTGTTAGCTATCTCAAACTATAGCTCGTCGTCAATTAAGTTGTTAAAACGGAGTGACAAGGATGCCATCTTCCAGTTGCGGGTTTTCAACTACTACAAGTTACTTGTTATACTTGAGAACCTCGAGAGAGAGCAGTTGGCATTATTTAACTCTGTTCTGAGTGTGGATGAAAACACCTTATACGATAAGATTTTCCGTTTCGACCAGAAGGATATAATTTACCAGGAATTCTTGGAGGAAAAGTTAGCAAGCTTAAAACAAAGTAGCTTATCGTTTAAACACTTTATTGATGTTTCAGATGAGGAACCAATGACCCGCAAACATGAGAAATTGGTAGACTTTGTTGAAAACATAAGCGAGGAGAATATAGCGACGTTGAATGCTAATTTACATGACCTTAAAGGTTCAAATATCACTCCCTTATCAAAGTTGATCACTATGGTGAAAATTCATAAGAATTTGATCACCATGCTTTTAGATCATGGGTTCAAGAGTGATGGCCTTGGAAACGATATCATCCTCCCTTCATTGATCTATCTTATAATTTTCAAGTTAGACTACCAATCTGATTTGTACTTGAATTTTAAATTCGTGAGCAACTTTCTTTATCTCATCGACCCATACAAAGTGGAACTCGTTAACTTGAGTAGTCCTTCTACCTATACTCCAGTTGGCAGATCATCGAAGTCTGTTGCAAACAAGTCAAAAGTCTGCAATTTGTACGAACTTCTCAATTTGAACCAGGGTCAAGATTCCCCAGAGATTGAATCAGAAAGCAGTTCACCGAATAATTTCGAGTTTTATGACAATGACCGTCAATTGATTGAGTTCATTCTGGAAAATCATCTTAACAATGGGGAGTTACAATACTACTTAACGAACTTTGAGGCAATCATTACATATCTCTCTGAAGTGACTATCGGAGAGTTACTCAAGTTGAATACTAGTGCTGCACCAGGTGCAGCATCCGCTTCTTGCTCATCATCTGATGAAGAAGTTTCTTCCGAGTTTTCAAATCGGTTTTTAAATCAACTGATAGCCAGTTTGGTTGAAGAAGAACTAGAATCTCATTTCCAGTTGCCAGATGGAAAGCTAGAGGAAGAAATTCTGAAGAAAAGGGCCGAAGAGGAGGACAAGAAGGAACAAGAGCTGCGGTCAAGATCTTCTTCGTTAATAAACGTTATCAATAACAAGATTAACGAGACTCGATCGAGGTCAAACAGTGGGCTTCGTCTGAACTTAAAGAGCAAAGAATCTTTTACAAATTTACCACCTGTTGAGGATGCTACCGAGATGGAAAACAATCCACTGTCCATGGTGCGCAATATTTTGGACCGTTTCAGCTCTGTTCTGGTTCCACAATTCAGAATTCCACTCGAGGATGACGAGGCAGATAGCAAAATTGCTGAACAAATGTGTAGTGAAGAGGACAACACACTTGCAACTCCCTTGAGAAGATCAGCTATGTTCATGAATAGATCGCTGCCAAGTCATACGAGAACAAGATCTGGGTCATTGGAGGGTGTTGGAAATGCTAAGAGGAATTCAATTACCTCAAAGCTTACGAATGGTGTTTCCGATTTCATTACAAAGCTTAACACTACGCCGTACCCAAATGGGCAGACCGGTTCGGCAATGTTGGATAAGAATGTATCTAACAGCTCTTTACATTCATTGGAGACCGGATCTTCTATGGATGCAACAGAGAGCCAAACTACGTTGAACAGGAGACCGGACTACAATAGAAGTCGCACGACGAGTTTGCAAATAATGGATAAGTGGTTTAGTAATATTGGGTTAAACCAGCAACAGAATCAATCACAGACCCCAATACAACAAAGTCAGAGTGCGCAGAAGTCTAGACACAAGATGAGTCCTAGCATCGAGCTGCCTCGTCTAGAAGAGTTGACTAGTTTTGCAGCCGTTGAATTTGACAGTATGCTGGTGAAAGATTTACGTTTGATGAAAGATTACTATGATCATCTATGCAGCAAATTACTAAATGATCTGATAGATGTGAGCAGCCCTCGAGATGCTAAGCAGGAAGAGGAGATATAGTTTTGCCCTAATACATAGTTTTTTAGGAATAGAAATTTCTGGAATTAAAAATAAGATTTAGTTTATGGTGAAGCACAAGCGCTTGGACGATGATGAGATTGTGAGTCGCGGTAAGCGAATAAAGTTGGACAGCATATTCCAGGACTTGAGTCTTGAAGACGTTCCTGATGAGAAGCCACTGCCGGAGTTTTATGTCAACCCGCAAATAAAAACCTTTGGTAATCCACAGATCTCCGCGCCACCTACAATTGACAGCTTTCTTGTGGCACAGTTCAATGAAGCAACACGAGCTCGGTTTCAGCTAGTTAAGTGTTTAAACCCATTGGATTTGGTTTGTTTTCGTTTCCAAAGATGGTGTTTGCGCATGTTCAATAGGTTCATTCGGAATTACAATGTGAGACACAACTCTGGGGTTAGACGAATGAAAACGTACGAGCAGATGGTCTTATTTGCGAGAGAAAACAATGTCTCTTCATTCGACTTTTGGACCATTATAATGAAAGAGAACGAGAGAGAGTTGATCCGTTTGCAGAATAAAAAGAGGAAGGATTCGCGTGCAACCTTCACAAACTTGGGATACAAGTATTGGGACACCATTCGACTTGATAAAGAAGTTGAAATGCAAGATCACAGGGTAGAAGAATTGACATCCAGTAATTCCGATATGGAAATGGACATGGACGGCGGTAGCACGTCTTCTCATTCTCCTATCGAGGCCAACTACGGATCCTATTACTCCGAGTTCAGGCGGACTCCACTGGATGGGGCGATCCCGACATCCTGGTAGCGCACGTTTTGGTAGCGCGGTAGTGAGAGCCACAATTGGTAGCGCAAGGTTGCGGAACAAATTAAATTAGCCTGACTTGGATGTGTACGTTGAGTCTGCTTCCTATGGAGGTGGCCATCCAAGTATTTGAGCATTTGAAACCACAAGAGTGCAAAAAACTTATAGTAACCTTGCTGCGATATTCAAGCCCTCACCACACTATTGAAGCGATAGTGCGACGACTCTATGAAACGCAGATAGTAGTCATAGGGGTGTCTGGTACGATGTCGCTGTGCAGTGAGCGTGAAACCGTAATACGCATTGAAGAGTTGATGGGAAATTTTCCGGGTGATAAGCTCATTAGAGACATAGCACCGAAGAACATTGAGTTTCGATTGTGGCGAGGAAATGAAGGCTATACCTCCCTCATAGACGCACTATACAGTACGAGCGATTTGCTCAATCTCGAACGCACAACTTCCCCATATTCGATAGATAGCCGAATATGTGCGCAGAATCGTGTGAAACAGGCCCAGACATACTCGTTGAACATTGACGGACATTTGGTGATGGTAGAAAACCCAGCAGTTATACTGGTTATGACAATCAAGCTTTTATGTCAACTATCACAGGAAGTCTACAGGAAGAAGGTGACTGTTTTGAGCATAGCGCTGACAGAAGTGGGTACGTACTGTGGGGACGAATGGCTTGGAATTTTTGTGCGCTTTGAGAACTTGGAAGTTTTGAAAATCACTGATAGTGAGGTACGTGTGAATGAAACGAAGTTGTGCTTCCCTGAAAATCTACGGGTTCTTTGCCTTGATGGTAACTATGTGCACAAAATATCAAGTAGTTTCCTTTGCAAACTCCCATCCACAATCGAAACATTGCTGCTCAGAAACTGTGGGGTGGTACAATTTGCCTCAGATATTTCGTTGCGTTCGTATTTTCCCAACTTGAAAGCAGTGCTCCTCAGCAGAAACGTGAACTTATTTGGGCTCCGCGCGTTCCATTTCGAGGGGATGCAGGACAGTCTTTTGGATATTAGGGGATGTTCAGGTATTGGGATTGAGGAGTTTGCCCTTCTCAAGCAACAGGTTAATGTACGTATATAGTTCAAAAAAACGTTCCCCGAGTACGAAAATGACGATCGACGGACGGGAAAAAATAAATTCCGTACACCATGATTGGGATCCAGAGCATTTCACACATGCTACCTTTCAGGGCAGTAGGGTGTAAAAGACTAATATTGGGACTGTCTAAAGTACACCACAAGTCACATCCGAATATTGCGTCGTATTTCACAAGACTGCTTTCGCGTATTCTGCCAATGCCACGGACTCAATTGCATACATCGACAAAGAATAGAGCGACCATTTTCACGCAAACCAGGAGCAATTCTACCAAGAGAGAGCCGAAGTTATTAAAAGATGTGGGGAAATTGGCAAGTTTTGCGAAACCTGAGCTGAGGCTTTTAATGTTTGCATTTGCATGTCTCCTTGTGACTTCTGCGACTACAATGTCTCTACCTCTATTCATCGGAAAGGTGATAGACACAACTAAAAACAAAGATGACGAAGAGGACGATAATTCCTCGGAAACAATTTATGGTCTCACTCCAACTGTGTTTTACAGCTCACTTTCGGCGCTTTTTGCTGTGGGTGCGTTTGCTAATTTTGGGAGAGTCTACCTCTTAAGAATTGTTAGTGAAAAATTGGTCAGTAGACTTCGTCTGCGTTTGTTTGTGAAGATGTTGAGCCAGGATTCGTATTTTTACGATGTCGGCCCAAGTAAAAGCGGTATGAAGACAGGTGACTTGTTATCGCGTTTGGCAAGTGACACCCAGATAATAGCCAAGTCACTTTCAGGTAATATAAGTGATGGTGCGCGTGCCACAATAAGTGGTGTTGTTGGTCTTTCAATGATGTGTTTCGTTTCGTGGAAGTTAACTCTCTGTATGAGTATGATGTTCCCACCTCTCATCTTGATGTCAACAAAGTACGGACGTCGGATCAAGTCTTTTTCGCGTTTAGTGCAAGACAACCTCGGCTCAATGACAAAGGTTGCTGAGGAAAAGTTGAATGGTCTCAAAACTATTCAGAGTTTTCTGAAACAGAGGGACACTGTCCATGAGTTCAACATTGAAATCAAGAAAATTTACGACGCTTCGACCCAGGAGGGTAAGTACAGTGGAATATTCTACGGTACGAATGGTTTCTTGGGTAATGTGACAATCATAGGACTTTTAGTTGTTGGAACTAAATTGATTGGTATGGGCGAGATGACGCTCGGGGATTTGTCGAGTTTCATGATGTACGCCGTTTATACCGGATCCTCTGTGTTTGGGTTGGGTAATTTCTACACAGAGTTGATGAAGGGAATTGGCGCTGCAGAGCGTGTTTTTGAGCTCGAAGAGCTGAAACCAAAGATTACCACTACTTTGGGATACAAGATAGATAGCGTGCATGGCCCAGTTCTGTTGAAGAACATCTCTTTCAAGTATCCATCGCGCTTGGATCTGGCACCAATTTTGAATAACTTCAGCCTTGAAATTCCAAAGGGAGAGAGTATTTGTATAGTGGGTCCGTCGGGAAGTGGCAAGTCCACTATATCGCAGTTGCTTCTTCGTTTTTACGATCCTTTAGAGGGAGAGGTTACGGTGAATGAGCACGACATTAGCAAGCTCAACCTCAACGCTTACAGAAAACAGTTGGGCTACGTGCAACAGGAACCGTTGCTTTTTAGTGGAACAGTGCGTGAAAATATCACTTTTGGTAAGCCTGATGCAACTGAAGAAGAAATTGAAGTGGCACTCAAGTTGAGTAATGCATTTGCATTTGTTCTGGGATTACCCCAGGGGTTGGACACTGTCGTAGGACCACTGAATAGCACACAGTTAAGTGGAGGTCAGAAACAAAGACTTCTGTTGGCGCGTACAATTATCCGCGAGCCGAAAATCATCATTCTTGATGAGGCGACTTCAGCGCTCGATTCAATCAGTGAGGAGATTGTTATGCACAATTTGAATAAACTCAATAAAGAAGAGGGAATCACTATCATCTCCATTGCGCACAGGTTGTCGACCATCAAGAATAGTGAACGGGTTGTGGTGTTGAGCGCCGATGGCCGTATTATCGAAGACGGGAAGTTCTCGCAATTATATGGTAACCCAACAAGCGAGTTGAACAAGCTTTTGAAAAATCACTCACTCACCTAGAAAGGCTCAAGCTGTAAATAGACAAAATTGAAAATATCCGTAAATTTTACCGAACGATCTGAGAAGCGACCTAAGTTAATAATCTGACTAAATGAGTTGTACAGGTAATGTAATAAGTGCAACTGGGTAAAGAGCTACTTATGAGTGAACTGGCGACGAGGTAAAATTGCGATCTGGTGAAAAGTGAGCCGATTTAAAGACAACGAATGCATATGACATTTCAGTGGTTAATCCCCCGATAATGCCTGTTTGCCGTGCATAGCGGAAAAATAATTAACGTAAAACTGTCATGCTCAGTTTGAAAAAAATGTTTCGGGCCCGATTGCTCTTCTGTCGTGACTTTTGTACCATATTTCCCCAGAGTCGAAATTTAGGGACATCTCTATCTAACCGGACCCCTGTGTGTCGTAAGGTGACTTGCTTAGCATGTTGCATATTTGAAATAGACTGCAGAACTCCATAGACCCTTGTACTGAAACAATGTATCCCTAATCTACGGATATTAGGGCCGGGATTTTTTATTGTTCATTGCCATGGAGGCAAACTGTTTTTGAGCAAGTCTGCAGAAAAGCCATATTACAATACGCTTAAACGCAGTCTAAGAAAACACCGTTGAGCTCTGTCACATTTACTACAAGAATGAGCATGACGGTAGCCGCGAACGTGGAGTCTGGCATCGAAGACGCCCCAGAGCAAGGATGTCCCGGAGGTCCTGGTATTCCTGACAAAGGAACTAAGCGAGACCCAATTGCGGAGTCGAAAGAAAAAGCAGATTCAATGGTGGAATCAGGAGAAATAACCGATGCGGCTTGCACGGAGGGCTCTTTGAGTCACATAACTGCTGTTGAAGCATCTCAAAGCTCAGAAAAAGGGCTGAAACTGGAGGATGCACAAGTACAAAAGGACTTGTTACCGGCAGCGTCGCAACTACAGAAAGACCCAGCTGAAGAATTGACGAAGAGCACGAGCCGTGAATCACTCATGTCAAAAATTGCACTGTCTATGATGCCACCTTTAGCATACTTGGGGATCACCCCAACCTCCCCTAGAGATGACCTACAAAATTACTTTGGTGATTCCGAATGTAAAGATGCAGAAGATGATGCAACACTTAATCAGGATGCTCCAGCTTCTAAAGAGCTTGAAGAAAGGATCCCGTCTAACTCTACGCTTATCGAGGAAGATATGGACATCGCTTCAGCGGTTGCCGAAATGAAACCTCTGAACTACTTTATTAATCTTCTTTCAACAGCCTCGGCATATGCAAGTATTCCACACTCTAAGATGTGGAGTTTGGTGTGTGATGACGAGGAAGTCAGGAAATCTGCTTCGCGTGTGGAAAGTCAAGACCAGAAACGATCGAGCCTAATGATTTTAAAAGGACTTTCGAAAATCCAGGTTCCATTTTACGGAATATATGAGTCAGAGTCAGAAAGTGACGAAGATATCGAGATTGAGACCCCCGTGCAGGTAACGAGGACAGAGAGCGATAACGAATCTGTGGATACCTTCCACACAACGGTGAGTCGTAAACGTTCAGAGGATGCAGGTAAATCTTTAGAAGGAATATCTGAGGAAAATGACAAGGCAAACTTGACTCACAAGACAAATCAGAATCTGCAGACTGTCACTCCACACCATATTAAAGCAAGAAAAGATAAACTAGAACAGATTATCGACGATGATCCCCAATATCTGCATTATTCTTCCACAAAGGATATCCCTGAAAACGTCACACCTTTTCAACAGTCTGTTTTGGATAATTTAAATCCTGATTACAATATAACGGAAGGGCTTTTGATGAAACATAAGAAAGGAGAAAACGAAAAGCTCGAAGATGAGATAAGGAAGAAGTTCCGGCTTCAGATTGCTCAAAAATTGCAGAAAGTTTTTGAAATAGATGACGACGACGAACTCTATGGTAACTACAGAGCGTGGCTCATAAAAGACGTGTTACTCCAAGGGCATTTGTACCTAACCAGAGAGTGTATACTCTTCTTCGCTTTCCTTCCAAAGCGGTATGCTCCTTCTACCGAACGTGTCTCTACATCTGGGCATGGAATCACTGACGACGACTCGGACATCACGATACAGGAAGGAAATCTAGGGCTTAAAACAGCAAAATACGTGGAGACGGTTTTCTCTACCGTCATAACACATCGATTCTGGGCAATTTTGCGGCCGCAGACTCTCAGTATTTACAGTTCCTCCACAGACTTGTACTTTCCTAACGTGGTGATCGAGTTGAAGTCGTGTATTAGGGCTGAGATTATGGAAAAGGAAAAGGATACTTCCAGTGTTCTGCTGCCAGGATCCCGAGCTTCCACTGCTCCCGGGTCTGGTGCTACAACACCTAGAATGCTACGTGGAAACGACAGTACATTTTCTCTGCGCTCCACTGGTAAAACATCGAGCGACCTTCTTACAGAAGACGAAATGTCAGAGACCTCAAGCGTGATGGCAACTATTGATAATGCTGAAGCGGAAGATGTAGAGAACGCATCAGGTGGATGTTGGTTCAAGTTAACCACCAAAAGCAAGACTTACAAGTTTCATACCGACAATTTATTCTCTGCTAGGCAATGGTGCCATAACCTTACCAAGATCATTTTTCAGTTGAACAACTCTAACCAAAGTAACGAAGTGCTCCTAAAAATTCCAATTGACAAGGTGATCGATTTCGACCGCAACACCATCTTCGCACCAGGCGAAAAGATATATGATGAAGAAGTGGAAATCATCAGGGGTGGAGACAGCGACGACGAGGACGAAGCAGACGACGTGCAGGAAGAGTCTCCAGTGTCATTATGTGTAAATTATTTTGATGACAGTGATCTGAGGCAGCGCTTGCTGTCAAAGCAAAAGCTCAAAAAGCGTATGAAGAAAAGTGCGCTGGACCCTGCAAATAAGTCGGACTTTCTTTTAGAGTCAAGTCACTTTGTGTTCTTTGCCGATGGCGATCGGTTCTACGAGGGTCTACTGAAAATGTTCGCAAAAAAGCAACGGGAAACTGAAAGCCGCTCGATTGTACTGCTGTCAAAGGAAGGGTTCTTTGACCGCGCAAAACGTCGAATGCAGAAAGATGGATCCAAAACGAATAGTGAATCTCGTACTATATCCACGTTGGCACCAACGACAAACCAAAGTAACATATTAAGGCAATTGACCGAATTAAATCTTCATTTACGTTCTTCAGCTGACCCAGAGCTGATAGTTGGGGATGCGCCTAGTCTGGAATCAAAATTGAAAAAGATCGGGCACACACTCACGCATCCATCGTCCTTATTCAAGAGGTCAAATTCTCAAACTGACGTTTCAATACTGAGCTTGGATACCCTCAAACCAGAATTTGAACATGTGAACGACGTATTGTCCATGCCAGAGCCAAAGAAGATGATAAATTTCCCACGGCCGATGACAGTAGAAGGATTAAAGAGCTTGAAAATCACTTTGGAGACTTCGCGTAGGGACGTTGAGGTGGCCGAAAAAATGTTTACGGAGGAGTTGAACGATGATTACGACCCGTATTTTGCCCAAAACCTGTTGACAGACCTGACAGACAGCCTGTCAATTATGCCTGGACCGTTGACGTTGACAGACCCAAGCGACTATGAAAAGGAGGGTATAAAGAACGGCAAACTCACATCTTTGAAAAAGAACATAAAAGCATTTTCAAACGTGGGCAGTATGTGTAACTCATCGCCTAGTCACTTCCAGACCGATGGGACAGATGACCAATATTATGTGAAAGGTTTAGCTACCAGAGAGGTTACAGAAGCACATTTCCGGAGTCACTTCTCGTTTGGCGAAGAAAAAACCTTAGTAGCCACCTACTATGCACATTTGCAAAGAACGATCCCGGTTTATGGTAAAGTTTACTTGGGAAATGAAGACATATGCTTCAGAAGCTTGTTACCTGGTGTTGCAACAAAAATGATCTTGCCTATGAAGGAGGTAGAAGATTGCTATGCATCTAAGAGCTCCAAGTTGGCGTTTTCCACACTTTGTATTGTTGTCAATGGCGGTGAAGAAATCGCCCTTGAATTTAGCTCGCAGAATTCGATGGAAGACTGTACAAACATGATCTTGAAGCAGTTGGAGATATTCAACGCCGGGAGACTGTACACTCCAATTTGGAAGGATAACTCCGCAGATTTCCCTGATAGTCACAGCCAGTCACAAAGGTCTGACACCACCTCGAATTTCCTCCGTGAAGCAGAAAACAAGCTTGCACAAGCAAGAATTGAGGCTGCAAGAATAAAAATGTTCGAAGACAAGTTGTTGGCCGCATCGGGCTTAGACATTCCACTAGTATTGGAGGACTCGCCATTTTTCAAAGTTGAAATTAAACCTTCGACCTCCTACAACTTCGTTCTTCTCACAATTGGTTCCCGTGGTGATGTACAGCCATATATTGCATTGGGAAAGGGTTTACTCAGAGAGGGTCACAATGTGACCATAGCCACTCACTTAGAATTCAAAGATTGGATCGAGAAGCACGGGATTCTGTTCAAGGAGATTGCAGGTGATCCATCGGAATTGATGTCTTTGATGGTATCGCACGGATCAATGAGTGTAGCCTTTTTGAAGGAGGCAAGTTCCAAGTTTAGGGGGTGGATCAAAGACTTGTTAAGGACCAGCTGGGAAGCATGTCAGGGGTGCGACATTTTAATAGAGAGTCCATCCGCAATGGGTGGTGTGCATATTGCAGAGGCATTGGGTGTGCCTTACATGAGGGCATTCACGATGCCGTGGACTCGTACAAAGGCATACCCTCATGCTTTCGTTGTACCTGACCAGAAAAAAGGTAGTTCTTACAACTACTTAACGCATGTGATGTTTGAAAATGTATTCTGGAAGGGAATTGGTGGTCAGGTGAACAAATGGAGAGTGGAGACTTTAGGGTTGCCGAAAACCAACCTATACCGCTTGCTGCAATCTAAAATCCCCTTCCTATACAACATATCTCCAACCATCTTCCCTACGTCTGTGGATTTTCCAGACTGGGTGAAGGTAACTGGCTACTGGTTTTTAGACGAAGGGTCGCCTGATGATTTTGATCCACCAAAAGAGCTAGTACACTTCATGCAAAAAGCAAGGGATGATGAGAAGAGCATAGTGTATGTCGGGTTCGGACTGATCGTCGTCAACGACGCCAAGGGGTTGACTAAGGCAATAGTAGAAGCCGTAAAGGATGCTGACGTGCGTTGTATTCTTAATAAGGGTTGGTCAGATAGATTAACCAAAAGCGACGAAAAGAGCGAGCCTGAGGTCGAGCTTCCTGATGAGATTTATAGCTCAGGCTCTATTCCGCATGATTGGTTATTTACTAGAATTGATGCTGCAGTTCACCACGGTGGATCGGGAACTACAGGGGCAACTTTGCGCAGTGGTACCCCAACAATCATAAAACCCTTCTTCGGTGACCAGTTTTTCTACGCGTCGCGTATAGAGGAGACAGGTGTGGGCATTGCTCTCAAAAAGTTGAATGCTAAGCTGTTGTCCAAGGCTATCCAAACGGTCCTTCTGGATCCTAAGATATTAGAGAAGGCCAAAAAGTTGAGCAATCGTATCCTGCATGAGAATGGTGTAGCTTCGGCCTTGGAAACGATTTACACAGAGTTAGAGTACGCACGGGCCTTGATGTTAGCGAAGCAGAAGTACAATGAGACCTACAAGTATAACCATCTTTCAGGAGCACAGACCCCCGTTGTACCAGAACAGTCGGAAGATGACGAAGAAGAAGAAGGGCAGGATAATGAAATGGTATTTGACCGGAATCAAATCAATTCCCCTTCTTCTCCCGCGACTCAGAGAAGTTGAATCGCCTGTTTTAGTTGTAAGTGTGATTTTAATGATTTACATGAATTAAGTTTGATTTTAGCGATGTAAGGTATGGATCATTAAAGAAATCTAAGTATTGATTTACGGAATACTGTTTGTTAACAACAGCAATAATTTCAAGCGAAAGGCTGCAAATGCACTGCGCGTAAATATGCAACATTTTGTGAGCAAAAACGAAATTCACGTGAATGATGATAATCGCAGATATGGGTATTATGCACTACTTCTGAGTCAGGGGACCAAATTATAAAGGTAAACGATTCCCTCTGGTTTTGGAAGTATATATTATTAGACGTCAATCAGACATTGAAAGGACAAAGCCCTTGGAATTTGCACTACTACTTTACTTACCGATATTGGAAACACGAAATAGCTTATCTCCACAGTAACGCAAAGTGCAGTACTCAGTTCACCATATATGATTTCTTCTTGCAAACACTTGGTATTATATTAACAGCAGGATGACCAATGCTATCTACAAAGACGTTACAGAGGAGCAGAACAAATCTAATTCTTATGCAGCACTCGTTCCAGGTCAAACCATAATCGAGATTCCACAGTTTACTCTTGAGTGTGGCGAGACCTTATACAAATTCCCCGTTGCTTACAAAACTTGGGGCCGCTTGAACAAAGATCGCGATAACGTTCTCGTGATTTGCCACGCACTTACTGGATCTTCAGATGTTCAGGATTGGTGGGGACCTTTATTGGGCACAGGTAAAGCTTTTGATCCATCTAGATTTTTCGTTATCTGTGTGAATTTTCTCGGTTCACCTTATGGGTCGTGCTCTCCAGTGACAGTGTGTAAAGCCACTGGAAAACTATATGGACCATCATTTCCCTTGGTTACCGCCAAGGATGATGTTGGGATACAGAGGTTGGTGTTGGACTCCTTAGGCGTGAAGGGAATTGCCTGTGTGATTGGAGGTCTGATGGGCGGTATGTTGGCACTTGAATATTCTGCCCAGTATAACAACTCTGATTATGTTAAAAACGTTATTGCGTTGGCAACTTCGGCCCGTGCGTCAGCCTGGTGTATTTCCTGGAATGAAACGCAGAGACAATGTGTGTTTAGCGATCCATTCTACGACCACGGCCACTACTACGAAAACAGCCAGAAACCAGACTCTGGATTAGGCGCCGCAAGAATGGCCGCGTTGTTGACTTACAGAAGCAGAAACTCTTTCGAGGATAGATTTGGACGCAAAGTTCCAAAGGTTGGAGCTTCGAACATCACTCCAGATGATATTATCTTACCTAAGAATAAAGACGAGGAAAATTGGTTGCTTCATAACGAGGGATCTATCGCAAACAAACTGGCTAGTGGACTGAAGGAGGGAAAACTACAGACCTTTTTCACCGCGCAATCGTATTTGAGGTATCAGGGAAACAAGTTTATCAACAGATTCGACGCCAACTGTTACATATCTATCACCAGAAAGCTAGATACCCACGATATAACTCGTGGTAGAATAGACCCCGAAAATCAAGATGGAGATGACTTGGCAAAATTCTTGAGGACTTTGACGAAGCCTCATTTGATTATCGGAATCCAGTCTGATGGGTTATTTACGTTTGGTGAACAGCAGTTATTGGGTGATAATATTCCTAATTCGACTTTGAAGAAGTTGGATTCACAGGAGGGACACGATGCCTTTTTGCTTGAATTTGAGGTTATTAACCAAGACTGCTTGGATTTCTTGACTAAAAACCTCAGTGAGTTTTATGACGGCGATAAGATTGAGTTGTTCGAAAACTGGGAGGATTTTACTAATGGTAGAGACAATGCTGGTAACTCCGTTTTTGGAGAGGCTGAAAAGAACATTACTAATTGGTAGTCATGTGGGCAAATAAACCCAACGTACTTAGAATATATGCACACAATTTGGATGTCCTTACTAGTTGCGTTTTTAGGATTGAATTCAGATTTCTCAATATCAGGAGATGGTATTTCTTGTAACTTAAAAAATCTCAAATTAGGTCGAAGGAAAATAGATATAATTAGATGGGCATCTACAAGCTGTGATCCATACAGTGCAACTTTGTAATAATTGAAACAATCTTTCTTTGGATACAATAGACGATCTATAATTCGTTTATAAGCAGGAATTGGGTACTCTGGCCGAGTTGGTCTAAGGCGCCAGGGTAAGGTCCTGGTCTCTCCGGAGGCGCGAGTTCGAATCTCGCGGGTATCATTATCTTCAAAAAAACCAGCAATTCCTTCCTTCCAATTTTTTTTAAATCTTGATTGTAATCGGTGCGACATATATTAGATATGATGTCCAACAAGGGACTATGAGAATGTTAGATTTTCAATTGGTACATGAACTTTGTTACATATAAACTTTCATTAGTATACTCTCTTATTACTTATGTAATGCTCGGAATGATGTGCGTATTAAACTCTAGAAGTGACCATGAGTATGATGTCTGAACGTGCCTTACATAACAACACAACATTTGCTGCCTTCAGGGCTACCCTTCATATCGTTTGAGGACTGTTTGGATCTAGTGTTTTGTGCATCCTCTTTTGAGGTGTGCTCCTTATCTTCCGCATTGACTGGTGCGTCCGGTACTTCAGCAACAGCATCGCCTTTCGCCAGGTCGGTCTTTTGGGACTCATTCTTCTTTTGCTTTTGCAATTTCTTCTCTGCGTTAATGGCTGATTCCTTGCGCATGATTTGTCTGACCACGTCAACAAATGCTTCGTCCACATTTGTCTTGTACATTGCCGACGTCTCGTAAAATGGCACCATTCCCCAATCCTGAGATACTTGTATACCATCATCTATGCTCAACACACGGTCCTCCTCCAAATCACACTTGTTACCGATCAATACCATAGGTACGTTATCTGAATCTTTGATCCTCAATACTTGCTCGCGTAACGCCAACAACTCCTTCAAGGAGTTTTCGTCAGTCACAGAGTACACCAAGAGGAAACCCTTACCACTCTTGATGTACAATTCTCTCATGGCGGTGAACTGTGCCACACCAGCTGTATCTAAAATCTCCAAGTCGCATGCTCTCCCGTCAATCTCTATCTGTTTCCTGTATGAGTCTTCTATGGTGGGGTCGTAGCTTTCAACATAAACACCCTGTACAAATTGAACAGTCACACTGGACTTTCCCACACCTCCGGCACCTAACACAACGATCTTGTAATCTCTCATTGTTTGGTTTGCTGATTTTTTCGAAGTGCCGATTATTAAAAACAAAAAGCAGGATCTGCTGAGATCTTTAAGTGAGTGAAAACAAACGTCTTGACAAAAAGCCTAAATTCCGTCTCTTATTGCATTTTTCAGTAGCGATACCCCACTAAAGACTACTGTGGTTGAAACAGCGATATACTTCAAATCCTTTTCCCTTTGGTCACTAAATGAGGCTAGCCTTGAGGGTAGTAGCACGGTGCTACCCCCAAACAATAAATGTTTAACCGTTAAGAGGCAATAAAAACCTTGTCCCATTTTCAGTGCATAAACCCATGATCGCTCTTGGACCTTCTGAAATATATTTCCTATAGCACATCGTAGTTCAAGACAGGATACGCGTGCTGATGGCTATTTTACTCGTTTTGGAGACAAAATATTGCCCCCACAAGGACTACAACCAAGAAAAAGTATTTTTGTCACACGATATCTTCAACTAACCGTTTCAAAGGTATATATGCCTTCATATTGAGGTACAGGGGCCTATGATTAGCACAGCACTTGCCGAAAGTTTATTGCAAAGGCAAAGATCCCGGCTATGCGTGAGGGTGGTATGCTCATTAACATCCCCGGGCTGCTTTGCAGTATTCATTTTTGTGTCAGGCCATGTCTCAATTTAGGCCGACAAGTCTGTATACGAATTGGTGATGGTTACGAGCCATATCTGCACCCTGTCACCTAGTACTACTCATCGCCAGGCACTGTCTCATTTAGCCGACGGCACATGCATAGCAAAGCCACAACATTCACTATACTACTATACGGGTTTGAGATGATCGTTGTGTAATGGAATAAAGTTGCACGGCTGGAACTTGTGATGCAACTCCACATTTTTCAAAAATTATCCGAAATAATATAGGAAGTGAAGTAAAGTACTCAAAAAGGATTGCACGCTAAGGGATTTTAGTGTTGCAAGGGTAGTTTTGAAATGAGTAAATTCACAAAATATCTCTTTGCGGTTTGCCCTACTGACGGAAATCACTTTTGTTTTCATTTAACTCTGACGAAGACATTAACGACAAATGTGTGTGAAAAACCTATGCCAGACCATTAAGAAGGAGCACAACTTTTCCGTATTCGGAACTGACGATGAAGGAACTTTCCATGTGATAATACAGGGCTGAAATACATACCTTGCGATTACGGCGATAGCAACATCAGGGAAAAACCAAAGGATCTATACTGCTCACCGGTACCGGTTTTAGGTGCGCAGCGACAAGATTGGCTACAATAACAGATTCGGAAGAAATGAGCATTAACTCTTATAATTACACAATACGTTATTTCATAGTCGCCTAATGCTGCCATGCATTCTCGGCTTATATTTTTGTGTTTACAACGGATAAACGTTGGGAAGGGGCCCCACCGGAGTGATGGCCAAAGGGTTGATTTGCTTGTGGGTTTTGGTGTAGTGCTTCTTGATGTGATCAAAGTCAGTAGTGTCTTTGAACGCAGAGTTGTTCCAGTAAAGATTGCGGACCCACTTGTGTATGTTAGGGTAGTCGTGCCTGATCATCTTGATGTTGCATTTGAAATGCTGGACGTACACCACATCGAAACGGATAATTGTGGTGAATAAACGGATATCAGCCTCGGTAAGAGTATTTCCAGTAAGGAAGGCTTTGTTCTCGGAATGGTTTTTCGCCAAAAGTTCCTCCAACTTATCCAAGTACTTGAAAACGTTCAAGCACTGTTTGGTATACTCTTCCTCGGTGGTTGCAAATCCAGCCTTGTAGACACCGTTGTTGATGTTGTCATAGATCCAGTCATTCAAAGAATCGATTTCCAGTCTCAACTCCTTAGGGTAAAAGTCTACACTCTTAAACTCGTCCAGAATAATCGAGTCAAACCCATGGTTGAACATGCGGATGATTTCACTGGACTCATTGTTGACAATAGTCTTTAACTCTTTGTCCCAGAGAATTGGAACGGTCACTCTGCCGTTAAATTCAGGGTCTGCTTTCAAGTAAAGTTCCTTCGCACGTTTGAAACCATTCACGTGGTCAACGGTACCATTTTCTTCTCCGACAGATTTGCCATCGATTTCGGGATCGTAGAAACGCCATCCACCCTCGTCGTTTTGCCAATGAACGACCGAAACTGGGACTATTTGAGTCAATCCTTTCAACTGGCGGACAATCATACACCTGTTAGCCCAAGGGCATGCGTACAGTACGTACAAGTGGTACCGATTTGCCGCGGGAGCAAACTTGGAACCGGGAGCAATGATGTTGCGAAATGTAGAGGCTGGTCTATTGAAGGACATTGTGGAAGTGAATAATAAACTATACACTTGGAGCAGAATATATAAAGCAAATTAAAGGGGGCCGCAACTAAGACTTTAGTAAGGTTAATAATTTCTGAC
The DNA here is from genome assembly GCA_003707425.3 of Kodamaea restingae. Lineage (NCBI taxonomy): Eukaryota > Fungi > Ascomycota > Pichiomycetes > Serinales > Debaryomycetaceae > Kodamaea > Kodamaea restingae. The sequence goes on from PPJA03000014.1 coordinate 335,693, forward strand.
TAATTGAGGGTAATGATTTCAAAGGCAATAGTAATGATTTCAAAGGCAATAGTAATGATTTCAAATATAGCAATCTATAACAAATATAGCAATATATATCAAATATAGTAATCAAATCTAGTAATGATTCCAATAATATGTACTGTTGTGAAAGTGCAGGATGTATTAAGTGAGACAGCTTTAATCATATCGTTGCAAATGGTAAATTCCACAAACTTTTAAAAGTGCGCCAACATTTCTTTCAGCACTTAACATGCCACACACGTCGATATGACCAAGGACAAGTTGGAGAAGGACTACACACAGTCTGCATTCAGCTTCTTAGACCTTCCACAGTACGAATATGTCAACGGAATTCCTGTCCAGAGGCCTGAGAAGCGCGACCTGGATAGCTCGTTGGCCCCAGGCAAAACGACTACTGTTGAGGGGGGCACATTTATCACATACAAAAACTTCAACTATCTGCATTCAAAGTCGGAACTGCTGTCCAACCATAATTTCAAGGTCAGCAAACCAAAAGGACCAGAAGGTGCACTTAAGAGCTCTTCTGACCCGTCTAAAAAACATACTTGCCCTTTCGAGGGGTGTCGGTGGGCATTTCTTCGACTGCTGGATCTAACGCGTCACATAAAATCGCATGAAAAACCGAGGTTTCATTGTCCGTACTGGAAAAAGGACCCAAGCTGCCATAGAAATGGGGGCTCTTTTAATAGACTAGACGTGTTAAAGCGACATTTAAAGTTGGTACACTATGTGCGAGACAGATTCACACTGACAGACGAGTTTCTGGGCGAGGAGACAGGCTGGTGTCGTAATTGCCAGCGCATGTTTCAAAACACCAAGGTTTTTATTGATCACTGCGACGAATGCGCGAATGCTTCTTTTGATTGAGCAGGTACTCTAAAAGTATATAGCGAATATACGGGTTGGATATGAGCTTTATATAGGGGCTTCAGAGAGTTCCTCAGCTCTCAGTCCATACTGAATTCTTAAAAAGACACCTGACAAATCATTGGATAATACATCAATGATTATTGGCGACAACCGATTTACCGCTACACCTCACATCTAATTGACACTCCACATGATTTAATACTTCATATACTACACTAAAATACAATTATTGCTTATTGCTCGTCCTCTTGGGGTTGGTCAAAAAAATCCAAGATAGAGCAGTTAGGGTGGAGGATGTATACCGGACGTGCATCTTCGTCAGACAGCTGCGAGCGCATGGTCATCAATATCCTATCTTTACAGAGTCTCTTCAACACTTTGAAGGCCAACTTGCGCTCCTCGTAGTACTCTGCCTCAGAGGCTATGTCATTCTCCTTCTGAGTCAAATACCACTCGATCAAGTCCTCTGCATATAAACCATCACCGCCTCTGCTGTCGTTGTCCGACACATGCTTGACGATGAGGTTCATGATGGCAACGTATTTGTCATACGAGATGGAAGCTTTCTTTTCTTCCGGCTTTGGCGCCAGTGCGAGAACGGCAACTTCTTGTCCATCCTCTTCGTCTGCTTCATCCTCAACCTCAACATCGTCCATTTCGACACGCACAATGGACTGTCTGAGTAAGTCGTAGGCCTCAGCCACGAAACTCGGCGTGATTTCCTCAGTACAATTAGCACGAGCAATGGCCTCAGACAATCTGACCATGGATTCCAACTGTCTCACGGTGATTCTGTAACTGGAGCGCCCCAAGCCCTGAGCGTCGTTTTCTCTCAATTCCTTGTACCGAGTCACCAAGAAATCTCTCGCTTCTTTGGTCATTTTTGGACGGAAGGTCTTGGCGTACTTTATGTAACGTGAAAGCTGCTCCGCGGAGTATGGTGGGTTGATTGCCTCGTCACGCAACATGTGTAAGTCCACAATATGCGATGCAAGTTGCGTGTCGATTCTCTCATTGCAGTCATCAAGAATCACAAAGAACAAGTCAAATCTCGACATGATTGGCGCGGTCATGTTCAAGTTTGCACGGAGACTCAACTTACGGTTATATCTACCTGCAATAGGATTTGCAGCTGCCAAAATGGATGTGCGCGCATTCAATGTTGCATGAATGCCCGCCTTTGCAATGGATATTGTTTGTTGCTCCATAGCCTCGTGGATAGCGACTTGGTCGCTCAAGTCCATCTTGTCAAACTCATCGATGGCACAAATACCGTTGTCTGCTAACATAAGAGCACCAGCTTCGATAGTGAAATCGCCGCTTTCCTCATCTTTCACCACTGCCGCAGTTAAACCTGCCGCAGAGGATGCTTTACCCGAGGTATACACTGCACGAGGTGAAAACCCGCACACGTACTTGAGAAACTGAGACTTAGAAGTGGAAGGATCACCGACCACACAAATGTTGATATCTCCCCTCAAGTTGATGCCATCGACAGTCTTTTTGTGAACTCCGCCTAGAAGCTGTAATAAAATGCCCTTCTTTACAACCTCGTGGCCGAAGACAGCAGGAGCCACCGACTGCACGAGCTTGTCATAAATATGTTCATCCTTCACCATCTCCTTCAACTGTGAAACCTCGGACTCTGTCAAAGAAGTCAAAAACGACTCCTGGTCACCGGGTCCTTGTACATCCACTTCCGCGGTGGCATTGTCTTCCCCGCCACCATTGACCTTGTTAATCATTGACGACACATGGCCTGCATAAAAAGCGAGCTTGTACGTCAAGTCACGCACTCCCAACGCCTTCAAGCCGCTCACACCTGAGTTCAAATCGGCACTCCCACCCGGACGGTTGTCCTTCATCGACTGGGGCTTCATGCCTGGAAGCCCGAGCTGAGAAACGTCGGGGATCACAATCTCTGTGCCTGTGAATTTACACTTGTCTCCTGGCTTGGCTCTCTCCACGCACTCACCACGCAAAATAACGTCAAGTGTACGTGGCATGGAGCCCGTAGGAATCTCGTTGGAGTTCTCCTGGATCCTCACACGTTGCCAGTCGATGAACTGAGACTTAGATACGTCTAACGTGAAGTAGCTCTGATTCTCACACGACACACAACTTGTGGGTTCGGTGTACTTAAAGGTCTGCTCCACACCTTCGATGACTGCCGAACACATATCACAGGTAAAAGTGGCACTGTACAATTCTGGTCTCACCTCTGAGGTACGTGTCACAGTTCCGATCATGGAGATCAACGAGCCGATTTTGTTTGTTCTTATATCACGGATTCTTAGAACCGACGGCAAGTTGAAAATTGAGATCTGGAGTACTCGTTCATTGGCCTGTGTACCTATGGTAGAAGAGCTTGCGTCGGTACCCTCTGGGGCTGTTTCTTCTTGAACATTTAATAAGTTTGTGTACAATAAGGTGGGAGCGTGCTTTTTAACAACTCGGCGAAGACCCCTGAGCAAGAATGGGTAGAAACGATAGTACTGCTCCAAGACAGCAGCGGCCAAGGCTCCATCTTCGCGACTGAGCAAGTGCTGGTAGTTCACGTACAAAGTGGAGTACTCGTATGTCTTCATGGCCTGGATCTGCATAAGGTAGGTCTTGCGGTCGCCATCGACGATGTCAGGGTCCTCAAACTCCTCGATAAAATGTTCGAAACTCTGGCGCACCATTTCTCCGGTGACATCTACCACTTTAGGTACATTGATGTTCTTTCTTCTTCCTGGGACTGTAGTCTGTGAGGGCTTTGGAGTGGCCGCAGATTGTGAGTTGGGCTCCGAATACAACTGACTGTTATTGTTCGGCGTGAAGCCTTCTCTTCCTAAAGACGATGGTGGCTGTGATGAATGCAAGAGCATCGCAGCGTCCGAGGGGATTCTCCCTGGCGAGGAAACAAAGTTGGCCATAGTGATGTGTGAAAGTGTTTTTACGCGTTGATTCCAAAATGGGATAATTACTCGCGTGTCACGTGACACGACTCAGAGGCTGAAGTGATCATAAGCTAAGTAGTCGAACGGGAGTGACTGAAGCGCCTGTGTATTCAGTGTGAATGTTACTGGAGATTGATAAAGTTTTTTTGAGAGTCTGCACCTGAACTGATAGTGAGAATTCGTGATGAACTGAATAGGAGCATGCCAAAATAAATGATGATTGAAAGCCTATATGTGGAGTCAGAGTTAACTTGGCGATCGAATACACTAATAGAGAGTAACATGATAATGGTATGCAAGCAGAATAATCTGCAACTGCATGGAGATTATTCACAGTGTCTCTCCTGAAGCTTCCGTAAGTGTAATTTAATGCGAATTCATCGAAGCAGCAGAAAGTAGGTGCAAAAAACTTTTGGTCAACCTCACAAATGTTAAGAATAACCCGGTTCTATTCCACCCCAAATAGTAAGTAGAAATAACAATTCACAACCAAGCTAACGAGTAGTCGCTCCCAGTTTACTCAATTTGCGGGTGGGCCGTATAATTGAATGCAAACAGCACGAAAATGCCGACAAGCTCTTTGTCTCGCAGATTAAAGTCAACACTGAAAGCCCACTTCAGGTTTGCTCGGGGCTAGTGGGTTACATACCCAGGGAAAAGATGGTGGACCGGAATGTCGTGGTGCTCACTAACTTGAAACCTTCCAAGATGCGTGGTGTCAAGTCTGAAGCCATGGTCTTGGCTGCCGAGTTGGGTGATCAGGTAGACTTGGTTACCCCACCTGAATCGTCAGAGGTTGGCGAAAGTTTGCATTTCGAGGGCTTTAGTGGCGAGGATGCCGGGAGGTTAAAGTCGAAAATATGGGAAGAACTTGCAAAGAACCTCAAAACGAATCTGAATGGGGAGGTCGTCTATGTTGGGGACAAGGAACACAAGTTGATAGGCGAGGGAGGTGATATCGCAACTTCGTCGTTAAAGGATGCAGTTGTCCGCTAATCAGATGATAATCAAATATCAGATATATGGGATAAAGATAAGTGAACTAAATAAATGGAAACATGAGAGGCCTAGTTGCATGAAAATAAGACCGACACACAAAGCGTCAAGTTCATTAATTGGCATTTTGTTTGGAGACCAATTTACAGGCAGCTAGTTACTGCACAAAGTAAATATACAGACGTAGTTTACAGCTATAATTCACAGACAAGTGAATGATTTAACTCGTTATTTTATCTTTCAGTTCTACATATAATTCGTTTGTGACTAGTTATTACAGCTATAACTCAACATTAACAGAATCACACTTCACTCTTGGTTTATTCTCAGTTTATAGCTATCCCATTCAAACCTTGGTGGTTCTCAAGTATGGCTTGATGGTCTTGAAATCACCAAACTTGTTCTTGGCATCAGCGTCAGAAACGGTAGGGGGGATGATAACGTCCTCGCCAGCAGTCCAGTCAATAGGAGTGGCAATACCCTTTGCATCGGCCAATTGCAATGCGTCCACAACTCTCAAGACCTCAGCGGTGTTTCTACCAGTGGAGGCAGGGTATGTCATAATCAATCTGACCTTCTTAGCAGGGTCAATCACAAAAACAGATCTCACAGTTGCAATCATTCCAGACTTCAAGTTCTTGAAGTCCTCTTCGGTTACCATGTCGTACTTGAAGGCAACCTCTTTGGATTCATCTGCAATGATTGGGAATCCGAACTTCTCACCTCCGGTGACAACCTCCTCAATGTCCTTGATCCAACCCTTGTGTGAAGGAACACCCTCGGTGGACAAACCAATCAATTTGACGCCTCTCTGGTCGAATTCCGGCTTCAACTTTGAGAATGCACCCAATTCGGTGGTGCAAACTGGAGTGTAGTCAGCCGGGTGTGAAAACAACAATGCCCACTTGTCTCCAATCCACTCGTGGAAGTCGATCTTGCCCTCGGTGGTTTCAGTTTGGAAATTTGGCGCAGTGGAGCCAATTCTGATCCTAGGCTGCTGTTCCTGAGAAAAGGAGAGGAATCTAGCGCCCATTGGGGCACTGAAAGCTCTCAATGTCGTGGTGCGAAGGAACTGTCTAGCAAGCATGGTGGAAAAATGGAATATTACTTCAGGTCATGTGATAAGACTCGATTTATATTAATACCGTTGCTTACGTGATTGATTATGTCACCTCAAAGGTGACAGATATTAGATCGTCCGAGTTCACAGGGAGCCATGTTTAGGCGGAAAAATGACAATAATCTCATATTTTGTAGAAATTAAGATAAAATCTACAACGAATAATGACAGAGAAGTAGCGCGTTGACTTGGTCGACGATTATAGATTTTCAGTCAGATCTTTAAGTTATATGGTTTCCACAAACAGTTTAGTGATTTTTTGATTCAGTCCAATTATCTGAAGTTGAAATGCGCAGACTGAATGTGAGTATAATTGAACATGATCGCGACAAAACTTTTTTTCATAGAAACTCTCAATAGAATATTGCTATATCGATAGCATTTTGTGAAATATATCTCCTTGTTCAAGTTATCTCCAGGCTCTCTTCCGCATTACTGTGTTGTAATTATTCTTGCTACATTAACTGAACTAATCTGCACTATTAACGTTGAAGTTAGTGAAGTTCACGGGAAGGTCCACATACGGTTACTATTCTTAGAATACCATGGAAAAGCATAAACACTCATTGTACTTGATTCAAAGTGCAACATTGAAAAGCTAGTAACGTCACGATTTTACGCAGTGTAACCTGGGGTAGGATTGCAATATATTTTTATCTAAAATTTTTGCAATTACAGACATAGCCCCAGTGAATCTTAAACTCGGAACTTCTATTCATTTGATATTCCAACATAATTTCCAAAGTATTTCGTTATAATCCCAGAACCTCTGTTCGCTTGATATTCCAACAGAATTTCCAAAGCATTTCGTTGTATTACACCTTCTTCAGCCGCATCTGGTTGAAAGTATTCATCTTGGCATAAATCAATTCTTGTTAAAAGCTCGCAACCTATAGTCATGCAAATCTAATTGACATCGTTGAATTTGTTGAAATTGCATGTTGAAGTACAGTTCGTTGAAGCCGCATTGGTCGATGTGGCAGGTTGGTTGAAACCAGTGAAGAAACCTATATCGACAATCTCGCATCACCTCAAGTTAGTCACACCATGAACGCTCTTTATCCATACCTCGCACAGTTTTATCTTTAACAACATCTGCATCAACAGCAGATGCTCTGATTAAGAATTTTCCTTGGGGAAATGACATCATTGTACATCACGCTATTTTTAGTACTGTAATGGTTGCAAAAAGATCTAAACATCGGATCAAAAGTGTATAAATACAGCTGATTCAGCCTTCTTCCTTTCATTCATCTATACAATACACACAATGCAATTTTCCAAGACTTTTACTTTTATGACCATGGCTGCCCTTGCCGCTGCAGCTCAAAGCTTCACTTTGTTGGTGATCAGATCCGGTAGTGACGTCCAGTACAGTTCTGTGGGTTCCAAGGATGGTGATCTCTACATTGGTAAAGGTTCTACAACCTACATTTTGACTGACGAGAATGCCTTGTACGACCCTTCGACCAAAAAGTACATCACTCTCAAGGGTACTAACTATGTTGAGGCCGACTCTCCAGACACTGCATTCGGAACTTCTGACGGCCATTTGGTGTACAAGGACCACGCCTTTACCTACGATAGCAACAGAAAGTTGACCAGCAATGGCAATGAGGGTGTTGCCCTTCGCATGTGGGAACCAAAGGATGTGGAGAACCCACTGAGCCCACTGAAGCCAACTACTACTTCTACCCCTTCGCCAACTCCAACTGCTGCTCCACAAGGAAAGGTCCAGTTTGGTGTGATTACTATCCGTTCGGGTTCCAAATTCCAGAACGGTCCAATAAAGAAGGTCGACTCTCACCCACACGTTTTCTCTGTTGGTGGTGACGAAGGCTCTGACATTACCTTCACATTGAACCCTGACGGAACAATGGTTGACCAGGATGGTCGCGGGGTCTATTACGACAACAACACTGGTGAGTTGGGTAGCGTGGACCCATTTGGACAGAAGGCTTCTGGAGGCTTTTCTATAAAGGAAGGTTCATTGGTGCACGACGGCAAGGCCAACTGGAAGGCTTGTCCTTCTGGAGACGACAAGTACTCTTTGGCCGACAACGACTGTACTGGAGGTACTGGTATCGATTTGAAGGTTGTTGATGAAAAGAATGTTTAGTTAGGTTTACGTTTGTATTTGCTTTGGTTTGGGTCAATAAATTTGTTATGGGATAATCGAGCCTCTTTGCTGAAGATGAACTACAGATTCAGCGAGCTGTAAGCTTAGATAGTAAGAATATGAGACGATGAACTAGTAGAGCTATTTAAATGCCAACTTAACACCGGCATATTGAACTGATCGAAAGTCATATTAGTGGTGGTTGATGGGAATGAAGCATGAATCTGGTTATCAAGGCAAGACAACTCACACATAGTTATTACATCTGATCAATGAACTTAATCAACTATTTATAAATCGTAACAACATAAACACTACTCTAATTGTCTTCTCTATCACTTCTCCGATGCCATTTTTACATCAAACCAGCCAAGGAAGTCATCATCCTGATAGTTGTTATTAAGCCAGCCGTTCGACTGCTGCTGGAAAAAATTGTCGATTTGGTTAACCACAGCACCCTCGGGCCTGAAACCCTGCTGGTAGCTTGAATCTGCGTCAATCTGCAGAGGCAACTGGGCAATAATAGTGTTGTCCACCATCTGCAGTTCAGGGAGGGACATGTTTGTAGAAAACATCGGCTGCATTCCCAGCGAAAATGTAGGGGTACCTCTCTGGTTGGGGGAGTCGGGAATGGTGTCGAGATATCCTTCCTGCTTCAAGCGCACTTCGGATTTCTGGCGCGTCCTTTCTTCCCCTAGGCGGTCACTTTCTTCGTCCTTGATGTTCTCACTCATGCTGCCGGTGGCCTCGAGCATCGTCAACGGAATACCGTTGATCTCGAGAGGCTTATTCGACAGCGCAGCGTCCTGACGCGCCTGGCTCATAGCCTGGTCGGTGGGTACCAACGTTGTTATGGTAGTGCCGTTGGATGTAGTGGTAGTGATAGTGTTGAAATCGTCCTTGGTGATTTGGTTGTAGAAGGGCAATGGCATGGGCTTTTTGGACCCATCTTCATTAGGGCCGTTTCTGGAAGTCTGGGGTTTTCCGGACTCCTTATCGAGCTGAGTCCGCCGCCTGGCCTCGTGCACGCACCACACCAAGTCATAAAAGAGTGACGCCGTCAAATGTGACCGCATGCGCAGAATGATGCTACCACCATGCCCATCGTTGTCGCGCATTTCTTTCACAAAGATATCCGGGTAGGTGAACAAAACCATGTTCAAGTTCTCCAAGACCTTGGCATTGCGCAGGATGTCGTTCTTGAGGTCTTTCCATGAGCTGAGCGTATTGCGCAAAAGACGGTGCACAGTGACAATCGACTGGCGCGAGCTGTCCACATACTTGTCGAGCAAGTAGCGTGAAAGATGAAGCTTGAATAAAATGAGTGCTGAGTATGTCATTCCTTGCCTGACGTAGATGGGCAACTCAATCAACAGCGATTGCCTCAACATCTGTGAGACAATGGTGATGATACGCGTGGCGCTGAGATACGCCAGTGACACGTACTTAACTTGGTCTTCGATGGGTGTACCAGGCAAGAAGGCAAAGCAGCAGATCATCAACTTTATATACAAGAAATATACCTCAATCCCCAGTGCATCCTCAATCTTGAGCTTAAAGCGCAAGCGATCCAACTCACGGTCTAGTATGTTGAGTGATGCGGCACGGTTGGAAGGCTCGAGCAAACCGTCAGAACGCGTCACCAGGATGCCCATCACGTTGATCAATTTGCACTGGAAGATGGAGAGTGAGATAAGACAGCGGAAGTTCTTGGGCAACAGTTGGTCGATACGAGCATTCTCCAACAAGTAGTCGGTGGTGTTGATGGATGGCGGAAGACCCAACACAGACAGCCAGAACTGTTCGCAGAAAAAAACAGCAAGCCATGATCGAGTACGCCACTTATCGGAGTCGGGGCCCAAATGTACCTGAGTACGACTGAACTCTTTGATAAACTCCCCGCCACGATGCAAACCTAGTTGGAGCGACAAATTTTTCGCCAAACCCACAAAACGGTACAGACAGTCGTCCAACACCTTTTCGTTGGGTAAAGGCCATATAGACAAGATAATGAGGGCCTGGATAACGTGTGTCAGTCGCGGTGTCTTGATCCAGCATGTTTCAATCGCCAACAGCTTGATAAGCAGCGCAAGCGACATGTACAACTGGGGTTCCGGCTCCGACAACGATGCCGTCAAGATCACCAGCCAGAAGAGCAACTGAGACCGGTGGTATAATTCAGTCGCCAGTCGGGATGTAAGGATGGGAAGGTGTGGAAGGTGCTTGGTCACGAACGTGTCGTGCAACTCGTTTGCTCTTTCAATGGGTAAAGTCACATCTCCTAAGACGAACTCAGACATCGGCGGATGCTGCTCTTCATCAACGGTCGGCGAGTTATCAGAGCCATCCTGCAACACAGGCTGTGTACTCACGGTAGGTGCAATCAGCTGGGTGTCGTTAAACTGGCTAGAAGCAGGTGACATAGCAAACGCATTCGCGTCGAATATCAGCAGGGGGGGCATCATGGGAGACTGCGTGACCAAAGGTGTATTGTTTGATGACAGAGTCACAGAGCGAGCACGCGGAGTGGAATTAGGCACAGACTGCGTTTGCTGTTGTTGGAAGTTGAGATTGTGTTGGTTGAGGGCTTGGGTTAAGAGCAGTTCGTTTTTCGTAAGGAGCTCGATTTTGGCCTTCAACTCGTCCACATCGCTTTTGAGCGATTGAATCTGCGAGCCCTTTTTTGGGCGGAACTGTGGGTCAATCTCGCACTTCAACCCCATACGTTCGCAACGCTGGCATGGACTGGGGTAGTTGTCCGAAGCATTGCATTTTATTTTGTGCTGCCGGCAAAATGTGCACAGTGTCACGGGCCTGTGGCCAGATTGCTTGGAAGCCTTGTCTTCTTCAAGCAGCATAGTACTCATTGACTGAGTACTCAGCAGTTTGCGCTTTTTTGTGGTGTAGGGTTCAATCAGCTTACGTTTAGTCGGAGCTGACGGTGTGACTGAACGGGAGGGAAGCGTGATTCCAGGCAGTGCATTGCCATAAGATATACTGGGCAGTGGCTTGGGGAGAATCGACTTGATCTTAGACTTCTCCATTTCGTATTAATGCCCACGCGCTCCACGATAGTTGTAGTTAAAAGTTGGTGATTTGTGATTAATATTAAACAAAGTCGTGCACGCAGCAAAACCGCTGATGGAAAAGATAAAAATTTTCGTTGCGCCCCAGCATTTGGTTTGGAGCGCGGACCATGTGATTGGCATTTATGGCACCTTTTCAAGTTTCAGGAATGTCCAAGCGTAGTTCGTACTGTTTGTGTAAAAGGGGATTTCAAGACTTTGGCAAGGAGAAACAACGAGAGATTTCGATGGTAGAATTATGATTTGTTTGTGTATTTTCCTTGGCTACTATTAGGTTCCATCATCCACTTTTTTGAAGCATACTTGAAAGCACCGCCTTTAACCGTTTACACTATTAAGAAGTAGAAGTATTACTATAGGCTTTTGTTGATCACTCCCACGGCTTAGTTATATTGTTGCAGAAGCTTTCCTACTTCATTTTGAATCTTTGGGAGGAGAATCGTTTCGAAGCTCCCGATTGAGCCGATAAGTTCAGTTGACAGCATCCCTGGAAAGAGTCATCAAAACTCATCTAGACTAAATAGGGTCAGAGCTCAAATATATCACATTCGTTCGCCTTGCAAAAGCGTTGGACCCTTTGCTTGCAGGACAAGATGGAAGTCAACATGACTCATGAAGTCACGCTTCCTAATTGGGATCGGTTCGAAGGTGCAGGCAGATCAAAATCGGGTATGCGTTTGTGTAACTGTCTGTGAGATTTTGGTATAGTAGATGAGGATTCAATTACTTTGGAATCTTTAATTGTACACATCAACCAGTGCGGTAGAGTCCATATAATGTTGATTGTATAAGGTTCAGGATGGGTATTAGGTATTCTTACTGATTGTGGTACAAAAACACTGTAGTTTGCAGCCGTTTCCTTGTCTGTATAAGCGAGAAACGAGTTGAAACTCTCAATGGCATATTCAAATGGTTAGATTAGTGATAAGAGGATCAGATCTGATGATTGAAATGTAAAATGTTGCGCTACTCCCCACTTTACTTCTTCTATACCTTCAAATCTCAGTCTATGCCAAAGCGTATTAATGACTCACTTCTCGAGTGCTTCTTGTTAATTTCCCGACTTTATTACTTCAACTCTATTAGCTTGATTTACCGGTCACATACTTTGGTAGTATTAAATCAGATAATTATTCATTGCAATACTATTCACCTTGTTCTTACTCACTTTATCTGTTAGTTATCAAGTAATTATTTACTCAAGTCGCTTTTGCCGAATTCTCACTAACGCCACCAGGTAGTCATTATTCCCACAGTCTACTCCTTGTCCTTATCTTCCTCGAGCCTAGGGTCACCAATTCCATCCTCATATATAGCAAACGTGCACTCACCTTCAGGAAGGCATGGCGAATCGTAAATCTTGCAAATTCTAGTTTCCGCGCGCCCCTTCTTAAAGAAAAGTCGGGTAGTCAGCGCATGTGCAATGATGTTACCCCCAATCGGCTTTTTAGGATCCGGATTGAACATGCCCGCCATTCCATCGACCTGCGCCACAACCTGGTTGGTGATCAACACAGCAATACCGAATTCGTCAGCGAGCCTCTGCAAAGAACGCATGAACTGTGCAACATGCGACTGTCGAGCACTCAACTCACCTCTTCCAGAATAGTCCGTCCTGTATAACGACATCACAGAGTCCACAATGAGGAGCGAAAACCGCGACTCCGACATCATCTTGGCTGCGATCTGAAGCAACTGTGTCTGGTGCTCGGCATTGTACGCACGCGCATATGCAACGTTATCCAAGCAGTCGTTTGCATTCAAGCCATAGCGCTCCGCTATGGAAATGAGACGGTTAGGGCGGAATGTTCCTTCTGTGTCAATATACAAGCATTTGCCTTCGCCACCGCCCATATCGACTGGTAACTGGCACGTCACAGCTAACGTGTGGCACAACTGTGACTTACCGGTTCTGAACTCACCGAAAGCCTCAGTGATAGAACCGGTCTCAATACCACCTCCAAGCAACGTGTCTAACTGCTTAGATCCAGTGGTGAGACAGATTAACTCTGAACGTCTATTGTGGAATTCGCTTGCCGTCGTGAAGCCCATGGGCACCAACTTGGCAGCCTCCATCAAGATTTTTTCAGCCTTGCCTTCACTTATTCCCTTGATTGTGCAAAGTGCCTTCTTAGACGTGTACGCGATTGATTCAACTGTGTGATGGCCACCGACCTTCAACTTGGCAATATCACTCTTGTGAATGCCGTATCCTTCAAGACTCTCGATAGGCAAGGGTCCGCCAATAGCATCCTCCTCCTCCTCTTGAGACGGAGTGAACATTTCTCGTTCTGGTACGGTTCCTTCTTGGGTCATGGTTTTGTTGCAAAGACGCGTTTGAAAATCAAATCAAATTTGGTCATGTGACGAAAACAGGGTTTGCGGTCAGGGGCATAAAGAAACAACTGTACAGAACCCAACCAGCCTTCAAGATCGACTATTTTCAAAAAGTAGAAACTCGGTATGCCGCTTACAACGAAAAGCCTCATCTTTTGTTGTTGTAGGCTGCAACCCGTCACCATTACGTATTTATGAATTTGCCACTGCTCTGTTATCCTTACTTTTATCGCAACACAGCAATCATCAATAGTTATTAAAACACATGACCAAGTAATTCCTTGTTATCACCCAGTTACCACTGTACATCACTCAGTTACCGCCTTAGGTAACTCAGGTTTGGCGTTCTCCATCAGCCCATTTCACTGCTGACTTTGCCATTTCATTCCGAGAATCTCTCTTATTCTAGTCAGTTTTCAAAATCGACTAAAACCGTCTTCGTCAGTGAATGGCTCATTTCATCATTCAACTGTCAAGTGAGCATGCGTCATCATGTAATTATTAGATGATCTGTAGAATCTAAATAAATAATAACTTCAGTCAAAAATTGGTCCCCGAGTCGTTGTTGATCCAAGGAAATCTGCATTTTCAGCACTGCGGATCGGGGCAAAACAAAGAAGTACCTGATAGTTTCTCAAAATTCTTCGGAGAAAGCTCGGAAATACCGCACTGCATTATGGATCAAGAATATAGTAACAATAGCTCTGTATCTCTTTTTGTTTTGAGAAACTATACGCTCGTATTTACTCTGAGCTGTGCGTGATTTGTGACAGAAAAGTGTCAACTGATCCAATACATCAGCCAGAATAGAACTAACTCCTTAAAAGCCTCATAAAAACCGCTTTATAAGCCACAACCTAAAATATCCCATGGATCATTCTATCAACCCATTCATGCACCAATTGCAACCATCTCATTCACATCGAGTGAATCAGATTTCATCCTCGAAACGATCTGCAACCCAAAACAGTAATATGTGCATACACAAAATTAGAATTTTCCCGTTTGGGCTATAAACATAATAGAATAACCAGGAGTACAACTTAGTTCTTAACACTTGAAACAGTCCTGATCACCAGTAGGCAACCAGGAGATATGCATGTTAGTATCGTGGCTAAGGGTTGTCATGGGTAACAAAATGATCGGCACAAAAGGGTCTTCAGCATGATAGTACACAAATAAGGCTATTGGATAGACATGATGGATTATAAGACCACCTTGGTTTTGTCACAAGCTCGTATGATAGACGATTTTCAAGGTAAATAGAATTCCTTTTTTTGCACTTGTTTACACTTCTCATTAAAACAAAGGCACCAGAAAATAAACAAAAACTCACGGCTTAGTTTTAATAAACCAGTACTGCTGTATACTTTTTCCGATTTGCAAAGTAACAGAATGGCTTCGCAGGTTATGGCGCCCACACCGCCCCTTCCAGCCTCTCATGAGCTGTCGCAAGAGGCGTACAACCAGAGCGTACACCTGAAACAAGCCTCCACTCCATCATCCCGCCACTCAGAGATCCCATCGGCTCATAGTCAGCCCCATTCCCATCCTGCTAAGCGCGTTCACCGTGAGGTGCGTTTTGGCGCCTATGTTCTTGGATCAACGCTTGGTGAAGGCGAATTTGGGAAGGTCAAGTTAGGTTGGCGTAAAGACGGTAAGCACCCGTCACAAGTGGCCATCAAACTCATCAAGAGAGACACTATATTGAAGGACCTGGAACTGGAGGTCAAGATTCACCGCGAAATCAACTCGCTCAAGTTGCTCAACCACCCCAACATCGTAAACTTGGTGGAGGTCATGAAGAGCGGTAAGTACATCGGCATCGTTTTGGAGTACGCGAGCGGTGGAGAGCTCTTTGACTACATCTTGCACCACAAGTACTTGAAGGAAAACACGGCGAAGAAGCTTTTTGCGCAGTTAATTAGCGGTGTCGACTACATGCATTCCAAGGGCCTCATCCACCGTGATCTCAAGTTGGAAAACTTGTTGTTAGACAAGCACAAGAACATTATAATCTCGGATTTCGGCTTTGTCAACTCCTACAACCGGGACAAAAACGACTTGATGAAAACCAGTTGTGGATCTCCCTGCTATGCGGCACCTGAGTTGGTTTTGACACAAACGCCGTACGAGGGACGTAAGGTAGATATCTGGTCTCTCGGTGTTATCTTATATGCAATGTTGGCAGGATATTTGCCATTTGACGATGACCCAGAGAACGAAGACGGCGCAGACATCATCCGCCTCTACCACTACATTTGCAAAACACCCCTCACATTCCCCGAATATGTGTCTCCATTGGCGCGTGACTTGTTGCGCAAGATCATTGTCCCTGATCCTAAGAAACGTATCAATATCAACGACATAAGACATCATCCTTGGCTTGCACCTCACGCACAGTTCCTCGCAGTCAGACAACCTGACTGGGACCGTATACACAAGGAAAAGAGTATCGCGGGTCACCAGCAGGCTCCTCAGGTCCAGAACAAGCGCTTCTCTATGGTGAACGAGAGAACAAACAGCTCTTCTTTGATGATGCAGGATCTGAAGGCTTTTGCAAATTATACCACAAACAACACAACCCCTCCTGGTGCCCACACACGTTCATACTCGTCGACATCTATATCCCAGTTATATTGCACACCATCAATCTCGTCTTCGTTGGCTAATGTTGTCGCAAAGCAGGACCGCAGCTCACCTGAAGCCCAGGAAGAGTCTGGAACTGACAGCGCCTCTTCATCACCAACGAAGGCAAACTACGCTCGGGGCCACGCCAAGTCGGCGTCTGTTTCGTACACTTTAGCATCCACTGCTTTGAAGGCTGTGGTGGAGGACTCTGCAAAGCGCACTCTTCCAGAGTCGAAGCGTAACCTGATGGGCTCTGTCGAGTCGTCTTCAGGCTCATCGAAATCATACAACTTTCCGACTGCGCCGTTGCCGAGGTCGACCACATACACTGGTACTCCCATCTCCACGATTGTCGAGCTGCCAACCAAGTTTGCAGCCCAGCCAATTCCTCCATTATCGAGGCCTTATGCCGTTGGCGCCAGCACCACGAGAGAACCAAGCAGGCTTCCTCACTCTACCAAGAAACCTAGACCTACTTCATACCATCCACTGTCAATGACGTCGCTGTTGATGGGTTCCAGCGGGTCGCCGCCATCGCTTCTTGAGTACATCAAAATTCCGTCGCCCACGAACCCTACCGTTCCCCAGTTTATAAGCACTTCGCCTACAAAGACACTGC
Organism: Kodamaea restingae; assembly: GCA_003707425.3. Taxonomy (NCBI): domain Eukaryota; kingdom Fungi; phylum Ascomycota; class Pichiomycetes; order Serinales; family Debaryomycetaceae; genus Kodamaea; species Kodamaea restingae. The sequence goes on from PPJA03000014.1 coordinate 352,437, forward strand.
CAGTACGTGAGACTAGTGAGGAGAATGTGCGTATGAGCCCCATTGCAAGCCACGCATCGAGAAGAAATTCTGTGGTGACACATGTTCATGTCAACGGCGTGTTAAGCAACGACAGCAAATCTTCGGCACACCCTTCTCCCGAGCAGAGAGGCAGCATGGTATTGAGCTATTTGGAAGATAAAATGGACGCGTTGGAGTTGAGTGAGAGTCCAACCAAGTCTCTTTTGAAATCTTCACCCAAATCGTCCACGACGGCAGTGAGCTCCAATTTAACTCCAACAGTGACTCCTCGTGTTAACCAGGTGCCCACTTTTGATGTGCAGACGAAGATACTGCCTGATGGATCTGAGGAGGGAACTGTTGGGAGAGAATTAACTCCTGAGGACCCAATGATGGGATTGCAAAGACCAGAGTTGACGCCTGAGATGGCATCAACTCATACTTTCAACGATAGCCCAATCTCACAGGGCGTGGTAGACTCGGTGATAATTGCAGAAGCACCAGCTAAAAAACCAGTGGTTACTACTGTACAGGCGTTGGTCCCCCCTACGCCCTTGGAACTGGAGGCGCATAAGAAGAAGAAGGAAGATCACCCCAAGAGTAAGGAGAAAAGGACTGACAGGGCAAAACGCTCCTCTAGCATACATTCCAGGAAAGAACTGGCGCTCAGCAAGGAGAACAAAGAAAACATAATTGCCAAGGAGCAGAAGAAACGCAACAGGTTTAGTTTGCTTTCCCTCTACAGTAGCTACAATAGCAGCGCAGAAACGCCCAGCTCACTGACACAATCCGTGGCAAGTTCCAGAAAAGCTTTGGAGGACATCACTGTGACTCTTCCACAAAACTCTGCTCTGCACTATAAGCACACATCTGCATCTTCATCGTCAGCCTCGGTGCCAACTCTGAATAGTCAGCAGTTCACGGCAGGATCCGGATCCATAGGCACCGCTGCTGCGTCCATTACAGGCTCTGCTTCACCCAAGGATAAGAGAGTCCCATCGAGTTCATCCTCCCACTCTAAGAAATCCAACTCTTCGGGCACCGCGTCCTCTTCTGTTAATGGCAAAGAGGCCAGTGCTGCGAGGAAAGTCATGGACTTCTTCAAAAGGAGGTCCGTCAGACTTGGATAAGTGGCGCGGTCTTTCGACCAGCCATTTTCCATCATCGTTACGACCCGGTTATGTTTGCGTCATTACTAGTTCCTACGGAGATCTTACGCTGTTGGATCTAGCAAATTGTTTATTAATTAATTTTGTTCATTAAAGTAGATGTAAGATACAGAAAGGGTACATAGGTAAATTCTTCAAAATAATGGTAGAGCTTTTATTTGCCTTAACTACATAATGTTTCCAGTTATCAAAATGTTGAAGCTTACTCAAAACCACTAAAGATAGGAAACCTACCAGTAAACCTATATCTAAGTGCTAAAGAGAACTTCGCGAACATAAATCAGAACAAAGGGAAAATTACGTCTACGTCAGTTGGTGCCACCATCATTCGATTTTGTGCATTTTCTTGATGGTGGCAAAATTATCACTTTCGATGTTATTGTAGAACGCCACCGCTAGCGTAGAATTCAGTATTCTAGACCGTAAATTAATCACACTCAGATGCATCTCCTTTTGCTTCCACGGACTTCCCGTCTTCATTTTACGGCAAATTCACTTCGCCTGGCAAACACATCGTAAAAAAAATCCTTAAAGTGTGGAATTCAACTTCTTCTCCAGCTATGTCTGAGAAAACACCGCCTAGTGAGAGAGCGGGTCTGGATTCAAGGCCCGATAAACCCTCTCTCGAAACAAACCATTCTGAGCTAAAAGGACTCGATCTGGAAGAATGCAGCGATCAGCTGACATCCTCTTCCAAAATTGATCTGCCTCTTATTATCGACTTGGAGTCTGAACTTGAAAACGATAGCGACTTTTCAAAAGTAGAGAACTCCGATGACGGGGACTCGTCTTCTGAAGACCTCACTGATGATGAATCTTCCGAAGTGGACGAATCTCTTTCCTCCAATATCATCCGTGAAATTCAGGACGGTTTATACACATGCCTTGTTTGCACTTGTGAAATCGACCAGGACTCGACCATCTGGTCCTGCCGCCTGTGTTACAGAGTTTACGACTTAGACTGCATCCGTGACTGGGCCATTCGTGGATCATCAACGGATAAAACATCAAAACAATGGAGATGCCCTTCATGTAACGTTGCCACCGACAAGATCCCATCTCGATTCACATGTTGGTGTGGCCGTATAACCAATCCGCTGTCTAGCAGCTTGATCCCATTTAGCTGTGGAAACTCGTGCACTTATAAGTACTCAACTTGTATCCACTCCTGCAGCTCTGTTTGCCACCCTGGTTCTCATCCAATATGTGGTGCGATGGGGCCGCTTATGAAGTGTCGCTGTGGACGCCACGAGCAACAGTTGCCATGCTTGATCACACCTTATAAAACTGGATGGAGGTGTGAAGACGAGTGCTCAGTGACTTTATGTGACTTGGGACACAAGTGCACGCGTGGCTGTCATGCCGGTTTCTGTGGGCTCTGCTCCGAAACAATCACAGGAAAATGCTACTGTGGGAAGGAAAACTTGACGGTAAAGTGTAGCGACAAGGTCTTAAAGATGTGCAACGGCGAAGACTCTAGTGAATGGGTTGGAATTGGCGCATGTAAAAACACATTTAAGGCCTACTACGAATGTGGTGAACACTACGAGGAATTGACTTGTCAGCCCATCCCTGAAAAGCAAGTATGTAAGTTGGCTCCTGGAAAAATTACCACTTGCTACTGTGGTGCCACTGAAACGTCCGCAGAGAGGACAAAGTGTACGGATGCTATTCCGGAGTGCGAGGAGCAGTGTGGTAAACTTCTTCCATGTGGATGCTACTGTTTACTTAAATGCCACGAGGGTAAGTGCGAGTGTCATAACTACTTTGATATGCCATGTTCCTGTGGTTATGAGACGTTTACGGTACCATGCAAGTTTACCACAGACGGCTACCATCCGAAATGTACCAGAAAGTGCACGGTCATGCTCAACTGCAAGAGGCATTATCACAGGGAAGTGTGTTGTGCATATGAAAAGGCCGCCTATGACCGTGAGAGGGCCAAAAAAAAGGCCCTTCGCAACAATACGAGATCTAACTTCAACGATGAGCTTATGTCTATTGAAGCAGTTCACATCTGTACGAGGACTTGTAATCGCTTAAAGCTGTGCGGTCAGCATTACTGTGAGGCGATGTGTCACGCGGGCGCATGTGGAGTTTGTCTCGAATCCTCCAGTGAGGATCTCGCCTGCAGTTGCGGCAAGACTGTGATTCCTGCACCTGTGAGGTGCGGAACCAAAATTGAATGCCACGAACCATGTGAACGTCCGAAGGAATGTGGCCATGCACCAGAGCTCCACGAATGTCACGATGACACAAGGAACTGTCCAAAGTGTACAATGTTGGTAAAGAAAAAGTGCAACTGTGGGTTGAAGCCCGATATTCCTGGTGTCTTGTGTTCGCAAACAAGCGTTAGCTGCGGAAATATTTGTACTGTTTCCAAGTCTTGCGGTCATCCATGTTTGCGTGTGTGTAACCCGAAGTGTACTCAGGAAAATGTTCACGACTCTTCGACCCTCTGTCGTTCGGACTGTAACAAGACGCGCACTAACTGTCCGCACAGGTGCAAGCTCAAATGTCATTTCAACAAGGTTGGAAAGAGCAAGAACTGTGATGCCAGTAGGTGCTCTGAGATGGTTACGGTTGTGTGTTCTTGTGGAAATATCCTGCAGAGAGTTGCATGTGGTGCCAGTAGTCTTTCTCCCACAATGATTGACCAAACCTTGGAATGCGACGATAGCTGTGCACAAGCTAAACGTGATAAGGAGTTGCGTGAATCTTTCAACTTGGCTTCGATTGGAGAGACTTTGAAACCGCGGGACCAAATTTACCCTGACCTGGTTTTAAATGTGTTTTCAAGACAAAGAACTTGGTGCACCAATGTTGAAACCACTATGCGTAACTTCATTTCGGACTTTGAAGTCCAACAGGCCAACGATGTGGCAGGCCGCAAGAAAACATACCATTTTGCTCCAATGTCGAGACCACAGAGGGTATTTGTGCATGAGTTGGGTGAGTGTTATGGATTGTACACGGAATCGCAAGATCCGGAACCGAAACGGTCAGTATTCATAGTGATCACGCGCAACACAGAACTCCCCTCTATGACCATCGACGAAGTAATAAAGAGGAAAAACGAATTGGAGCTTCAGAAAGCCAAGATGCATGAATTGAAGGACTTTAACGCGTTGGTGATTCAAGACGTGTTCTTCGGTGTCACTAAGCAAAATCTTCAAGAAGCCATTAAGCCAGTCTGCGATGAGTTTTGCATTGAGGAACCCCTGTTGAAGTGGATCACTGATTCTACATTTATTTTCTATTCGGAAAAAACCTACAGAGATGCTGCCGATGGGCGTTTGCCCCAAATCTGCAAGAGAATCAGAAACATTCTCAGGGATAAGTCTTTGGCATTTGACTGTAACACATGTTTTGTTGACAGTGAAGCAGAACACATTTTGAAAGTGTTCAAGGAGTCTGAAAACGCGCCTATAGTGCCGGAAACAAAGGAGATATTCAACACCAACTCTTTCGACGTGCTACTGAATGCAGAAGACGAGTCTGAACCCCAAAATGAGACTCAATAAGTACATATAAAATAAATTCCTTTCCTTGTTAATCTATCTACTCTTCGAGGCTGGGCTTTTCGGTCTCGACCTTTTCCTGGGTACCGGCATCTTCTATCCTAGACTCTCCCTCATTATTTTTTTGGTCCTCTGTTGCATTTTCGCCCTTCTTCTTGTGTGTTCTCTTTCTCTTTGGCTTTGATTCCTGTTTTGCTGGTTCGTTTTTCTCTGTCAGCTTCTTCTTCACACTCAAGGGGTTCGGTCCCTTAGGACCTTTTCTCTTCTTCAACGGTGGCTGTTCGCTGTCTTCCTTGTTAGTAAGACCGATTTTCACATCGTTCAAACCTCCAGTGAGTTTCTGGTTCTCAATCTTCTCCGAATACTTTGCACTGGCATCGGAGAGAGGCTCCATGACCATAACAGATCTGTTCATGTAGATCAAAGGTATTCCGGGGATTTTTCTGAGGGTTTTCCTCAACTCGAGTTCTTGCGTGGCGACAATGTACCTATGCTTGTTTGCACCGTTGACCACAGTGATTGACTCGATGCATGCGGTTGGTTCGATAGGTTCTCTGTGGTTGCACCTACGTCTTTCAAACTTCTTTCCAACCTCTATGAGGCTTTGATCCTTTGTTTTGTATAATGCTTCCATACAGCACTGGGTGATCATCGGCTTGGCTTCGGCCTGGATGGTTCTATTCAAGCCTTTGGCGATATCAAACGACGCAGCGTGGCAGGTTTTCACCAACTCGGTGTCCACAATTGTCTGGAATGGCTCTCTGAACTTAAATGTGTGCAAGTATACATTTATCTGCTTCTTGTATGCCTTCGCTCTCTTTTGTCTCATCTCGATGTTATATGGAGTGGCTGATTTTTTTACAGATGAGCCAAATTGATGTTCCTGCAGAAAAACCAAACATCTTCACATTTAGAAAGTCCGTAAACCAGCACCACTTTTGCATTTTGATTGACATTATAAGTACGCATTTGTACACGAGTTCTGTTCTTTGAAGGTGTATTGTGTGGTCCAGGGCGTAAATAGTTATAAATGTTCATGAGTATACACCATCCAGTGATATAGTAAACAATTCATCAAGAACACAATCGCTCGGGTGAGAAACTTTAAGCTGTGACCCATTACTCCGCGAACCGGCTCCGAGGCACGTTTGTTTTAATCAATCTCTATTTCGTAATCATGTTTCGCTTATTAGCTGGATTTTGTGCGGGGATCATTATCCGATCCACGGCTCCGAAAATTTCGGCCCCATATTATAAAGTCCGAAATATCTCCACAACTCATACCATCAATTACCAGCATGGCTACCTTTTCAAGCACTACATTCAAAGCCTTGAACTATAACTCGTTCCGCCCACACTATCCTGCAAGTTTCTACAAAATTTTGACGCAGTATATTGGTGCTGCCAAGGTTGAATCGAGCATTGATTTGGGATGTGGGACCGGAGTTGCTACATACCCCTTGCTCAATATCTCTGATAAGGTCATTGGCGTCGACTTGTCTCCAAAGATGGTTGAGACTGCCAATCTGCTCATCGATGAAAGGTGCAAAGAGCTCGGTGTGCTGTCGGACCGCATTTCCTTCAAGGCCGGTGCAGTGGAGGATTTCCTCTACCAGGAACCCCTGCAGATCAAAAGGGGATCAATTGACTTGATTACTGCTGCACAGTGTATCCACTGGTTCCAGGACTACGACAAGTTTTTCGAAAGCTCGTCGCAATTGTTGAAACTGGGCGGCACATTAGCTTACTTCTACTACGTGGACCCAGTAATGACCAAGTTTTCTGGAGACCAAGATCGCAAGAAGGAGAGGCTCGCGAAGGCAGCAGCGATCTACCAGAAATACGTGTATGGGGACCCAGATTTAATTGGACCACATTGGGAGCAGCCTGGCCGTGATATTTTAGCCAACCTTTGTGTTAAGGTAAACGAGCATATCCCGAGCAATTTGTTCAAGGATGTTAAAATTAACACTTTTGAGCCTATAAAAGGCGGAGTTCTCGGCAAAGATGACCTTGACCTCAAGAAAGAGGATATTAGCTTGGGTGATTTCATCAACTACATCGGTACATACAGTGCGCTCCATGCCTATGACTCCAAAACAGGTAAACGGGCGGAGTTTCTTGAGGCCTTCTTGGGTGAGCTTGAGAGCGAATGTGGATGGGATAGAAAAACAACGAAGGTGGATATTGTCTGGAACACTGGTTACACTTTATTGAAAAAGAAGTAGCGGATACGTATAATCGATTTTATATGTATTGCTTAATTCTAATTTTTGCACCAAACTTTCACAAATATTTTATTTACTTTTTGTAGCTTTGACCACGATAGGAATCATACCTCCAGTTGGAATTGTAAACTTCCTGTGTCCGATAACTGTGACAAACAGCCGGATTGTGCCTGCATGAGAGGTTATGCATATTGTATCATCCGAATCATTATCAAAAACTCGTTGTAAAAAGCGGTTAATACGGAGAAACTGCTCGTTAAATTCTTCCCTCTTGGAAGAGTAGGCTACTGATAGTTTGTCGTTCTCCAGGAAATCCTTTTCGAATTCCACAAATGGAAAGTTCTCTTTAATCTCTGTTTTGGTGGACCTCTGATGACAGAGATGCTGTCCAATGGTTTCCCTTAAATCTTCAGCAACCACCGGAGCCGGAATATCTTGACCATGCCATGTTTCTTGCAAGGTCAAAAGCGAGCGCAGTAATGGCGAGACGTAAAACTTGGAAGGCAATGGCGCACCAGATCCCAACTGCTCACGCCACACATCACGATTTTCCCTCGCTTGGGCTAAGCCCAAGGGTGTAAGCTTAGCATCTGGTCCCCACACAATTTGCCCATCTGTGCCTAAGTACTTCCATTTTGATGACCAAGACTCTTGTCCGAATTTTTCAAACGCAACGTTATGCCACCCTTGACCATGTCTAGCTAGGAACAAAAGTTTGTACAGCACATTTGGCCCCGAGTTTGCGTTTTTCAGCTTCAAATCCAGCCTAATCTCAGCCCATGATTTTTCAATTCCAAAATCTTGCACTGCGTAGTTGAACTCCATGTCGTCTGTATGGGGTGAAGATTGCTTGAAGAACCCGTGAACAGGTTCAAACACCCACGAAACAGCTTCATCAAGCAACTTCTCACGGTAAATCAGATCCTGCTCAAGCTCTGCATGTGCGTCCCTGTAATCGCGTTCGTTTGGAATTAAAAGACTCATTGCGCCAATTAATGTTGACTCATTTTTGGAACTACCTGTGGAGAAATTCCTGATAGGGAAACAGGTCCAAATCTTGATTTAAAACGTAACCTGTAAACGATTCAATCAGTTTTGCATTTTCATGTATATATAGAAAAAAGCTTCTTTTAAAAAAACTGAACACCAACTACTTCTATGGACACGGCTGAAAACGAATCAAGGAAGAGAGTGATCGATGTTGCCGCATCACCTAGTGGCGATCCAGCCGTTTCACAGACTACAGAGAAGAAATTAAAAGTAGAGACTGAAGGTGTTCCAAGTACAGGCGAAGTGCCGGTGCCAACGCCCGAAACAGAAACGAAATTTGCGGCACAACATGATAATCCAGATGGAAAAATTGAGCCTTTCCAACAGCATTTGTTGAAAGTAGATAACATAGAACAACCAGCAGCAAACCATATAAATCTTAATGCTGAAACCACGACCCACATTGATGGCGTGAATGTTGACATTGCCCCAAACCAAGAACACATTGTGCCTCCTCCAACAATAGAGTTAATAGAAAATGAACCAGGCTCTTTGCAAGCTATGCCTCAGATATGCCCTGCGAAGATTCTTGGTCTCCCCAACGATTACGAGGCTAACTTGGGCGATTCTCAAAATGGCTACACCGAGCATGTTCCTCTTAAAAAGGAAGCGATGGATACTTTGATGACGGAGGCGATTGAACCTTCAAACATCGAGTTGGATATGCAGGCAGCCGTGAAAGAGGAACCTGCGGCCCAACTGGAGCCCGCAGGTAACCCTACGAAGATTTCAGAAGATGTGAAGGTCAAAGAGCTGCTGGAAGGAACGTTCCTGAGCTCGAATATTGTGATCGTGCCACCCGTGAAACCACAGTTGTTCTACTCTGTGCTCAAGACAGGTCTTGTGTACGATGTGCGCATGAGATATCACGCTAAAATCTTTACTTCCTACTTTGAGTACATCGACCCGCACCCCGAGGATCCGCGCCGTATATACAGAATCTACAAAAAGCTTGCCGAAGCTGGAATAATTCAAGACAGCTCACTTTCAGGATCAGATGACATTGGCCCGCTCATGGTCAAGATTCCAATCAGGGAGGCCACCGCCGAGGAGATCTTAGAAGTCCACTCGGAGTCCCATTTAGAATACATCCAGCTGACTGAGTCCATGACACGCGAACAGCTTCTCGAGGAAACTGAGAAGGGTGATAGTATCTACGTGAATAATAACAGTTTCGAGTCTGCCAAGTTATCGTGCGGAGGTACAATCGAGGCATGCCGAGCAGTCGTGGAGGGCAAGGTGAAGAACTCACTCGCAATCGTGCGGCCTCCAGGTCATCATGCAGAGCCCGAAACTCCAGGTGGATTCTGTCTCTTCAGCAATGTGGCAGTGGCCGCAAAGAATATTCTCAAGTCGTACCCGGAATCTGTTCGTAAAATTGTTATTCTTGATTGGGACATTCACCACGGAAACGGTACTCAGAAATCGTTCTATGATGACCCTAGGGTGTTGTATATTTCGTTGCACAGGTACGAAAACGGTAAGTTTTACCCGGGCACCAAGTATGGTAACTCGAACCAGGTTGGAGAAGGACCAGGAGAAGGGTTTAACATAAACATTCCTTGGAGATCACTGGGTATGCACGATGGTGACTACGTGTACGCATTCAATAAGTTGGTCTTGCCAGTAATTGCTGAGTTTGACCCGGACTTAACCATTATTAGTTCAGGATTCGATGCTGCCGACGGCGATATCATCGGGGGCTGCCATGTAACTCCTGCAGGCTATGGAGCAATGACGCACATGTTAAAAGGCATAGCAAAGGGGAAGTTGGCTGTGATTTTGGAGGGTGGTTATAACCTTGACTCAATTAGTAAGTCTGCTTTGGGAGTAGCAAAGGTCTTGGTGGGCGAGCCTCCAGAGAAAACGGTTCTGGAAGAGCCACACTTGGAAACAATCGAAGTCATCGACGAAGTGCTCAAAATCCAAGCTAAATACTGGCACTGCTTGAAGTACGGAATGCCTTCAAAGTCATTTGACGACATTTACGATTTGCCCAGCGACAGCAAAGCATTCAAAATAACAAACATTTCGGAACCTATAAGATCATACCAGTATCATGAGTTAGCTACGGAGCACCAGTTTGTTCTGGTACCAATCATTTGCAGTTCTGGAGCTAACGAAAAGTCTGCTAGCTTTACCACCGAATTACCTACTAATTTGGACGACATCGTGGTGGCCAGTGCTAACATACACGAAGCAACACTGATAGTAATCACCATACATGACCCACCTGATGTGTGGGCAAACTTGAATCCGATAAATGGTGTGATAGAAGGAAGTTCATCGATTGTCTTGTCCCATCCATTACTGCAAATCATCAAAAAAGTAAAATCAGAAGTCTCACAAGAGGGAGCTAGTGCAGAAAATGTGGGGTATATCAACATAAATATCCCACTGTTCCAATTACCTGTTCCTGCAGGGGCCGCTTCATATCTGATTTTCCACAATCCAGAAAAGAACGGAGCAACAAATGGCGCATACAATCCAACTATATTTGCACAGGAGCTTTTGCTCTACATTTGGGATAATTACTTATCCTACTTTTCCAATTTGAAGAAAGTGGTTTTCATCGGATTTGGTGATGCATATCAATCCATTGTTCATTTGTACGGAAAGAGACCATCACAGGAGATCAAGGATTTGGTGAAGGGAACTGTGGTATTTGTGAACCGGTCAAATCTCAAGTCTCTTGTTTCTGTCATGGACGAGTCTATGGTTGACTGGTATTACCAAAACTCGGTGATCTTCACCAGTTGTCTCAACCCATGTTGGAGCGGTACAGGTCCGGTGAAGGCAAATGCGAATGGAAACGGTAACGGGTCAGAAGTCAACGGAACTGACGAGATGAAGAAACCAAGAAGAAAGTTTGGACGCGTGTTAAAAGCAAGCGTAGATGGTCTTTACGATGTCATCAACGAGAAGTTTGATGAAGGCATGGACTTTGTTTTGGACTCCATCGAGGATTATGAGGGAACTAGCTGATATGGAGATCTTTGCAGTGTACAGCAGGAGGTGGGAAATCATATGGCCTATGGGAAAACCTGTTCGACGTAGCAAGAAATGCCGATATGCGGTCAAGATTCAGCTAGTCAAGGTCCCAAGAGAAGCTTAAACTTCTGGAGAGTAGAAAAAATGTTTTTATGTCAATTTTATGCCTATACCTTTTTACACGTAGCTTGGGAATCGCCTAGCAAATTGTTTTTCCAAATCGTCGAGGTCTGGAATGGACATATCGCTGGAGTTAGAGGTACGACGTGTTATTCCAGATATCCTCGAATCGGGAGACTTCAAGTGACTTGGTTTGTTTGGCTTAGGGGGCACTTTTTTAGCAACATTAGTTGTACTGCGCACAAACTTGGGGGCTGAGATCAGCAGATGCTCGGTAGTTAATCCATGGACCGTATTGCTTTTTGCTGGAAATAGTCTTTTAACTTCGCCTGCTTTCTTGCTAGATAGACTAATAGGCACTCGTGGAGGGCCGCTTTCATTATCTTCGGGGGATGGCAGCTTGTTTATAGAATTGATGTCAGATTCGGCCGCAACATCAGTAAATCTACCATATCCGCGCGCGGTTCTCTTCTGTTCATACCCTGACGTCGTCTCCTGATTCTTGATTAAAAGCAGCATTCTCTTTTGAATGGAAAGCTTTTTGGGTGGAACTGCCGCTTGAACAGTAGAAGTTGAATCAGGAGGCAGTTTTCTAGAGACGGGTTTCTGAGGACTCCCGTACTGTACAATAACTTCATTATCAGAGTCTGAAGTCTGTCCACGGAATATTTTCTTCAAGCCGCTCTTTTTCTTTTCACTCAATGACCCATTGGTGTGATTTGCAGATAAACCGTTCACCAGGCCACCAGTACTAATCTTGCGCAACCCACTTTTAAGAGAAGCCTTTAAACTTCCTCCTGTATCGTGTTTCTGAGCGCCCTCTTTGCTCCTCAAGAAGTCCATGACTCCCGATTCATGATTGTCGTGACTCAGGCTCTGACTTTCGTAAGAAATCTGCAGTTGTACATAGTCTTGTATGGACGTTGAAGGAGCCAAACCGTCTGCATACATTGATTTCGGGCGCCTGGTGAGTTTGGATTTGTCGATCGAAGCAAATGGATCTTTTTTAGATTCTGCTTCCTCCTTTGGGGGTTGTACAATGAGTGGTTTTTGCTGGTGGTGGTGGAGCACGCTGTACGGAATGACGTTGGGCATGGGGACACCTTTCATGTTGCAAATCTCCTGTAGCAACTGGGTGGCATTAGGCCGCCTGCGGGGGTCTTCGCGTAGACAACACTTGATGAGGTTTTTCAACCGTGGAGAGAACATCAGACCCGGCTGATCGTTGAAACGAAGGATTGTGGAGCACTTAAGAATATCGTTTTCCAAATCTTGTATGGTCTTTTGGTTAGGCAGCTCGAACGGCGTAGTATAGTAGCACAATTTGTAGCAGAAAATACCCAATGCCCATATGTCCAGCTTATCATCTATGGGAAACCCCCGCAGTAAATCGATCATTTCTGGAGACTTGTACTGAGGTGTTGTATGTTGCATAATATCATCTCTCACAATTGCAAACTCTTGCGGAGTGGTGGGTGCCGGGATGTAGCCGACGGAACTGCCAAAGTCGCACAATTTGAAGGTTCCGTATTTATCTATCAAGACATTTTCGATTTTAATATCACGATGTATGAGAGGAGGTTGTAAGTGGTGGCACATGTCTACTGCAGTAGTGCATTCATACATGATGTTGATGATTTCTGGCTCTGTGAGTTTGTTTGCCAATCGTTTGTTCATGAAATCAATTAGCCCTCCGTTCTCGCAGTACTCCATGATGAGAAATACCTCATACTGCTGGGTACCGCCTGACTGATCACCCATTCTAGAAGCATGCGAGTCGATATAACTCACGATGTGCTTGTTTCCTCTGAGTCTTCGCATTGCATCAACCTCCTGTCTCAAGAGCGTGAGTTCCATCTTGTTCGGTACAGCCACACGCTTCAAGCATGCTATCAGTGAGCCGTGGAATGGGGGATCAATGCTGCAAGTGTAAACGTGTGCAAAGCCACCTTGTGAAATGTACTTGATGATGGTGGTTTGGTGTGAGCCCACTGTGAGCTTTGTACCCAGTGCGTATGCATTTGGTGGTGGCGTTGCCATGTCTATTGATATTGATGTGTATGTGTTTTGTGCAAACGTGGTTCCAGTCCAGTTTGACTAGAAAGTTGGTATAGGTAATAGGTAATGTCCTTTGCGGCAGCTCTATCGCTGTGGACAGGTATCACTTGCTGGGGAAAAATAGTTGGCGCGAATCAGAGTGCATATAGTATTGCTGGAACTTGCCAAGAGGCAGTATGTAATAAGGACGTTAGAGAAAAGGAGGAGGAAAATGAGTTGGTAAAGGTAGTGGTGGTGGAGCTAGTTGGTTAATCAAAAGTATGAGCGAGCATGTTGAACGCACAGGTTGAAGAAGTACATGAACTGTTTGAGGGGGCGAATGTGTGGCGGTCCAATATAGAAAGCGGACAATAATGAAAGGAGCGGAGAGAGCGCCAAATTTGAGAGTATAGGTATAATGGAGGATGAGTCAATATGTCTACCATCAATGCACTGCCGCTGTTCAATATACGTGACCTAAATATTTAACCCGTGCATCTTATCTAGAGATCATTTAGTTTCAACGATTACATAAGGCATCGCAAAATTTAAACACAATGAAGCTTTACTTCGAGGCCGAAAAGTTTGTGGGTCCCAGCAAACAACACGGCAGTTTACAGCTGCGTATATTCAACGACAAGAAGCTCACTAACTCTCCCAAACATGTATTTGCAATTGCCTTTTCCACACTCAAGTACAAGCCGTACATTGAGGAAGTCATAAAGAAGTCCAAGATTAAGACGGAGTTGGCCAAGAACAAAAAGGTCAAGATATCCGACAACCTCCTCATGCTCTTGGTGCACGACTTACTTTTCTCTCCCAAAGGAAGAATCCAATCAGGAAAACACCCCATTAAGGACTTGTTCTTGTCAAACAAGACGAGGCTCCAGGCCGAGTACACCAAGCTTAAGTTGCGGTATAAGGTGCGAAGTGCAATGGATTTGAAGACATCAGGATCAGATGACGAAACCCCAATACGTTGGTTTAGAGTCAACACTATACTTCTGGATGAGGAGCAGGTCTTTTCGGAACCATTTTTCGCATCCTTGGTTTTCGAGAAGAGCTTGGAGGACGTGATTAGCGACCCAAAGGCAATCTACAGAGACCCACACATCCCACACTTGTTTGGAATTAACCCAGCAGCGAAGCTCACAAATTCGCAAGCGTACAAGTCCGGTCATGTCATTATCCAAGACCGTGCGCTGTGTTTCCCCGCGCACATCTTACACGAAGGCACATTCAAGCACAAGGAGGTGATCGATGCTACTGCGGCCCCCGGAAATAAGACCACGCACTCGGCACAATATTTGGACAAGCACAAGAATGACGGTGTTGTCTATGCATTCGAGAAGGATAACAAGAGGGTAGGCATCTTGAAGATGATGTGCGAAAAGGCAACCGGAAAGAGAAGCGATTTGATTCAGATCACCCACTGTGATTTTATGACAACCAAGCCTTCGGATTTCCCCGAGGTCACGGGGTTGGTTGTGGACCCTAGTTGTTCGGGATCGGGGATTTTTGGGCGTGCTATGGAAGACGCACATGATGAGGAAAAAGAGGAAGATATTGACGTTGGAAGGCTCGAGAAACTTGCAGCATTTCAGTTCAAGATTGTCAAGCATGCCATGGGTTTTCCAAAGGCCAACAGAGTCGTTTACTCTACATGCTCTATTCATCCTCACGAAAACGAAAGAGTGGTAGTGGACTTGCTTTCCGACCCAGAGGTCAAGAGGATGGGCTGGACTTTAGACACCAGGGAAAACGTACTTTCGCTGTGGGAACGTAGAGGGTGGCCTACAGAGTTTTCATCGCTTGCAACCACAGAAGAAGACATGCAAAAACTTGCAGGTGGATGTGTGAGATCTGTACCGAAAGAGGATGGAGGAATTGGATTTTTTGCGGCATGCTTTATCAAAAAATAAGTTGCAATAACGCTTCACTCTTGTGGCCAAACGAGAGGCTTTCTGTCATTGTGACGCAGGAGGACCGTTTTCGCATGTATATATTTGTGTTTAGTTTCAATCCAGCTACATTTCTCCGCAACGTCAGATCTCTTGGCTGTGGGATAATTCTTGGCTGACACTCTTTCATGTCGTTTTTACATCAGCAGTGGCTCAGCACCACTGTCATCTTTACTAGACTAGATAAAGGATGCAAAACGATTCCAAAGTCCTCTGAATATGTCATCTCTTTATGCATGTAGCTGAAATCGATTTTGTTAGGGTCCCAAAATATCGTAATTGTGGTAATCAGATGTCATATGATCAAAATGAATAGACGGAATTAAGATAATATACGACCGAAAAGAAATGCAGATACGATCCTTCCGTTTATAACAAGATGTGAACCAAGAAGCCCGTCTGATACAGTAATACTTGATGTAGAAGGCCTTTCCGATATAGGGTCTCGTATACGTCAATCGCTCTATATATGACCGTGCTCGTAACCAAATTATCCCATAGTTAAGCCGAAAACATTCCAAACTCTTTTGTGCTATCGGCGTTTTGTTTGTGGCCAGTGGAAACCATCCATACAAACGGCGCAGTGTAGCATATTAACGTAAAACATCTACCCTTCTCGCAGCCGAAATGTGGGGCTTCGCCTGTTCGGCGTGCTGAAGTCCATCTTGGGGACGATTTTTTGACCGTACGATAGCACGGCACCCAGCAAAAACAAAAAATTAACACGCTTCATATAGATGAGCGCCCCAGTGTTTGCACCGGTAACGACTCCGGCGGTTCTGCTGGTTATGGAAGCTCATTCCCGTTGTGATTAACACCACCTTTTGCTATGCTCATCGTCCATCTCAGTGCACGGCGTATACATGATATCTTTGTGTATCTGATGTAATTTCTTTTTCTTTTTCCAAAAATCCCATGTTTTCATTGCACATAATTTCATCTCGTGACAGCGACCCTCGTCCATTATCAAGCACAAAAATAATGGGGCGAGGCTTCTAACTAGTTAATAATCGTTAAAACGCTTGGGTTCAGACCATGGATGAACATCCCTGTGAAGGCATCATCAGAGCCAAGGGGCTTATTTTGACACCTTTGACAGATTTTTAAAAAAGCCTGGGCCAACCTTCGAACGGGGGCTAGAAATTTCATTAGCCATGATTATGCGGCCCTTCAAAGGATTTGAAAAAAGTTTATGTTCTCTCTGTGGCATCGCTTGATTTTATGACCGGAAGCGGTCAGGCTATAGTAATTATTAATCTATTGTTGATTGGATATTGTGCAGATAGAAAGACAAAGAAGCATAAGATTCTTCAGGGACGCTAGCCAAACCGAACTCCCTTTTCAGCTGCTGCGGTTTATCGGTTCGTGTTAGGATGTTTACGAAAGGCAGTGTTGCGACATTGACACACAAACAAGGGGTTGTCCATGCAGAAATTTCTCTATTTAGTTTTTGTCCTCTAGTCAAGGTTTGCATATTAACACTGGGGAAAAATCCTCATAATCTCTGCGCGATATGCCTTATCGGCCTAAGGACAAAGCGAATTAGGAAAGTATCGGTGGTATAAATACAGCCCGAATCCCAATTGTTAACAAACTAGCTGTGTTTTCCGAAAATGTTTTCCTCGTTGAAATCTGCCTTTAAGAACGAGAAGCAGCCCAACGAAGGTGAAACTGAGATCCCTGCAAAGTCCTCCTCGTCCGACATGGAGTACACCGGCGAGAAGCACCCAGTCGAGCTCGCCGTCTCTAGGTCTAACGAGTTCGACCCAGTCACCTCTAACTTGGCTAAGGAAGTCATGGATGATGACTACGCTGCCATTATTGTGGAGGATGACTCCCCATACGCTGAGGTCAGAGCTGCTGTGCCATCCACCGATGACACTAGTTTGAAGCAGTCTACCATCAGAGCCTGGGTTTTGGGTTTGATTTTAACCACCGTCGGTTGTGGTATGAATGTTTTGTTCTCTTTCCACAATCCTTCTTTCACTTTGACTACCTTTGTCACTTCCATTTTGGCCTGGCCAATGGGTAGATTCTGGGCTGCTTACTTTCCTAACTGGAAGATTTTCGGTGCAGAGTTGAACCCTGGTCCATTCAACATCAAGGAGCACGCTATTATTACCATCATGGCCAATGTTTCCTTTGGTGGTGGTGCTGCTTACGCTACCGACATTTTGCTTGCTCAGAACAAGTTTTACGGCCAGGACTTTGGTTGGGGCTTTGACTTGTTGGCCATTTGGTCCACTCAGTGTATTGGTTTTGCCCTTGGTGGTGTTGCTAGAAGAGTCGTTGTGTACCCATCTTCTGCAATTTGGCCTGCAAACTTGGTTACCACCACTTTTTTGACCAACATGCACGTCAACGAGAACCACCCTGCTAACGGATGGAAGATTTCCAGATTACTCTTCTTCCTTGTTGTCTTCATCTGTTCCTTTGTCTACTACTGGTTCCCAGGTTACATCTTTGTGGCTTTGTCCAACTTCTCGTGGATTACCTGGATTAAGCCAAACAACGTCATCATCAACCAGATCTTTGGTTCGCAGACAGGTTTGGGTATGATTCCAAACATGATTGCTTTGGACTGGAACCAGATTGCTGGTTACATTGGTTCTCCATTGATTCCTCCTGCATCTGCCATTGGAACCATTCTTCTTTCGGTTGTGGTCATGTTCTGGATCGTTACTCCAGCTCTCCACTACTCCAACACTTGGTACGCTCAATACTTGCCAATCTCTTCGTCTGGTTCTTTCGACAGATACGCTCAGACTTACCAAGTTTCTAAGATTATCGACAAAGAGACTTTGACATTTAACGAGGCTGCATACAAGAACTACTCTCCATTGTTTTTGTCCACAACCTTTGCTCTTTCCTACGGTTTGTCTTTTGCTTCTATCTTGGCTACCATCACTCATACCGTCTGCTTCCACGGAAGAGAGATTGTTCAGCAGATCAAAATGAAGGAGAAGCCTGATGTTCACTACAGATTGATGAAGAACTATAAGGAAGTGCCAGACTGGTGGTTTGTGATTGTCTTCGTCGTCTTCTTTGGTGTTTCTGTTGCCACCATCAGAGCTTGGAACACCGAGATGCCTGTTTGGGCTTTGGTCGTCGCTCTTTTGATCGCCATCGTTTTCTTGTTGCCAGTTGCTATCATTTACGCCAGAACTAACATCGCTGTTGGTCTTAACGTTGTGACTGAGTTCATTGTCGGTTACATGGTTCCAGGTAAGCCATTGGCCATGATGTTCTTCAAGACCTTCGGTTACATCACCAATAATCAGGCTGTGACTTTTGTGCAGGACATGAAGTTGGGTCACTACATGAAGATCGCTCCGAGGGTCTTGTTTAGTGCTCAGTTGGTTGCTACCATTTGGGGTTCGCTTGTTCAAATTGCCGTCTTGAGATGGGCTTACGGTAGCATTGATGGTTTGTGTGAGCCACACCAGAAGAACGGTTACACTTGTCCAAACGGTAAGGTCTTCTTCAACGCTTCTATCATTTGGGGTGTCATTGGTCCTCAGAGACAGTTCTCTCATGGTCAGATCTACTACGGTTTGATGTTCTTCTTCATTATCGGAGCTGTCTTGCCAATCATCTCTTGGTTGATTCTCAAGAAGTGGCCAAACTCTCCTCTTAGATGGTTGAACTGGCCAGTGTTCTTCTCTGGTACAGGTTACATTCCACCTGCCACTGCATACACCTACGGTTCTTACTGTACCGTCGGTTTGTTCTTTGGTTGGTTCGTGAAGAGAAAGTGGTTCCATTGGTGGACCAAGTACAACTACTCGTTGTCAGCCGGTTTGGACATTGGTTTGGCATGGAGTATGTTGTTCATCTTCTTGTGTCTCGGTTTGACCAACACAAACTTCCCTGATTGGTGGGGTAACAGCGTGGTCAACACCACTTTGGACACCAACAACGAGGCTATCAGAGTGACTTTGCCAAAGGGCGTTGGCTTCGGTCCATCCTCTTGGTAATTGATTATCTTGTAAATCTTAATAACGCGTTTGTATCGCGGGGTATGATATCTTAAATTAATGAGCCATTTCTAATTTATTCGTGTAACCTTTTCCTCTTAAGTGACTTCGTATCGCTTGTACATGTAATTTGATTTGCTTTAAAATTGCCATCTATGATTTCACGTGAACACAAAAAAGCTTTTGGAGCGCGAATGTTGGAATACTATCATCGACTCGTGCCTTAAGATCTTTATTCTTTTTTTGATGGCCAAGTGACGCTTCAATGGTTTTTAAAGCCGACGGTTGTGAAAATCCTCAGAGATGTGGGTTAAAGTAACTAATGGGCCAATAGATCGACCAACATTATCGGATCTTGGTTGTAGTTACTATATCACGAGATTACGAGGTTTAGATGAGTCTGTCAGTGGCTGCAATAAACAACTCAAACTCCTCGGTTCCGTACCTAAAGTGTGTAATTAGAACCTACCATTCTTATCTCTAACTACTCTAGTTGCAACAAAATCTTAGGTTGGCCATTCTTCATGCCAACCCTTCAAGTCAGGCTTCAGAAAATCGTTCTCATCTTCTCGGAAAACGTTCACACGGCACTGCATATAATATTTATCTCGTCTAGGATCTAAAGTCGTATGATAATACGGGCTCCGAAGGTCACACCACCGACTTCAAAATGTCAGACCACGTACCATGCTATATAAACTTGTGCATTTTTCTAATGGAAGTAGAATACCTCTCTGCGATCAAAAGGGTGAAGCTACTGACGGTTCCCAAATGCTATAGAATCGATACCAACACGTGACCTGTGTGTATTTACCGTCGTCGTTCCCGTCGTTTACGATACGAAGAAACGCGTTTACATTCACGTGACGTGAATTGAGCGTCGCCCGAAAGAAGAAAAGCACAATCGCCCGTCAGCAGTACATGGTTTCTTTTCTTTTTTTATCTCGTGGTATCCTTCATGTGGGTTCAGTGGTTGTAGGCCCCTGAACTGATCGTTTTTTTGTAGGCACTCGTTTGTCATCGCTCGTTCCGCAAAAAACAATTTCGCATATATAAGAAGATTTTCCACCTCTGTTTTGGAAGCACCACCAAAAATTCAACATTATGGTTAGTCAGGTCTACCACGACTACTCGTCGTTTCACAACGCGACCACCTTTGCTGGCGTGTATGAGAACTTCAACAAACTCCCCAACTTGTCGGTTCTCGAGAAGCTTTGGGGATCTATCTACTACTACATGGGCAACGACTTGTTCACCACGGGTCTCATTTTCTTCGTGACCCATGAGTTCATGTACTTTGGCAGATCCTTGCCATTCTTTATCATGGACAGGTTGCCATACTTCAAGAAGTGGAAGATCCAGGAGAAAAAGCCCTCCAATCAAGAGCAATGGGAGTGCTTCAAGTCGATTTTTATCTCTCACTTTCTTGTCGAGATTGTTCCGATCTGGGGATTCCACCCATTGTGTGAAAAGCTCGGTATTAGCTTTTCTATTCCCTTCCCTTCGATCAAGCTGATGTTGATCCAGTTGGCCGTTTTTTTCGTTTTGGAAGACACCTGGCACTACTGGTTCCACCGTGGATTGCATTACGGTGTGTTTTACAAGTACATTCACAAGCAGCACCACAGATATGCGGCGCCATTTGGTTTGGCTGCAGAATACGCGCACCCAGTTGAGGTTGCGTTGTTGGGTGTTGGAACAGTTGGAATCCCCATCGCTTGGGTCTACTTCACTGGTGACTTGCACTTGTTCACTGTT
Source organism: Kodamaea restingae (assembly GCA_003707425.3). NCBI lineage: Eukaryota > Fungi > Ascomycota > Pichiomycetes > Serinales > Debaryomycetaceae > Kodamaea > Kodamaea restingae. The sequence continues at coordinate 373,249 of PPJA03000014.1, forward strand.
TGTGTTTGGATTTCTTTGAGATTGTTCCAGGCGGTTGACGCTCACTCTGGTTACGAGTTCCCATTCTCCTTGCACAACATATTACCTTTCTGGGCAGGTGCTGACCACCATGACTTGCATCATCACTACTTTGTCGGTGGCTACGGTTCCTCGTTCAGATGGTGGGACTACTTCTTGGACACTGAGGCGGGTCCAGAGGCCAAGACCGCAAGGGAGTTGAGAATGAAGGAGAAGGCTGAGAGAGCCCAGAAGAAGACTATCTAGATTTCGCATATTTATTAGAGTGAATATAAATAAGGTAATATGTAAGTACAGAAGCAGTAAAGTTCTAGGATTCAGTAAAGATTTCAGAGCTGAGGCAAACGAAATAACCATTGGTAAACTAGACTGTGAACTTGGTTAAGTGATTAAATATTAGTGCGAAGTTAATGACCTAGGGTGTAAGTTTACGACAGTAGTTTAATTGTATGCTTACAGCCTGCGAAATGGTTCCCCTGTTTAGATGCAGATACATTGTTAGGGACTTGTATCAAGTACATATCCATTAAACTTTGTTTCATTATTTAGCTGGTTTTAGATCGTACTTCTAGTTGCCTGCCACTTCTTGAACTCAGCGCGTTTCTTGGCCACGTCTATGAACTCGACTCTGGAAATCAACTCCTGGTAGTCGTTTACACCTACCTTCTCCATAACACCAACTGCATCACGTATATCGATGGGCAGCAAATATTCGTGTCCCAGACTCACGGAATTGTTTACCGTTACATCATGTAGTATCCCATCATCAGGAGTGGTAGCTTTGCCATCCACGGTGTAGAATGGGTCGTTCTTGACTGAAAAAAGCGCCGCAGCTATTATGATCACTATCGCATAGATAGTTTCGTGGACAACGCTGGAGTTCAATGTAGAGATAAGCTGATGGCTCTCATAGGACGAATATCCCGCGTGCACAATCATTACTATGCCTACCGTGAACAACAATCCGGCAACCATTGTTAAGAGCTTTGAATCCAAGGCGATTTTTTAAAATGTTCGAGGCAAAAAATGGATACTGGAATCTCTCCTGTTTTTTTGAATTTGTTAATCTCCAAGTATCCAAAGACGCCAACTGAAGGCTAATCAAGGGCTACCAATATTAATACTGTCATTAGCGTCTCCAACACTCGGAGAAAAATAGGAGAGGGTTCGCTTAATACAATGTCTGAGGTTGAAAAAGGCGTTGAAGAGGGGACTGTCCCCGACAACGCGCAGCCCCAAGAGGAGCCTGTGGTCCCAACTATGATCAACTCGCTTGATGCGCGCATTTTACAGTACATGTATGCGATATGCAAGTTAGAGGCATATACGTCTAGCATTAAACGCTTGATTGAGGAGTGTGGGGAGATGCCGAAAGCACCGGTTGACAAAGAAGGCCAAAAATCTTCGGAATTGATCGCAGAAAGTCCTTCCGTGGAGAGCATTTGCACACCAGAAGACTCAACAAAGCCCGCAACAGAAGAGCTTGCACTTGTGAACTACATCATATCGTTAAGTGGTACCTTGTTTAGCATCAACGAATCTGCCTTCAACCCGCGTTTGGTACTGTTGGGACACTACAACTTGTTTAAGAACTCCCCGATCACTATATCACCGATAGTCACACACGTTCCATACGATGCACAGGATACGATTGACGACCCATTGCTTGTTCTACCCACCGCGGCTACTGGGATCAAGTGTTTACGTGCATTGCTCAATTTGTGCACCACCTGTTTACAAGGATACCAAAAGCGGTATGAACAGGCGAAGTTGGACAAGGAAAAGTATGATGGTACTCCAACAGACTATTACGACAATTTACGCACCATCATCGAAGTAGACGTGTTTAACTTGGAAAACGACGTTGACTTGACGTTGAGAGACTTAACATTTGCAATTCCCAAGGACCCGAATTTACAAAAAAACGACACCTTTGCCGAGGCATGCTTAGTGGATATCGATATCAAGATGATACCTTTGATTTCGCACAACTTGTTGTGGACGCTTGGGGAGTTGAAAATCATGTTGGCTCGATTCAAAAACTTGAAGAATAACGCAAGTAAATCCACCATCCCAAACTTCAACTATTCCATGCACAAGATATTTGTTTTGACATTGCGCATCAACGATATCTACACTATATTCCGCAAATTTGGCCGCAGGATTTACCTATCCAACACCCAGCATTTGACAGATCAAAAGTTTTTGTTCCAGACCAGGAATCCGTCTTATTTCCGGTCCCACACCTTGGCTTCAATGGATGATATTTTCAATGCTACCAAGAAAAATGGCCCTCTTATTGCTACGTTGACTCGATTCATTAGACAAACGGCAATTTTCGAGGTTACTATCAAAAACATCTTGGATTTTATAAACTTTATTTCACAGACACACCTGCTAGTTGAGACTAATTTACAAAAGTTTGTCGAGTTTGGCAATACCTGGATTGTTTCCGAAATGCGTTTCCGGAAAACCTACCTGCTCCCCAGAAGAAATTTACTTGAGATATACCAGTTTAGCAATGGCTTGAAGTTGCGGTTGTTTGACATACAACCTCCTGTGACAAGAGTATCAAAGGTCTCGGCACAGCCTATTGAAAACGACTTGAAAAAGTTAGACTTGGACGCGCCAGTTGAGTCGAGAAGTCGCCTGTCGTCTGTTTCTAGTTTACAAAGCAATGGATCCGGCGTGAACTTAGGAAGGAAGAACTCTGTGAGTTCACCGCTCCGTCCTCAAATCGCCAGCGCATCGCAAAGCAGCTCATCGGTATCGTCTCCCACCAAAACCAGACCTACATCAACATTGTTTTCGAACTCGAATTTGTCTCTTTCAAGCTTAGACTCTTCTATTCCACGTACGAAACCAACTTCACCGGCAGTTTCCCGCACGAGATCCAACTCTCAGCCAACAAAACTAGATGTAGAGCTGTTGAACGTGTCCAGTTTGCGTTCTCCTTCGGGCTCAGCTAAGTCACCAACTCCAAAGAGGACAACACAGGAGGATTTCATCAAGGGCCAGGCTCCTAAAGCACCGACGAACGGAACAAACAAAGTGCAAAAGCATTTGCTCGCTGTAGCTGAGGAAGAGTCCGAAAAGCTGGGTAAACCCGTTCGCAAATCACAGGCTTCGAGTGCCGCTGCCGCTGCAATTACCAGAAACCAACAACCTACGTTAACAGCAGCCCAGCGTTTCCAACAAAACATTAGAGAGCAGGCTAAATCTGGGGCTTTGATGACGCAACAAAAGGAGACATTCACTTCCGTTTCATTTGATCCTAACAACCCCTCGGGATTCGGAATCCGGAAAGAGGTCGAAAAGGTTGAGTCTACGAAAGAGCCAGAGGTACCAACGCCCACGCCTACTCCTACTCCAGCTCCAATTAATGCGCCTGTTACTCCAAAGCAACTGATATCACCTCGGGATGCTGTTACAAGACGCAATACTCAACGCAATAGTACCATCTTCGTTGCAGATAGCGAATCCGCCAACCTGAACTTCACGTTGGATTCCACAAGCACATCTTCGGTGTCTTCACACGAACCTACAAATAACAGAACCGTGGTGAAGAAGGTGCGTTTCATTGGGGTCCCCGAGTACACCGAAGAGGAAGATAGACCATCGACCTACTCGTCGCGTATTTTGAATCGATTTGCGATGTTCTCGGCACCAAAGTTGACACACCACCAACTGGTCTACAAAAAGAGGGACCAATGGCTGGTTCAAGAGGGGTTGGAGTTCAGGCATCAACTTCACCCTGATGATTCCAAGCATGCGAACGCGGGCGTTCTACCGGGCACACAGCCAAGTTTGGGATTAGGCCGCTCTTCGAGTCGCCTTTCCAAAATCAAGAACAAAATTATATAAAGCACCCGGCAATATAGAAATTTGGTAATCTACCAGAAGCATGACATACGGTCTTGAAAAACAACTTAATTTAGGGTAGTCAGGTCAAACATCTTGTAAAAATGAACCGTTCTTAAATGTAAAGTCTGCTTAGAATCTCGATGCGACATTTTTTTTTGTGAAGTCCATTTTTTTCAAGCCCATCACATCTCAAACCACAATGTCTACCGAACATAACGGAAAAAGAAGGCACTATGTGGCCCCTAAGAGCACCAACAAGCTCAATGAGGATGGCCTCTCTGAATGTTTCCACCAGTACACTACCTCTATGTACGTGTCACTCGCACCAGTCTACTTGAACAACCCCATCAACGGTGTGAAAGCACAACACCTCGACCCTATGGTGATGAACTACTTCCCCAAGGCCAGAGGTGTGGTTTTGTCGTATCTGAATATCCAGTTTGATGAGGCCAACATGTCTGAAGACATGGATGGCAACCCTATTTCCATCGCAAGAGTTGAGGGAAACTCACCGATGACCTTTTTCTGGATCACTGTCGACTTGTTGATATGGAAGCCTCAGATTGGAGACTCCCTCGAAGGATTCATCTATATGCAAACTGCCTCACACATCGGTTTGCTTATCCACGACACCTTCAATGCATCCATCAAAAAGTACAATGTGCCTGCGGAATGGCAGTTCATACCAAGCCAGGAGGACGAAACTGTCGAAGAATCCGAGAAGTTCAGGTCTTATGGGTACTGGGTCGATGAAAATGAGAACAAAATTGAGGGTAAGTTGCGTTTCACAATAAAATCCATCCACTCTGCAGGAAGAGTGGTTCTGGTGGAAGGAACTTTGGTGCAGCCAGGTGCCGAAAGAGAAGCACAGCCGGTATACAGAGAGCGTCGCTCATCGTCTTCGCAGAAGGCTGATTCGGCCGCCAAGCAGCATAAGAAGTTTGACGACGACGACGATATCGAAGTCACTGAGACACCAGAATTGAATGAGGACGACGAGATTGTTCCCCTGTACACAGCGGATGACGACGAGAACGATGGAAAAGCAGAGTAGTGCTATTGATAGAACAGACGTAATAGTTTTACTAATTGTAGCCATGAAGTCTTCAGGTTTACGCATTTCAGTTTGATAAAACTCACAAATGAGCGATTATAGATCGTTAATGTCACTGGCTTCTATATACAGTCTATGTAGTCTATGTCGTGATCACGTTCACTTCTTCTGATTGCCATCGTTAATCATCCTCCACATGAGGTCTTTATCCTTAGTTGTAGGGTGGTGATACTTTGTACTGCGTGTACCAAACGCGAGTTTGTACAACTTGGAGTGGCTGTTCCAGCGAACCTTGCTCTTCCAGCGGCTTAAAAAGTCCAGATGATAATGGTGGTCATTACTCATCATCGTGAGCTTTTGGACAGCGTTCAATTTCCGATACATGTACGCAGTCATCAAGAGACCCTGTAGGATGGAAACTACCACAACCGCACCAAACCCATAAATGGATTCTTCCACGTAGTTTTTCAAGTTCATACCATAGAACGCGGGTACGAGCGTGGCAACACCAAAGCCCAACGTGTAAACCGTGAGTTTGAGCTCGAAGAGCATCATAGAATTTCTGTTGGTGTCGAGAATAATGTTTACAATCTCTTCTGTTGCCTTGATATCGTTGATGAGTGACCCAGCCTGTTGCACGATCTCGTCCGACTGGTTGTAGTAAGATTCCAAAATCATTTCGATTTCTTCAAAGTTGGAGGGCAAGGTGTTGGGGATGTTACTCAAGTACATGCCTGCTAGGTCCTCGTCGTTGTCAAGCAAATCCTCGAGAACATCTCTGATAAGCACCGCACGTTGGTAGAAACTTTGGAGAGACTTCAGGCGGATGAGTAACTCCTGCAAACGGTTGCGATCGACCTGGTCCTCGAGCTCGGCTAAGATCTGCAGACATGCTGTTTTCATCAGCCTGAGCTCCGACTCGAGAAAGCTCATAACGTTGATTAAAATCGACTCTAGTGCACGGAACTCATAGGGCATATTTCCTCCGGCAGTCAATGGAAGCTTAAGTTTCATTTCCAAGTCGTACATGAATAAGCCCAACTTTTGGGCCATAGCCGTGTTCAGAGTGTCAAACACCATCACCTGGTCCCTCTTGATGATTGCCTTGATATGCAACAAATTGACCAACACAGCCTGATCTTTTATCATGATGGAAGGTACCACATCAATGGCAGAACTATCGATTTTTCGCAAATCTCGCGGAAACAAGTTGTTATCCTTAAGAAACTGCATTTTGGGGTATTTGCGAGACACGGCGGTCACGTTACCTTTCGAGTCAAACACGGTGCACAGCACAAAAGTGTCATTTGGAACGATGGGCTCCACTCTTCCTAGTGGAGATTGCGGAATTCCTGGACTGTATGATAGTTCATCGTGAACTAAACTATTTGGGATGCCAGCTCTCTTTAGTCTGTCCAATGCAGCGGAGTTCCTGGAGTAAGTGGATTTGAGCCGAAGCGGTATCGCACTAAGCGAGCGTCCTATATACAGCCCCGTGCACCACTGTATACGGGATAAGCTTTGCTTCAACATGGTAGGAATGAAGAAGGCAATTTTCTATGGAGGCAATTTTCTGTTTAGGCAATTTTCTATGGAAAAAGTCCATCGAGTGAGTGGGGAAGAGAGACTTGAGGTCTGGTACTTGGCAGTTGAAAATGGGTTCATAGAAACTATCTTATGATTCAATATTACTCCGTGCCTTGTAAAGCTTCGTTAATCAGCCAATTATTGTCTTGAGAGTCCTTTTTCAGTTGGGTTTCTTCGTCCACCCTTAGGTTAGTTCATCATTATTTCTGATTTCACCTGTGTGTACCTTTGCCGCTTCTCCACCCAACTACTCCTTAAATAAAAGTTACTAAGTCAAGCACCATTCACTCTACTTTTCGCACCGATTACTATCGCTAGACTTGCTACAGCTCGTTACTTAACTATCTCTTGTACTAATATCTCGCTCACGTTTGCTACGCTCACGCTCACTCGACGACTATTCGTTCTTATATTAATGTACTAGAAGAAAAAGAGTTCGTTTATAAAATGCAGGCTCAAGGCTGCGGTGAGAATGGAAGTGTGTATGAAGTGCTTAGTCGAAGAACTTTCTGGATTTGGAGATGCCGAACAACTCTAATCTAATAGCTGGCAATGCATCTTTGGACAACAAGGACAATCTCTCGGACAAGGTGTTGTTGACTTCAATCTTGCCTGTGCCGTTGACAACAGTGACACCTCCAATCACGTCCTTACCCAAGAAGTTCTCCTCGTCGACAGCGACATCAACAGCAAAGCCGGCCTTGGTCTCAAAGTTGGATGCTGCCTCCTTGAGGGACTCCTTGGCGAGCTCGACGTCAGACTCCACGACTCTGATAGTGACCTTGCTTTCCAAGATGGTGAGCAAGCCCTCTTCAATCAATCCCTCAAGAATTGGCTTGTACTTGGCCTTGTCTTGGGTAATCTTGCCCAACTCAGCAGCAGCCTCCTGGAAAACCTCAGACAAAACATCGTCCTTGGTTCCCAAAACTCTCAATCTCGTCTTGTTGTCGATCTTGGACTTGGTAATCTGCTGGGCCAAAGCGGCCTTCTTGGCCTTCTGCTCATACACAGCGTCAATGGCGTTTGTTTCGCTTCTCACTATGGTCAGCTTTTCGATCTCGTATTCCTCCTGCAGCTTCAACTTAATTTCCTTTGCCTTCTCCTCGGCTTCCTTCTTGATGAAAGCTTGCATCTTGCTGAGCTCGCTCTTGACCTGAATTGAGTTAGTGGAAAAATCCCTCAATGCATCATTGGAGAGATACATACTTGTTCATCGGATAACGACATGATGTTTGATGGATGTTGGTGTTGTTGGCTTAAATTATTCGAGTGAATTTTTTGGTGGCCACAATTATCACTGGGCACGACCTCTAGAGATAACAAAGAATGGTACAGAAGTGTAACAGGTGTAAAAGATAGGGGAAAGGAATATACGTAGAGAAGTGGACGATATAGTCAAGGTTAGAAAGTCAGAAAGCAGAAGCTCATGTGAATTCGGAAGAGTAAATGCAAAGATATGAACTGGTCTAGAAAGATAGAGTCGAAAAGATATCAGAGATACAAAACATAGAAGTCGCAATTTATGGATACAACAGAGACATGTGAGCAAAGACTCCAAGATACGCACTGGAATTCTTACAAAAACAAATGAAATTTTCAATCGTCTATTCGTACAAAGCTAGGTAGCACAGACTTCCTCGTTCTCTCTAATAAATAGGTTATTTTAAAATGCCTTGTCCATGGCGTTTTTGGCGAGCTCAACTCCCAAAAAGGTGGCAGCGTTAGCTGGGAACGATCTTGCCAATGCAGGGCCAACACCAGGGAAGAATGCCTTGATACCACCTCTCTTGTAGATGTTCTTGGTGGTCTGCAAAATCGAAACACTGGTGGTGGAAGATTGCTGGGTGGACTTGATGGTGTCAATTGGGAACACACCGAGCCACATGGAAACACCAGCAAAACCACCAGCGGTCATGATAGCGATAAGCGACATGTCCTCACCAGGAGTCAGCAATCTCTCCTTGAGGTACTCGTAAGTTGCAAAGTACAATGCAGAACCAGGACCGTCTCTAGCAAGAGTAGCGGCAGAACCCTTGAAAATGGATCTCAAACCACCGGTCTTGTACATTTCCTTAACAACAGAAGCCATCGAGGCGTTCTTGGAGCCCTCCTGAATCTGCATGACAACCTTGACCCTCTCAAAGGGAGCAGCGACCAATGTCGTTGGAATGGCAGAGATAAAACCAGCCGTCGAGATTTGTGCGATAGTGAATTTTTCGGCGGGAACTCCCGAGTATGAAGTCACAAGCTTCTTTCCTACGTCGTAACCCCAGAAAGAAACGGCAAACATTGGCGTCACACCAACAAGAGGAGGCAAAACACCTCTGTAGAAACCTGGCAAACCGTCCTTGACCAATGTTTGCTTGATACACTCCACGGACGACTTGTACAAGCCGGTTTGCAAACGCACCTTGACCAAATCAAATGGATGTCCGGTCAAAACCGCACAGATACCACCGAATCCACCGGCGGCAAAGGACTTGACGTTCTCAAGAACTGCGTTTTCCTGTTCTCCCATTTTAGTCTAATAGATTCTTGGAATTTTCCAAACCTGGGGAGTATCTGGCGACTTTATACACTCCGCACAATAAAAAATAGTCCGAGGTCGATAAAATCTTTGCTCCTCTAAGTGCATAATAAGGTTGTTTCTGTGGGGAAAAAATCAAAAGCAACTATAGTCAGATGCTGTCATGCTTAAGCTAGCCGAGAATGCATAGATCTCATCTTGGATATTAGTTCATTTACCAGATCCAACTCATACTGTGATTTTTTTTGTGGGGTGGACCGAGGAAATCACATCCAATTTTGTAACTCTAGAGGGATCCGAACATATGATCAATTTGTGAGCTAATAGCTGGAATGTTGAAGGCACCTGGTTATTTTGACGCTGTGATCCGTCACCTTTACAACATCTTGCTGGTGAATATCTAAATACAGTACACGACTGTTTTATTCTCCACCCCTGTCATACGGGAGTACAAAGAGGCTAACTCTTGGTTGACGTACAAATACTCCCGCCATGCAAGGTAACCAAAACGTACAAATACGACGGAAAAACAATCCTATGAAGAACTAATTCGAAGGATAATACCACTATATTCACTTACAGAACATGAAGACATCGCCAAGGACAGATTATAAGACGCCATGTAAATAAAGGGTGGATAGTACGAATCGATCATAAGGCACATTACTACTTCAAAGTAGCTAATAGAAAAATGGTGGAGGCGCCGTCGCTTATTTACCTGCATGCTACTTTCTTCTGGTCACGTTTCATAATATTACGAACTATATGCAAAAGAGTAACTCAAATCCTTGAGATCAACGTCACTCTTGAGGTCGCGCACAAAGTCGGCGAGCATTGTTTTGAATTGCAGAATGTATATGTCCTTGGACAACATATTTATCAAGACCTGCAATTGGGATTCAATATCTTGAAGATCATCCATATCGGATCCAATGTCGTTTTCGTCCAAGCTCAACACCAATATGTAGTTTATAAGAAGGCTGTTGTACTCTTCAGAGCCCTTGATGAAATTGAATATGACTTCTAATAACTGGTATATCTGACTGATGAACGGGCGTTGCGTGTGTTTCCCAAAACTGCTTTCATTAATCAACTTGTTGTTTATGATGCTTTCAAGGTAGTCAGTGTGCACTTTTGTAAGCTCGTCGATTGTCAATTCGTCCACATTATGCAGTACCTTCGAGGCCCCACCCATCGTATTCTTCTGCAAAGATTTTGCAAACGCAGGGTTGAGCGAATTAAGTAATACAAGCAGAGAATTCTTGAATCCAGTCCCTTCGTCTTTCTCAACTTTGAAGTGTCGCGGGAAAAACTTGTCAACTATGCATTGGTCAAACAGCGTCTCTATAACGTCAAACATTAGATAGTACAAGAGACTGTTGAGGAACTTGATGAGGTTGCTGCGGATCAACCCCACAGTGTTGAATGTCTTAACGATCCAGCTCATCTTGCGGTCGCGCAAACTGGGTATTTTGTTTTTCTGCGATCGTTTGTGCTTGCGGACGATCTTATTCAATTCAAGCTTGTGCAAATTTGCAGACTCCACGGAGTTCTGAACCAAAAGGTACTGCAAGTGTCTCAAACGCCACAAGAAGTTGAATATCTTCAAATACTGAATAACCAGGCCTTCCAAAATGGCGTGTATGGGCAAGTCCTCTATACGGTACTCTATTGTAAACACTTCCCAGCCGATATTACCGTGAATGGGATCAAGAATACGCGCATCTAATCGCAGCGCGTACAGATTGTGCTTGAGCGCTGATTCGCTGATGGATTCGCCCAACAATTTCGACAAGTAGTTCAGCGATATGTTCGACGAGGGCTCATTTAAAATGCGTGCACCTTTGCTGATTATCAAGTCGATGAACTCGTTGTTTTGTGTGAGATAAAACCGCTTGAAGTTCAAAAGGTGCTGGAAGAGCTCGTTGCGCGAGCCTTGTACGACCACAGTGAAGTAGTTGAGTAGCTCTTTATACTGCATTTCGATCAATTCTTGGAACGCATTTATGGAGAATGACTTGAGACCCTGGTTTTCCCTAAAGATTATACGCGAATACTTGTTGACATAGTCGTTGATCCAGTGTAGCTCCTTACAGGCCTTAGTCAAGAAGATGATCATCTTTCCAATTTGGAACATTTTGTAGCTTGTTTGCTTGTCACAAAAGAAGGGCAGTTTCTCTGGGATGTATTCTATTATGTCGTTGAAATGCGGCTCGTCGACGCGGAACCGGATGAAAAACTCGTCGTTGCTAGTATCGTTATCCATCAACTCCCCGTTGATAATCCAGTTTTCTATAATTTCGTAGTACGGTGCGGATATCTGGTCGAAAATCAACAAGGACATGTCGCGGATCCTGTTGTCCTGGAACTTGGTCAATTCGTACACCTGCGCGAGAAGGTTAAAGCCGCTCAATGAATCGAGCTTAACGGTCAACAGGTAAAGTAGCCTCAATGTCAAGATCCACAGGAAGATGCTGTTGTACACGAATATCAAGCTGCGAGGTTGGTTTGCAAATAATTGGTTCACGTGGTTGACATACATGTTGAGCTGCGACTCCATTACCACAAGAAAAGCAGTTTTTATGGAAGACCTTAGTCTACCCTTGTTTCTTTCTACGGAAAGCTGGCAGTTTCGATAGAGGAGTCCGCATTCTAAGACATTGCTTAGAAGTGCCGAGTAACTAGTATTGAGGTCGCTCGGCAAGTCGATTTCACGGTCACTGTGGAATGTAAGGAGTTTGGAGTCAACACCAAGAAGAGTGTATGACAAGTACGTTAGTATCATTTTCTCCAGCATTGACTCGTAGTATGGCTGTGTTACTTGGTCCAAAGTTGCGGTTTTGTCGATGGACTCTTTAAACGGCAGCGAGTGGATGAACAGGTTGGAAGGGGGCAACAGCAGTGTATTTGTGTACGAGTGGTTGCTTGCTCTCGAATTTCCTCGCCTTGGGGACTCGTGGAAACTATCTGGGGTGATGCTGATGTTAGATTTGTGGAGGTCTTCAATTTCACCCTCGCGCTGCAAGGCGTTGAAGAACATGAGATAGGAGTGGAGCTGGTCCACGGACTTTATTTGCGAGAGCTGGTCCCAGACCCTCTCGAATGCCACCCAGTCTTGTTTTAGCCCATGGCTCGAAAAGTACTGCTTGTAATGCGCGGTTAGCTGGTTCAACTCGTACTGCCGCTGCTGAGTCAGTTTATTATCGGTATTCACCACATTGTTGAGCAAATCATGTACGAAGCTCTGGGAGAACTCGTCACCGAACAGCTTGGGTACCAAAGAGTTCACCAAGCGCGTTGCATACACCTTGACGACCTGTTTTCGATCTAGTGACATTTACCGCGTTAAAAAACAAACAAAGAATTTACAGTTTTTTTGAGGCATAACTGATGGACTGACAGGCTCAAGAGTCTACGAAAAGTAAGTTCAGAAATAAATGAATACTTGATGAGCGTGCAAGGATGGTAGAAATGATTAATTACAAGGTCATTGAAGAAGGAGCTGTGTTAATAAACTGGTGGTAATGACCTACTACTTGTAATTAATAAATCACCCCGAAGTTGTTTAACTTTGCTTTAAGTTAACACTTTGAGAATTTCTGTTTGAATTCACTGATGAGATGAAGTTGTTAATGCTTTGAACGTTGGGCTATATCGACGACTCGTGTTCGACTATGTTAATCATGTGTAATACTTAGGGATCTTCTTCAGTGCAACTGGGAGCATCTACAATCGTACATGTGCTTATTAAAGTCCATAACCGTTCGGGATTACACTATCTCTGTATTTTTCACTGAATTGAGTTCGTTCATACTTATTCACGTCACGTGTCTCGCGTAAAGCTACCGATGGACAAGCCACTTTTCACTGACTTCTTCAGTTACCGTTCAGATGAAATTTAAGTTCGATACCAGTTATCTTCTCTTAATAGGCGTCCACACCAGAAGAAACACCAACAGCAGCAAAAATTGGGTCCTGGACGTTGGGGTGCAAGTCTGCATCTGTCAACTTCAACTGTTCATCGGTCCAGATGTGCTGCACCGGTTCAGCCCCCATACCAACACCGCACTTGCCACCGCGGGTGGTCCAGTCGCTAATTCTGTTCAAGTTCAACTCGGTGAAAACAGACTCGAGCGCACCAATCAACTGGTTGGACACATCAGGGCCATGGCCTGGAGTCGGGGTGATTCTCAATCTCTCCTGGCCAATTGGGACTGTGGGGTAGTTGATGGCCTGCACGTAGATCTTGTGCTTGTTCAACAACAAGTCGGAAGCACGCTTCGCATCGGCCGCGTTACCAACCAAAACAGGCACAATGTGCGAAGGGTTGGGGATCACAGGAACACCAATGTCGTTCAAGCTATCCTTCACATAACGCGTGTTCTGCTGCTGGGCAATACGGTCCATGATGGTGGATCTCTGATAGCGGATCAGCGCACCGGAGCCAGCCATCACCGCAGGTGGTAACGACGTGGTGAAAATAAAGCCTGGAGCATACAGTCTGATCCAGTCAATCAACTTTGCCTTTCCGGTGATGTAGCCACCAACGGTACCGTAGGCCTTACCCAAGGTTCCGGTGATCATGTCGACTCTGTTCATCACAGTCTCGGAAACAGGCAGTGCAATACCCGACTTCAAATGCGCATCAAAGTTCAAGTGCTCGGACACACCAGCACCGTGTGGACCGTACATTCCCACAGCATGGACCTCGTCCAAGAAGGTCATAGCACCGTACTTGTCCGCCAAATCACAGATAGCCTCAATCGGTGCAATAGACCCGCACATGGAGTACACAGACTCAAAGGCAATCACTTTAGGCGTCGACTTCGGGTACTGCGCCAACTGCATTTCCAAATCGTGGAGATCGTTATGTTTGAAGACATGCTTCTTAGCCTTGGAGTTACGGATACCCTGGATCATGGACGCGTGGTTGGACTCGTCGGAGAAGTAGACCAAATCCTTGATCTTCTGACCCAAGAGCGACAAAACCGCATCATTGCAAACAAAGCACGACGAGAAAACAAGTGCAGCCTCGTGCTTGTGCAAAGCGGCCAACTCTGCCTCCAACTTGATAGCGTGCTTGTTGTGGCCAGCGATGTTACGCGTTCCACCGGCACCAGAACCGTACTTGTCTAAGACGCGCTTCATTTCTGCCAAGGTCTGCTCATTTCTGCCCATGCCCAAGTAGTCATTGGAGCACCACACAGTGACCTTATCCTCCTCGCTGGTACGGTGAGCCTCAGGGAACTCTGCGGCCAAACGGTTGATGTTGTTGAAGTAACGGTACGACTTGTCCAGGCGCTTCTTTTCCATTTCGTTGGAGAGGAAACCATCGTAGTCAAATGGTGTACTCTGCGAGCCGAGGTCAACTTGCGAAAAACTCAACTTTTCGTCGGTAAAAGCATAAGCGCCGGTACCAACCCTGCTGGTGCTGGTAGCAACAGATGCCTTGGCAGGTCTTGAAGGCACAGAGTAGTGTCTTCTACCCGAGTTCTCCTTTGCAGTCAAGGCAACGCTCATGAACGGACACTGTCTGGCCTGGCTGACCAATCCACCGGAAGCCTTGCTCAACTGACGCATCGACTGGACCGATGATGACTTGACGAACGGACACACGTTCATGGAAACACGAGTAAGAGACTCCATACTGCTTTTCTGGAGAAGAAAATTAAAACTTTTCAGTAACTTTTCAGTGTGTTATTAATGTGAAAATTTAATTCGTCTTCAGCTCCTGGGCGTTGCTTTCTTTTTTCGGAAAGGCAGCGGAGACCCTGTTTTGTCTCATTATCTCATGCGCGACCATACCTATAGTGTACACATGCTAATGATGCCTGCTTTCTCTACCCCTAATGAATGACTTGTATTCTTGGACATTGCCTATTCAGGACGTTTTTGCACAGACTCGGTCACATGAGCCAAATGCGGAGGGCATGATGGTGAGGGGAGCGAACTTAAGGGTGTGCAGTTAGATTGTCTTTGAGGTATTTTGTACTTTATAGAAATACTTTGTAGTCTGTAGAGATACTTTAGAGCACATAGATCGAGTACAAATTACGATTGTGCTAGATTTGGTTATTCACATCGACTTGCGCGGAGAAGACAGCCTTTGGGCATGGTCGCGTCTTGAGCCCAAATGGGCACCTCTTTCAAATACATTGATTGTTCTACTTAGGCAACAAAATCCTGTACCTGGTCGATCAACGTCTCCTAAAACAGGCCATTTCGTAAACGATCATGAGTCATCGAGCAAAAAGTATCTAGTATGCATATGTTATTTATGATTCTAGATCTAATCTCATTCACAGTGCAGTCTATTCATATGGTTTAGTCTACTCATGTAGCATCCTAGTCATACAATATAGTCACACATAGGTTAGTCATACAATATAGTATAACGCACCTTTATTGTGCACTAAACTCCGATCAGCTTTGTGCTCACTTTACTGAACTATGGTGAAACCATTTCACACTGAGCTTTTCCAAATCACTCCAATCCTGTATTGCAGCCATGCGGCAGTCATGTGCACGATTCCAGTAATTTTCTGTGCATAATGTCCGTAAAAATCGTCAATCGTAAATGTTCTATGACTCATGGTAGATTTTACACTATACAATGTTAAAATAGCACTTGGATCAGCATGGTTGAATAATGAACTTTTTCAAGGATATCCCAGCCCTAATGAAGAAATAAACTACCATTAAAACTAATTGACACAAGCAAACTTACCATCACTAGCTTCATGTACTGTTTCTTGAGCCCATCCTACACAAAATGTTGACATCGTTTATGTGACCTAAAAATGGTTACTCGCACTAGGCAAATTTCTTCAAACCCTCAAGTGCCAACAAGTGATCCTCTTCTTGGGCCAAACCACTCACAGTAAGAGTTCCGACAACCGCATCGATTCCCGCAACACGGATTGGAACAGATCCACCATGGGTGGCATAATCCTTCAGACTGATGAAAAATGCTTCCTCAGTGGTCTTACCCTTCTCTCTCAATTTCGACCCCACATAAAAACTGGAACGGCCAAATCTCTTGACCGTGAGTGTTTTACGACGAACCCATTCCTCGTTATCAAGGTTTGTGAGCGCACCATTGGTGGCAGTGTGGAACAAGACCTGGCCTGAAGCAAGCGAAATGTTAATAACCACGCCTTTCTCCGCATACTTCGTGAGAGCAACCTCCCTCAAGTAGCATCCAATGTCCCATGCCAATTGGGCATCCCACTTTGGAAGCGTGATGTCCTCTAACTTCTCGAGCTCTGGCAATGTCTTGCTGTATAATTCGTGCATGTTTGCTGGTGCTCCCAAAGTGCGATTTGCCAGCTATATAAGACTTCGGATCAACCTTCCCGTACCTTAACATCACGTGGTCTCCGGATCAACCTTTCGATCAAATACGATGTTGTCACGTGTTGTTGCAAGCGTGATATCCACAGGCTGACTTTGCACGTGCCGGATATTTGACGTGAGTTATGCACCTTTGACGTTGTTAACAGAACTCTACCGTATACATTCCAAATAGACAATTGCGTTTCGTCTTATGCAGTGTACTGCAGAATCCCGCATAAATGGTCGCTATCATTAGATCTGGTGGCCTTTTCACGCGCGCTAGTGGATTCGGTGGCTTAAAAATTGAGAATGTGCCCCCACCTTGGCAATCCCATATCAAATGAGCACCCCCATGAGCCGTTTGTGCGGCATCTTACATCCATATCTGAATCGGGAAAAGTGCCTTGGGATTTTAGACGCTACCACAAATGCCGTGATCATTCAACTAAATCGCTGTGGTTTTTGCTATTACATACATCTTGCTTGCAAATCGGTGGAATTTTACTCGTCCATGCAACTCCACGTGAATCTTGCAGCATATCACTCAATGAGGCTACAGCCCAGTTATTATGGTCAGTTCGGTGAGGATCCATGGATGAGAAGCTGTATAACGGGCAATCATCATGTAACTACCCGAATTAGATTTCTAATGAATGGCTATCCACCCAACAACCCACGGAATGAGATGTGGTTAGGAATGGATTATCTGCATAGATAACCCCGTATTCGATTTTGTGGCATCTTTCACTGCCACCGTCTCTGATCTTTTTTGGCCACAGTAGGCTTTCGATCACACGGACTCATTTAGCTATTCGCTTTTCTATTGGGTGCATGAATGCCAGGGGAAGATGGCTAACCCCTTGTGGTGTGGGTGGGTTTGTGCTAGAGGGCCACAAAAAATCGCAGAATGCTGGGAACAAATTTACACCCGTGCAGAACCTGTCTGATTACCATGGTGTTACATTTTGTGCCGTGCAACGATCTGCTTGCTCTGAAATACCAAACTAGCGTGCGAGGAGTATTCTGTAAACCCGCTGTGAATTTCCACATTCGCCGTGATTGCGTGCTTGCAAATACCTTACACTGCTGAACCTGCGTTTTTTACTGAAGAGAGGTGATATGAGCTGAAGAGTGGCCTGTTGATTCTGCCCCTTATAATACTTGCTTTCCATTCCCATTTTCAAGTTTCGCGGTTATCTGAGCCTCCTTCTTATCTCAACATTGTTTTTTTCGCACCAAATTTGCAACCTTGGGAATTATCCGCAGCCACATTTCTGTAAAAAACACTGAGAGTGTGGTGCTGTACGCAATTAATGAGGTGCCTCTGGTGGCACAAACATCTAATACCTATATGATACAAAACCAACACACCGAAAGCATGGCACCCTTTTTCTTTGGTGTCCGTATCAAACCACCTTAATTTCTTTTTCGATCGCTAATTTGCAACAATATAAATGTGAGACTATGCCACACTCGAAACCCACTAATGAAGCCTGAAACAGAAAAGCAAGTGAATATAGAGCAAGTGTCGTTGAACTCTGACCACTACGACTTTGATGACCCCAATAACTACTCCACGAATTACGTGGACGAGCACAATCCCAGAGGATTGAGAATTCCTACTGCAGAAGAGACAACTTCGTTGAGAAGAATATTGGGGCGGTCATCGTGGGCTTCTTACTTGATCTGTTTAGCTGAGTTGGCTGAAAGAGCCTCCTATTACTCGGTCACCGGTATCTTGACCAACTTCATCCAAAGACCTCTCCCAGAGGACTCGCCACACGGTTGGGGTGCACCGAAGTCGCATACTTCGTCGCAAAACCCCGGTGCTTTGGGTCAGGGTTTGCAGAAGGCAACTGCACTTACCTTGTTGTTGACCTTTTTGGCTTATCTTGTTCCCTTATACGGTGGGTTTGTTGCGGACACACAATTGGGTAAGTTTAAGGCTATTTGGATTGGTGTTCTTGCCGGCTTGGTCGCACACGTCTTGTTTGTCATCGCAGCGATTCCATCTGTCCTTTCACACGGTGAAGCTGCTTTGGCACCCACTATTCTTGGTATCATCACCTTGGCTTTTGGTACTGGTTTTATCAAACCAAACTTGTTGCCATTGTTGATGGACCAGTACAAGGAGAAGCAGGATATGGTTAAGGTGTTACCTTCGGGAGAAAGTGTCATCATTGACCGCCAAAAGACTTTGGAGCGGATGACCTTGATTTTCTACTGGGCCATCAACATTGGTGCGTTCTTCCAATTGGCAACTTCCTACTGTGAAAGAAGAGTTGGTTTCTGGCTTGCTTTCTTCGTGCCCATCATCATCTACTTATTCTTGCCTTTTATCTTCATTTACTTACAGTCGAAGTTGATCATGGACCATCCAAAGGGCTCGGTGCTAACTGACTCATGGAGAGTTTTCAAGATTACCTTCAGCGGTGGATGGATTGGTAGATGGAAGGAAGGATCTTTGTGGGAGTACGCCAAGCCCTCTAATATGATTGCAAGAGGTAGGGAATTCTATAATCAGAAAAGACAAACTCCTATATCGTGGGACGACCAATGGGTATTGGACATGAAGCAGACCTTGCATTCTTGCAAGATCTTCATCTGGTTTATTATCTTCAACTTGGCAGATGGTGGAATTGGCTCCATCCAGACGTCGCAAGCAGGTTCAATGACGACTAATGGTGTGCCAAACGATTTGTTCAATAACTTCAACCCCTTAACCATCATCATCTTAATTCCGATTTTGGACTATATAATCTACCCGGCTTTGAGAAAGTACAGAATCGAGTTCCGTCCAGTTTACAGAATTGTTTTGGGATTTGTTCTCGCGGGTGCCTCACAAGTTGCTGGTGCCGTCATTCAGCACAGAATCTATTTGACGTCGCCTTGTGGGAACCAAGCAACCAATTGTTCAGACCCCTCGCCGATTTCTGCTTGGCAAGATGTTTCTTTGTACATCTTGTCGGCAGCAGGTGAGTGCTTTGCCATGACCACCGCCTATGAGTTGGCTTACACGCGTTCCCCGCCACAGATGAAGGGTTTAGTGATGGCATTGTTCCTTTTTACGACGGCTATTTCCTCTGCCTTATCCCAGGCCGTGACTCCAGCCTTGGTGGACCCATACTTGGTGTGGCCATTTGCTGCTATTGCTATTGCGACTTTCGTTGCGGCAGCTTGCTTCTTTATTCAGTTCAGAAACTTACACATTGAGATGGAAGAGGAGCGCATTCTTAGAGAAAAGTTGATTGCCCAGGAGAAGGAATTAGAGCCTACTAAGAAGCCAGATGGGATCATTAACGATGCAAACTTGGAAGCTGTCACTTCCATAAAGTCTGCAGTAGGTAAGTAGTCATTTGTGAACCTGGTGTTTACAAGAGTAATAATTCGTCCATTGATCTACTGACCTGTACTAGATAACAATTAACAGTAAGAAAGAGACTTTGTACTTTGCAAGACAGATAGCATGATAGTGGATATATGTCGCAATACCAATGATTCTCAAAAACATTAAGTAATACAAACGTCTTGTATTAATCTGAAGTGCTAATGTTTTAGGTAAATTTATAATTTTGACATAATTTACCATAATCAGACAAAAATTTACACAAACTTGATTATTTTAAATTCAACTTCTAAACCTTTAATGGAGTCGAGTAGTTAGTCGACTGATAGTCCCAGTAGAATGTCAATTCTTGTGGAAAACTATTGTTAACGGCACATTGTTGCGCGTAATTGTAGTTTTTCAACCTACCACTGACGTAGGCGTTGAAATCAGCAAGTGGGCATGAAAAGCCGGGTCCGCTATAGCAGTCGGTTAATGGGGCAACCGACTCATTCACGTGATATCTCGCGTACATTTGGCCATCCTTCAGGAACTTCTCCAAGTAAATTCGGGCGCCTTGAGGAACTAATTGCCCGTGCACATATGTTCTGGCAAAGTCGATTTTCTCAGTAGATAAGTCCTCACTAGGCATTAGCAATCCAATGGCCGCCAAAAAGTGGTCAATATCACTGTCATGAGTAAAAGAGAGCCATATTTTGTTTTCGGAATTATCGTTCAAAAGAGCGAGAGACGCATTGAGCAAAACCGAGCCAATTGGAGCACTTAAAGGATTTCCCGGCCCCGTTTGGTAATAGTGGCCAAGATCATTACCGTAACCATAAGACAAAAACTCGTCATTGTTGAATAAAGAGCACCAAGGTGACAGACCATGCACATTAATCTCGTATGCGCACAATCCAAATAGCTCATTGATGTCGCTCCTTTCGAAGTGTGACAAATTGGTGGCTGGGCTCTCTTTTTGCCAACGGTCAAGTATCACTTGCAAGAAATCGTCGTTATACTGTGCCAATTTATCGCTATTGACGTCCTTGTCGTAATTGGTGCACGAATCTGCAGGCGTTAATGAGTTTGCACCGCTCGATTCGTCTTCTTTAATCACATTGAAGTGCGCTAGTGAAGATGGAACCTCAGATACCCCCAAAAATCCTTGAACAAACGCCTGGGAGGTGTGAAACACCCTATTTGAGTTGGACGTGAACACCGGCAATATCTTGCTGCTGTCGTACAAAGAGCCGTATTTCTCTCTAAATTTCTTCCCGTGTCTGTTTGCGTCATCAAGACCAGCGTAAGGTCCCTTTGAGTTGTTTCGCGATGTCTCAAGCGCATATTGCGAGGAATCCTCATCACCAAAGTAAACATAAGTGTTCAAGAACTCGAGTTGCCCCGTAAATTGACCCTGGTTTTCATGCTTTAGGAATTTCGCAACAACCTTCAGGTATTTATCTCCTGCTTTCACCGTGGGATATCTTTCACCATGTCTTGCGATCAATTGAACTTGTTCTAATTTGCACAGCTGAGGAAGTTCCGGGGAAATACCGTATCCACTCCACTGGCGATAAGGTGCAGCGCCACCCAAAAAGTTTATGATGTTGTACTGCTCAAGGGCACCTTGTTGTGGAGTCGCCAAACCCAGCAAAACACTCTGTGTATTGGCCAAATACAACCCGTTTGCAACTAACCCTGAGATTGCTACCATGTGTGGGTGATTCTGGGAGAGATATGCCGTTTATTTATGCGGTAGATAAACGTGGACACTCATAACCTTATATAAAGTATGTCAATATTCTGCGTAGCGTTTATGGCGGGAGAATCATGTTGATTCAGGAGATATTGCATATCAAACCACGTTTTGAATCTTGGCAACTTTGTGTTTACTTTGTAGCCTTAATTCGGTATTTGTAGCTTAATCAAAAAACACGTTTGAGCCACCCCATCATTCATGAGATGTATTTGAAGTTTCTCCAGATAATATTTTAGTTTATCTGAGAATTACAAGTGCAATGATTTTAGATTTGCAATCTTTCTTTGAATTACTTTTGCAGTCATACTCACAATTAATCTACATTTTTAAACCTACACCCGCAGTCTTAATTACTTTTGAGTTATATAAAACCTCTACCTTATCTTTTCTTTTTACCACTCGACTTCTTTCCAGAGCCTCCCTTATTAGAGCCGTTTCCTTTGCCCTTAGTAGCAGAACCCGCAGAAAACATGGCCTTCACCTTCGTCACTGTGAACGCACCAACCAAGTCATTTGCTTGAGCAGACTTGATAAACTCTCTTTCCGCAGGCCAGTCCAACTCTGTGTCTTGTGATTGAGGGTCAAGTTTCCGCGTTGTGAAGTGCGCGATGATATCCTTAATAGCTTTGCCCTTTTTACCCTCTCCCGGTTCAATCTTCACTTTGTACTTGAATTTATTCATACTGGCCCAAGGCGCAAAAACAGGAATGATGTTTGAGAGCTTATCACCAGTAGCAGGCCTTGAAATAAATGAATCCAAGATTGACAAGTAGTCGGTCATAGTCGACTCGTCCTCGTTAGTCGTGTTTTCGTCAAGGAGGTATTTCTGGTACTCTCTGGCTTCTTCCTTCTTGCGTCTCTGAAGAGCAGCAGATTCTTGATACTTCTTCCTCTCCTTTTGCAACTCGAGTTCTGCTTCCTTCTCCTTTTGCTGTTTCAAAAGCTCAACCTGCTTCAAGGTTCCCAATGCCTCCATTCTCAATCTCCTCTCCTCCTCGTCCTGGTCCGCATATTTGGTAGCAATCTTCTTCATTTTAGCTTTTTTACCTCTAATGTTCGCTTTACTGGCCGTTTCTTTGAGACTGAGGTTTTTAGTACCCCTCTCCAAACCACCATTCGTAGATTCTTCAGATACTTCCTGATCGACAGATTCTAATGGGTTAGCCTCAGGGTTACTGTGATTATCTTGGGCAGACTCTGCTTGACCAACATCTTTTTCATGTTCGGTGGAAGTTTCAACCGATTTCTCCTCCCACTTCTGCTCTGTGACTGCTTTGGCAGCTTGTGCAACGGCATCTTCCAAATCTTTCTTCTTGTTGTGCATCACAATCTTAAACCCATGCTGCTCTTCCCTAGCCTTTCTAACGCCTTCGTACTTCGCTGTTGTTTCCTGGTCTCCCAAAAGGTAGAAACCAAAACCCATGCTTAACTTGACTGGAGGCATGTACTCCTTCTTGCCCTTGTAGTTGAAATCGCCCGGGGAGATCAAGCTGCCATCATAGTCCTTTTTGGAGATTAGATTTCCCGGAATGTACCACGCAGATGTCGTCTGTTTACCGCTCCACCCGACAGATGCAGACATGGCGTATATACCAGCTTGCCACAATGTCGATGGTGGAACACCCCCATCCTTGAAGGGGTTTTTCACAAACACCTTCAACGAGTCTTTCACATCAGATGTCACCATAAAGTCATTATCGTTGAAGTGCCTAAAGTAGATCATATCCACCTGCAGGTTATCCCTTCCAGCCAAGCACAAATATCCATCACTGCTGACGAACCAAAAGAATTTCTCAAACCAGAATTTGGGCCTGATTTCTTTCAAAGTATCGTGCTCTTCCTTTAAAGTCTTGGCTAAGTCCTGCTGGATTTTGCGCTCCGCGTTTTTGAGGGCCAAGCCAGAGTTTTTTTCGACCTTGACCTGCTTAACTTCAGCTACCTTCTTTGTATCGAAGAATAAAGCTGCGTTTGCGTACGGAGACAAGTCCAAATCGATCCAGCATGAAAGTTTCTGGGAGTCTGGGGTTTTCTTCTGTTTTCCGCGCATTCTTTGCTTCTTGCGATTCTTCGACTCAGAATCGCTATCAGAGTCAGAGTCCGATTCAGAGTCCGAGTCCGATTCAGACTCAGATTCGGACTCAGACTCGGACTCGGAGGAGTCGGACTCCTGAGAGTCAGATCCGTTAGGGTTTGCTGCTTCTTCTTCGAAAAGCTTCTCGACATCATCGAGCAAGACATTGATTTTATTCTCCGTAAGCTTCAATGGGAGTTTTATGTGCCTAGCAACATCGTGGTTACGGGACTGCTCCAACTTGATCAAACTTTCGATGTTTGTCCAGTCCATCTGCTGCTGAACAAGCTCTTTAACCATCTCCTGGCACTGTGCAACTAGATCAGCAAAGTATACAATGGCATCTCCTTTTTTCGAGTTGAGCTCCTGCTGGGCCACGAGCGCTTGGATTTGCTTATCGCGCTCATCCCTTGAGTGGTCGAGTCTGTTCTGAGCCTGCTGCTTCTTTTGCTGAATACGTAATGCAAATTTGGTCGACTCCAATGTCGAGAAAAACTTATCCAAAGTTTTGTTGTAACCCTCAACAGCTTCAAACTTGTAGTCGTCAGGCTTTTCTTTGTACGGTTTGAACGGGTGAAACTCGTCGTACACAAAAGACAAGTCCTCCGTACTATCCTCTGAAGGTTTGAAGTTTGGGTTTTTCTTTGAAACAATGTATCCAGTCAAGTTTTCCTTTTCGGATAATAGCTGGACATACGCCTCTTCTGTTCCTCTCAATGCATCTACAACTCCTTGAAGGGAGGTCTCGTCGTTCTCGAAAGCCAAGCAGCTGGAGCCACTTGCAATACCAGTCTCCTCCAACTTTTTCTTGATCAAGTCACTGGATAAATGACTGGCGTTGACAAATAGCAACTTGTGAATCGAAAATACCTTATTCTTTTTAGTAGGCTCGCCTTTCGAAGCCACCTTTTCTTTGTGCTCTGCTATCCAACCTTGCAACTGCAGAACGGAGTAGTCTTTGACTGCATACGTTTCAGGCGACTCAGTGAATAACGTCCTGTCAAACATCTTGTACTGCTCATTCACAGCGTATCTGTCATTATCTCCCTTGTCATTGACCATTCTTTGGAGAGACAAGATTTTGAAGTTCTCGTCCAAGAGCAAGATGTTACCGGCAGAGAAGAACTCCAACACCAAGTAGTATAATCCGTCGCTAAATTCAAAAACCAAGACTCTATCGTTGCCTATTTGTTTGATACCTGACAAACGCCTGGTCTTTAAATGCTTTCTCAACTTTGTCACAAAGTTTGAGGGAGCCTCGGTTGCCTGGCGCGCGAAGTCTGTCAAGTGGACCTTGTTTCCACAGTCCAACACCACGACTTTCTTAGAGTCTGGAATTGAGAACTTCAACAAGTACTGGCGAGAGCCAGCAGCCACATTGTATATGTTTTGGAGCCTGTAGTTAAGCACGTTAGCAGTCATCTCGCTGGTCAAAACCTGCAAGTCCAATGCTGTGATTCTTTGCTGGAATGTTAGAAGGCATTGTGAATGGCTTGTTATGTACTCACCTTCATGTTCAGTAATTGATTTTCAAAAAAAGGCTGCTTTTGCAGATTGGGTAGCAATTCACGTGAGTGTTATAACTGACAATATTGTAGAGGCAGGCAGAGCGAACAAGACAGCCAGTTACGTGATCGATTGGGCAAAATGAAGCCATAAGGTGTTATTGAGAGTTATCGAGAGTTAGTGAGAGATAGATGGTGAAGAGCGAGCTAAAAAATTAAATGAGTGGCCAATTAAGTTATAAAAGAGCATTGTCTAGTTGAAGAATGGTGATTATTGAGATCGGTTCTCTAAATAAGTCCAGCACTAAGCAAATAAGTCTGCACTACTTGATACAGCCAGCCACATCCTTAGACTCCACTTTCCGGCTCGAACACAACTCTGAACTCTGCACAACACTCAACTAGTACTTGACCAAAGTCAGCATTCTTGCTATCTACTCACGCAATCATCGCTTATATCTTTTCCCATCTATAAATTACCATTCCTAATTCTTCCTATAAAGCCTGTAAAAAAACCTCATGTTTTCCAACTTCATTGGGTAATCAATCTCATTTTGATTGATTCTATACCAGCAGCTCTCGCTCTGTTTAACAATAGACCACGGGCCCGTTTCGTTAGGCTTCCCGCAAAGAATTGTGTCGATCAAAAACTGCACGGGGAACGTCTTTGTACCAACAGTGATGTGTGAATACGAACCAGCACTCTCTGCTATGAGCAAGTAGGCACCGGACTTGCAGCTCGAATTGAGCAACTGGAGAAACTTCATGGTCTCCTTCTTTTTCTCTGTGAACAACTCGTTGGTGGTGAAGAGAAGCGTTATCAAACTCTGCTTACTGAGGCGCAAGCCATCATTCTGTTCCAAAACGTCCTTGTGTAAGAAGGAAGACCCAAACTTCTCTCCCTTATATATCCAATTCTCTTGAATGTGCTTGGATACATGACGCACAACCGTGGACCAATCAGCAATATCAACTATGTTCAAATGAAGCAGCGATGGAGATGTGGAGTGCGATTCCTTGAGCCTGCAGAAGACTGCACCCAAACCCACCAACTCAGATGAAGCACCAGCTCCTATGCATAATGCCTCCAATTCCTCTTCCGGAGCAGAGAAGAGCTCGACAATGGGTTCGAGCGAGGCAAAGAGCGACGCATAAGCCAACGACCGTGCGGGAGACCAACGCGATGCATATGCAAATCTCTTGTCATCGTTGTCAAAGGCAGAAATGTAGTCTCTCTCAAAGAGTTTGCCCTTGACAGTCTGGATATGCTCCTGCAAGTCTGGAGAGAGAAGGATCTGACCAAAGGTTTGCTCAAAAAGGCGGAGGATTCTTTTGGGATCAATTGAGTTTTCTGAAGTGAAGGGAATGGAGTCGTTCACCGACTCACTCTCTGGCCTCTCCTTGCGAGGCTTTGGTGCACTCTGCTTATTAAGCTGGTATTTCGCTAACCTTCTAGTGCTCATCACGTATTAATGGAAAACCCTAAAATGATTTGCGGGTAATCACATCTCGCGCATCGGCATTTTTTCCACACTATAAATAGGGCAGCATTTTCCCCGAAACGTTTTTTTTCTTCAATCAACAAACCTGTGTTAAGGGTGACCTCTCAGAGTGAGCACAGGTTTTCCTGTGCACGTCTGTAGTTGGTCCTCCTTAGCAGATCGGCGCTAGAGAAGCAAGTTTAATGTCTGCTTCGGCATGATTTACCAGGTCATTAAGTCAAGCAATTGACGTTTGCATACGCTGTTTGAAGTCTGAGGTAGTGCGCTGGTCCCCCTAACGGGGTTGAGCAGTGTACACGCCGAGGATTAGGCATGTGTGAATTTTGAGGTACTTTGTGCGGTTGCAGCGCTGCCTTTCGGGGTTATTTAACAGAGCAGCTCCGTCGACGGGTTTCAGAGCAAGCAGGCCGGTCTTGAGCTCTTTTCACTAGTATGGTTTCGGTCATCTAGGGTTAATGAGCTCGGCCTTAAGTGCCTGCAGCAACATATTCCTAAACTCTGCGAAGGTCATACTGGCCGCTGACGATTTGAGTAAAACCATGTTGCAAACATATGTAGATATGTGTTTCCTACAGAAGTTGGCTTTTGGCGGCTTCATTGGGTTATATTTGGGTCTTGATAATTGGTTAGACTGATTTCAGCCTTTTGATTTCATCTTCCCTCGTATGGAAGTGGAAGTTAATCATCACTTTGGTTTGAAGACTGTCAATTTTGGCCTTGTATGTCTCAATCTATTGGGTATCTATGGCTTAGCTTCTTCTTAACTTGGCTAAGCCATTGGCTCAGGTTATTTTAGCCCATCTTGCACTCTACCTTGGGTGATTCAGTCGACACTTGATTAGAAAAGTACTCAGACTCTATTCATCAGTCATCATTGAATTGTTCCGTAACTTCGCTCTACATTTCTCATCACGACACCCTCAAATCTCGCATACTATTGTCATCTGCCTTAACAATCCTTCTTCTTTTCATCCCTCCCTTTTTTACCACGTGACGTTTGATATCCAGAGCACTGATCAAACAGGAGTACAGAAAACCGATAACAATCTCCATCCGGTCTCAACATGGAGTTTAAGCGAGCAGATACCGAAGAATCCGTCTTCTCGGTTGACTCTCCCGTGAGCCCTACCACCACTCGCCAGCAAAGGATGTTTGGATCCAGAACCAGCGTTGTCGCCTTACCGAGTTTACCGGCCCTTGGAGACACCTGGAAGGACAACAACGACAAAATAGACGAGACCAGTGATAACATCACATCAGACAATGCATACGTGGAGTTTGACTTGAGCTACAACAATAAATATAACGAGACCGCAGAGAGCTTGGACCTCCCCAACTTTACAGAGAAGGTGATTAGTAAGTCGACGCTGATTTCCCAAGAAAACCCTAGTAGCAACAGCGACCCCGCACCAATAACCAGCAACAAGGACCCTAATACGACCGATAATGACGACTTTTTCAGTTCTGGTGTGTCGAATTGGAAGGACATGAAGACTATAACTGACATGGACTACTACGACGAGCGTGGTCAATTAGAATTTGCAAAAGGCGGACCCAATTTTGAATCCTTTGAGAATCGTGGGTATACCAAGATTGATACCGAGGAGCAAGTTGCAAAGTATTCGGAGTTGGATGCGAAAACAGACTTTCTCTTCAAGCCAAATAAGAACATGAGCGGCTCACATGCCGAAAAGGAAGAAAACGATGACGATGTATTTGATGCTGAAGAGCAAATGGACGATAACTTAGACTCCACAGATACGCTAGCCACCACCAAGGCCATGCTTTCTGACAGCCAGAAGTTTGCCTACGTGGGGATAGTCAAGTTGATTTCGGTGGAAATGGCGACGGATCTTGCGACGTTGAGAACGTGTTCTTCAAACAAAATCGCAAAGACATTGAGTTTTGGGCAGCGCAATTTCTCGAACTGGACCCAGTATGTTATAATCAAGCTCTATGACCACCTCGACCTCACCGAAGATGAAAAGAAAATGATTGAAAACTTGAGCATCCACGGGTTGGAGGTGACTGACTTGTCCAGCAGTTTACTCGACCTCGAGACCAATGTAGGAGACAAGGCGTGGCTGATGGCAGATCTTTATGCTGGTTTCGACCTCCGGTGGGTCCTCGTGTGCGACTTGCTTTTGCTCTTGCTCAGCGACGGGTATTATGACGCACGGTCGAATTCTTTACTTGTGAAGTTTGCTCAGGCGCTTGGCATTACCAATTTGGAGATCTTACAGTTCCAGAGGCGGTTGCTCGAGTCACTCGAGTTGGAAACGAATGAGAAGTCGATAGAAAACAAAGACGACCTCCTCAACGACCGCCTGTTCATTGACAAACACATCAAAAAAAACCGCAAGAGAAGATACGCATACATTGGGTTGGCAACGTTGGGTGGCTCGCTTGCGATTGGGTTATCCGCAGGGCTCTTGGCCCCAGTCATTGGTGCTGGTTTAGCTGCAGGGTTGACGACTGTTGGAATCACTGGGAGCACACTGTTCTTGGCAGGAGTGGGTGGATCAGCCATCATTACCACTGGTGGTGTGTTGGCAGGTGCGAAAGTGGGATCTACCGCGGGTGCAAGGAGAACAGGCGATGTGCACAATTTTGAGTTCAAACCATTACATAACAACAAGAGACCAAACTTGATCATCACCGTATCCGGGTGGATGAATGGCCAGTTGGATGACGTGAGGTTGCCCTTTTCCACCACTGATCCCGTTATGGGCGATATGTTCTCGTTGCTTTGGGAGCCCGAGATGTTAAGGCTGATGGGTCAGACCATCAATATCCTCGCGAGTGAAGCTTTGTCGACCTCAATCCAACAAATTTTGGGCGCGACTATATTGACAGCGTTGATGTCTGCGATTCAGTTGCCCATGGCGTTGTCGAAGTTGTCTTACTTACTTGACAATCCCTGGAATGTGTCCTTGGATAGGGCATGGAAGGCGGGTCTTATTCTTGCTGACACCTTGATTGCGGGAAACATGGGAGTAAGACCAATCACGCTTGTTGGCTTTTCTCTAGGTGCACGTTTGATTTACTCGTGCTTGATAGAGCTTGCCAAGAGAGGAGGCTACGGGCTCATAGAAAACGTCATAATATTGGGCAGCCCAATTACTGTCAAGCGCGACCAGATGGTTCTCGCGCGCTCTGTGGTGTCGGGTAAGTTCATCAATGGGTACTCAAAGAAGGACTGGATTTTGGGGTACCTTTTCAGGGCGACCGGAGGTGGTTTGCTGAGCATCGCAGGCTTGTCGCCCATAGAAAATGTCAAAGAAATCGAGAACATCGACTGCACGCTGTTGGTTGAAGGCCATATGAGTTACAGAACTGCCATCCCTAAGATCCTCAAGTTGTGTGACTGGGAGATTCTCAGCGAAGAGTTCGCTGAGATCCAAGAAGCCGACCCTGAGACAGTTGCAAGACAGCGCCAGTTGATCATCGAGTTCGATGAGGCCAGAGAAAAGATGCAGAAGGAGAAGGACGACATGAAAGACAAGCAAAGAAAGAAAACATGGAAGGATTGGTTCAGGCCTAAGCTGAAGGAGTGGTGGGAGATTTACGAGGCGGAGAAGGCAGAGAAGAAAAAGGACAGCGACGATCCACACGAGGAATACATGGAGAATGAAAATTTCCAGCACGAAGAGTATATGGAATCCGGCCCAATATTTGATGTAAGTGCGTTGATGGACGAAGTCAAGGACATCGAGCATATCGCGGAGAAGGACCCCAACGAGCTCCAGAAAGTGCGCCAAGAAGTGCCTCACGAGCAACCCGAGGGAGTGAAAGTTACAAACGAAGATATAGAGGAGAAGGGGGGAAAGGTATGATGAGCTGGTGACAGTATGTTACCGGGCATGGGTGGTGCGATAACTGCATGATAGAAAAAGAGGACTCTTATGAAAAGATGTAAACATTACAGAGATAGTGAAGACTCTCAAAGCCAGTAGGAACCAGTGGTATCTTTAATTCAAAAGTATCTGGGATACCTGAAGAGGAGCTGACCGAGTAAAGAGGAGCGATTATAGAGCGAAATAGTTGGGATAGAAGCACCCCGGTTAATTCAGAATGGACCTAGCCAAAAACAATGTACTTAAAAATCATTCTTGGTGTAGCATAACTTTTCCAATCGTATCTGGGTTTCACTGTACTCATTTATCGGTCTGCTTCATCGACCACTTACGCAGCGTGTGTAATTCTCAGACCGCCCCGAAAAACTAACGAAAAATACAGAAAAATTTGACTCACCAAAACCATCCACATTAGCCATGCCTACAATTGCAGTCGACAAGCAAGATCTTTTCGAGCTCTTAGGGAAGACCTACACCAACGAGGAGTTCGATGTCTTGTGCTTCGACTTCGGTATCGAGTTGGACGAGGACACCACGGACGAATGTACCGGCGATGAAAGACCACAATTGAAGATTGAGATTCCCGCTAACAGATACGATATGTTGTGTATCGAGGGTATTGCACAGGCCTTGAATGAGTTCCTTGGTACCAAGACCGCCCCAAACTACACCTTGAACCCAGCAAAGCCTGAGGTCTCGTTGACCATCGACGAGTCCACTGAGCAGATCCGTCCATACGCTGCCGCTGCCATTCTCAGAAACATTTCCTTCGATGAGAGAAGCTACGCATCTTTCATCGCTTTGCAGGACAAATTGCACACCAACTTGTGTAGAAACAGAACCTTGGTTGCCATCGGTACCCATGACTACGACACCTTGACTCCTCCATTCACCTACGAGGCTTTGCCACCTAAGGACATCAAGTTTGTGCCTTTGAACCAGACCGTTGAGTTGGACGGTAACACTTTGATGGATTTCTATGAGAAGGACAAGAACTTGGGCAAGTACTTGCACATCATCCGTGACTCTCCTGTTTATCCAGTGATTTTCGACGCCAAGAGAACCGTGTGCTCTTTGCCACCAATCATCAACTCGGACCACTCCAAGATTTCTCTCAAAACCAAGAATGTCTTCATTGAAGTCACTGGTACTGACAGAACCAAGACCGAGATTGTCATCAACCAGATGGTGGCCATGTTCTCTGCTCACTGTGCCACTCCATTCGAGATCGAGCCAGTGCAGATCAAGTCTCCTCATAACAAGCAGGATCGTGTGACTCCAAACATCGAGCCAAGAGTTGCCCAGGCCGAGATCTCGTACATAAACTCTTGTACTGGCTTGGACTACGACGCCGCTCAGATCTCGAAGCTTTTGAGCAAGATGTCTTTGAAGGCCGAGCAGAACGCCGAGGACAAGAACTTGATCGACGTCAAGATCCCTATAACCAGATCAGACATCTTGCACCAGTGTGACATCATGGAAGACGCCGCCATTGCATATGGCTACAACAACCTCAAGAAGACAAAGCCTCAGACGACCGAGTCGCTTGTTGCCCAGCCTTTGCCAATCAACAAGGTTTCGGACATTTTGAGATTGGCTTCTGCTCAGTCGGGCTACTTGGAGGTGTTGCCATTGACCTTGTGCTCTCACGATGAGAACTTCAAGTTCTTGAGGGTCAAAGACGATTCCACTAAGGCAGTCAAGTTGGAGAACCCCAAGACAGTTGAGTACCAGGTCGTAAGAACCACCTTGATTCCAGGCTTGCTCAAGACCATCAAGGAGAACAGAAAGCACTCCTTGCCAATCAAGGTCTTCGAGGCCGGTGACATTGTTTTGAAGGACGACAAGTTGGAGAGAAGAGCCTTCAACCAGAGAAAGTGGGCTGCTGTCTACGCTGGTAAGACTTCTGGTTTCGAGTATGTCCAGGGTTTGTTGGGTAAGATCATGCAGACCATGAGAACTCCATGGTTGCAAAACCCATCCAAGGAGGACATCAGAGGCTACTGGATCGAGGAGGACAAGGAGAACCCTACCTTCTTCCCAGGCAGAGGTGCCAAGGTGTTGTTTAGACAGAGACCTGGTGCTGAGGCCCAGGTTATTGGTGCAATTGGTGTTTTGCATCCAGAGGTGACGAGCAGCTTCGAAATCCCATACGCTGCATCTGCTGTGGAGATTGACGCTGAGGTTTTCTTGTAATGAAGGAGCATGTGCCGAGTCGCACGCAATATACATAGGGAATAGATTGAAAGATGAGCATTGTAGAGTAATGTGTTTTAATTTAAATATACTCTAGATCCCTCAAAAACAGCAGGATGCTGTACCAATGTGAAGTCTAGTTCCACTAACATATTAGTGAACTCTTTTAATAGAGCTGCTTTCTCTTATGAGCCCTTGCTTCAAATATTCCCGACTTGTGCCAAAGCAACTGACCACAACGCCAGTCATCCACGATGTTTTTGTACTGCACAACTTCAGAGTAGTAAAAAGACCTGCGAAGACTGTTGAAATGCAGGCATTAGCAACACCGAAGCGAACAATGAGCTCATCTTGGTCCAGCAGTCCATGTCTCAATTGGCATGACGGTCTCGCTTACACTGCACCCTTTGGTATGTTGGTATACGCACGACCAAAGAAAAAAGTTGACACCAGATTATTAGTGGAATACGAGATTGTTTCAGCAAATCCAGTGCTCACAGCGTGCTTATTTTACCGTCACCTCGAGCAACACGTCGCATTTCACACGTCTGCCTGTTTAGAATTTACGAACAGCGAGCCGACTCTAATCACAAAACAAACCTAGTATCCGCACGTTACCGGAAACATCCCCTTTTCAAAAGGCCAAACATAGCATAACTGAGCAATGAGCGGCAGATCCCCATCCAGGCAATACGACCTGATTATGAAGTTGTTGTTGGTCGGAGACTCCGGTGTTGGAAAGTCCTGTTTGTTGTTGAGATTCGTGGAAGACAAGTTCAACCCCTCCTTCATCACCACCATCGGTATTGACTTCAAGATCAGAACCATTGAAAGCAAGGGCAAGAGAATTAAGTTACAGGTCTGGGACACTGCTGGCCAAGAACGTTTCAGAACCATTACCACTGCCTACTACAGAGGTGCCATGGGTATTGTTTTGATTTACGACGTCACAGACTCCAGATCTTTCGAGAGCGTTGAGAACTGGTTCCTGACCGTGACCCAACACGCCAACGAAGACGCCCAGATCTTCCTTGTCGGTAACAAATGTGACGATGATGCCAACAGACAGGTTTCGAAGGAGGAGGGCCAGGAGTTGGCTGCCAAGTTGAACATTCCTTTCTTGGAGGCAAGTGCCAAGAGCAACGAGAACGTTGACTCCATCTTCTACGAGTTGGCTGGTATTATTCAGGAGAAGCACGTTGACGACGCCACCCCTTCCACCACCACTACTGGAATCAACGTTGCGCAAGGTGGTGACAGCGGTGTTAAGCAAAACTGTTGTTAGTTTCCTCTTCTTTTACGTCTATGATTATACTTGTGTATTACGTTTCATGCTGTAGATGAAGGATAGTAGAGAGTGTTGGTGGTATTTTGGTAGTAAGGATACTGTAAATGATACAAGAAATGTACAAAAGATACAGCGAAGAGGTTCAAGAGAGACAGATACAATATGTACAGATACAATATGTACAAGGTATTCAGATACAATATGTACAGATACAATATGTACAAGGTATTCAGATACAATATGTACAAGGTATTCAGATACTGTACAAGCTATACAGATACACAAAAGTTTTACAGATTGCCCACTGCCCGAAATCTTCAAAGCCTGGTCACCGAATATACACAGAAAACCCT
Source organism: Kodamaea restingae (assembly GCA_003707425.3). NCBI lineage: Eukaryota > Fungi > Ascomycota > Pichiomycetes > Serinales > Debaryomycetaceae > Kodamaea > Kodamaea restingae. The sequence continues at coordinate 407,493 of PPJA03000014.1, forward strand.
TAAAGATACTTATTGATGTAGGTAAAACATGCTATCGAGTAGTTAGAAGACTATACATGAGTGGTCCAATACAAGAAAGTGGCCATTTTTGTGAAAACTGACTTGATCGTATAGTTTGTTTATGCACGGCAAAGCCGCTCTAACAATTCTCCCGGCTATCTTGCTTCCCGCATTCCTCAACTGAAACTCTAATCGCGTTGCTTTATTCTATTAGCAACCTTGGTTCCTAAGCCTCCTTCTATCTCGTCTTCTCACTGCACCAACCTCCACGTAATACTACTAAACTTACTCCAAATCCAATATTCCTATATTTCACATCTATGCTAAATCTTCTTACCAAAGTAAACCCACTGGTCGTCCAAAGGCTTCTCCTCCAACTCTTCCCACACCTTCAAAGAGGCCATCTCGTTGGCCAAGTTCAACTCATCGTGAGCCTGGATAATAATTTCTTCAATCAAACCACCACCGATTTTGTTCTCGATGTTCTCGGTGATCTCCTCCTCCTCGACGATCTTCAATCTGTTCTTGGTCAATGCCTCCACAGACTGCTTGTAGATGGAGTCCGCAGGGAACTTGGTCTCCAAGACGTTCAAGGTACGCTTGTACAACGCGGTCAAAGCAGGTCTAGGGTTTGGGTGCTGATAAAGACCAGTGATACCAGTTGGGTAACCAGAAGCAGCCTTGACAAGGATACCCTCTGTTTGCTTCAACACTCTAGTGAATCTCATCTTTGTTGAAATATTATATTCTGTGTATTTGGTTGGTCCAAATTTTTTCTACCTAAAATGTCGTGGTAATGTCGTGGATTATACAGACGGCCGTATATCTCAGAGTTTGCATCGAAGATAGCATTGAGTTTGTGAGGTTAGATGTTGTAAAAGTGGCAATTCATGGGAAGAGAAAGCTTTCAAATGTGTGGCGATATAGCTGCGGCTGCCCTGATCGGTTCATGTACCTAAGTGGTCACCCAATCCTAAAGTGAATGTGAACACTTGCTAACACAATCCAACGCTAATGTAACACCAAAGCCAACTAAGCTTGCTAATCTTGTTGATACAAAAGGCTAAATCAATGTAAACACTGTTAAGCCTAAAAACAGTGTAACCTTCGCACCCACGTCCGTAATTACACAAGTTTGTACAATGCGGTCACTGGTATTTCTTGATACCAATGCCAGATAACGTCAATTCAAACTATTAAGTACGCTCAACAAATATTTAGAAATCACCATCATCAAATCCCTGATCATAACCATTGTCGTAGCCTTGGTCATAACCCTGCTCGTAGCCCTCGTTTCTCTCGTGCTCTTCAAATCCCTCAATGGCTTGTCCTAATAACATACCACCCAACAAACCTCCACCCACACCCATGGCCATTTTAGCGCCACTGCTCATACCCTGACGCTGTGGTTGCTGGTAGCTTTGCTGAGGTGGGTAGCCGCCGTAACCCTGCGGTGGACCCTGCTGGTAGTAGCCTCCCTGAGGTGGGTAACCTCCGTAACCCTGTTGGGGTGGATATCCACCATAGCCCTGTGGAGGTGGGCCCTGCTGGTAGTAACCCCCTTGTGGTGGATATCCTCCACCATAGCCTTGCTGCTGGTAGCTGCGAGATTGCTGTGGAGGCGCATTGCCTCCCCTGGTGTCACTGCGTGGCAGCTCGTTGTAGGCTGGTGGTGGCGCGCTTGGCCTGCTGTGATCGGTGCCCCAGGTGGTACCTTTTGGTTCTTCCCATTGTGACTTTTTGGTGTCCAAATCTACATAGAACCAGGTCTTGTATTTTTCATCCCATTTCGCCAACCATCCGCTTGGGACTTTTGGCTCGTTGTTTGGGTCGTTTTTACTCATATGTGGTTTACAAAAATTGCCAACAGCGATATTTATAGTCCAAGAAAATCGCTCATTTGCAGTCACGAGGAAAGAGAGCAATTCGGCTGTGGGAAGGGTGCGCCAAAATTCCGACACCGAGTGGCAAAAATGACAAGTGACGCTACTTGATACTAGAATCCAGTGTATTGCAATGAACGGTGTGGATGGTCCACCATCTTATAGGGGCTTGGAGATAAGCCAAGCGAATAATCTAGTATGACATCATTTCATGTGACACAATCTACTAGGTTTTCCATCAAGGATATCTGGGGTGGGTGATCAATGGGGCGTAAATACAATGTGATTAGAATCGAACATCGATAAGCGAAAGCCGAAGGATCTAATCAAACTAGCTTATTTATAGGATCATACTTTTGTTGATTTTGTGTAATTTCCTCAATACGAATTTATTGGGGTAGATGGGTTCTAAAGTATATCAGAGGGACTCATCAGTGGCGCGTGTTGATGACTGTTCAGCAGGATGTCACAGTTAATTAAGTAAGTTGTTGAGTAGGATATCATAGTTAATTAGATAAGCTGTTCAGTAGGATATCACATTTCATTAAATAAGCTGTTCAGTAGGATATCACAGGTAATTAAATAAGCTGTTCAGCGACTTAGAACTCTTTACCAAGGTCATAATTTTTAGTCCATTATCGGTTTGCGTGCAGATGTACGGTCCTTTTATACTCGAGTACATTGTCCTCTTATACTAGAGTACATTTTGTATCCATTTTAGTACTTATTTTATTTTCCTATATCAGGCATGTCTTTTGCGTTCCCCCTACTTAACTCTTTTTCTCAATCTCGGGAAAGATCTCTTCCAAGATCTCATCAAAGAGTTCGAAAATCAAGTGTTTATTCAAATAGTCGTTCTGAATCATACCAAATAAGTGCGACGCAGCGTACCGAGTATTGGACAAACTAAAAATCTTGGAACATGTTTCAGACATAAAGATCTGTAGCAACACGAGTGCTTCTTGCTGAGTCGAGTTCTGCTGCTCGGTGGTTCGTACAAGTGGCGGATCCTTGAACCTTCCTCCTGGGAAGACGATGTCCTTGGCGAGTGCCAACACACGGAGAATAGAGTCTTGTGACTGTGTGTGTACCTTGATCTGCTCAGTGATCTTCTTCTCGATAGTGGTTCCAAAAACTTGTTGGAGGATGACCACCAAAGCCTTACCCCTTAGCCAGTTCTTGGTGCCGCGAAGACGGAAAACTGAAATTATGAGATCGCAAATCGGCTTTACAAACGGCTCTTTGGGGGCATGCATGGTCAGATTTCCAGAATCGTCGTACTGTTTCAATTCACGCTGCATGTCTCGTAATGTTTCGTCGTCGTACGATTCTTGCCGCAGAGTGGTAGGTTCTGAAATAGTGCCTCCAAATTTGTTTGAGATTCCCGTGTAAAGCTTGTTTGCAACAAGCTCAATGTTGTTCCTCGGGCGTATGTCGACCTCAAGGTTCTCCTCAAAAGGTTGGTTTTTGCGGAGATTAAAATTCTCCAGCGACAAGAACGAACGGAACGCCTTGTTAGAGCAGACTTCGGGAATTAGGATCAACTGCTGCAAATAATCCTGCAAGGCTGTTTTCCGCAATTCAAGCATCTGCCTCTGCTGGATTTTGAGCACGCTCATGGTCGTGGTCCTTTTCGGAAACTTGAGGTGGCTCACCTGCTCCGGGTACCAGTGCTTCAAGTACTGATGTAGAGTAAAGAATTGACTGAAACGGCGCGCAACGATCCATCCTGCAGAAACAGTGCCACCCGGAGCCAACTTTTGTAACTCAACAATGTATAAAATAAACTCTTGGCCACCCTCGCTCCCACTGATGTACGACTGAATGCTTACCCTCGATTTGCCATACAAGGAATTGTCATTTTCTTGGACAATGTACTGCTGGTGCTGCAAATTTTTGATGTTGATCTCGCGGTCGAGAGATAGTTTGGATTTTTTCAAGATCTTTAATTCCATGGTATTGTTTGTGAGCTCGGCCTTTCTGATTAAGGGCTGTAGAACACGCTGCTGTTCTTGTAACTTTGCAATTTCAGAGCTCAATTTCGAGATTTCCTCTGCGAGCGAAAGATTACCCGGGGCGGCCATGAATAACTGTGGGTCTTCAAGAGTAGACGCAGTCATGTTCTCACTCAACTCATCTTCAGAACCCACGCGGTAGGAGTCCTCACTGAGGGATTCGCTGTCAGACCCATAGTCATAGGATATATCGTCAAACAACCGTGAGTTTCTGTCTCCCCCCAAGTTGGAACTACTTTCGCGGGTATCTCCAAACAAGCTCAGAGAGTCGCCGAACAAGTCTTTCTTGGTCCCAGTCAGTACCTCCAGACTGTCTGCTGTGTTGCGACTAGCACGGAGCGACATGGAACTTTTCTTCTTGTCCAAATTCTCGCGCGAGGGGTTCTGCATGATTTGGTTGAATGCATTCTCCACAGCTTCCAAGATCTCTGGGCTGATGACTTCTACACCAGGTTCGCTGATGTCGAGTTCCCGCTTTGTTGAGCCCACCTTCACGAACCGGCTGAATGCCAGCGACTTCTTGAACTCGGCAAAGTCTTCAACCAGCATTTGATCGTATACGTCCCTCTGTAAGCTCAATAGCGCCTTCCTTGCAGCCTGGTACGTGACGATTTTAGAGTGCGAATTTGAAAACGAGTCAAACAACTTCCCCACCAAGGCTTTTTTCACAGGATCCACTGTGATTGCGGACCCCGGAGCACAGAGCATATGATAAATCTGTTTGATGTCTTCCACATCAGAAAATTCTAACAGAAGATTGATGTCGCCCTCGTCATCCTCATCCTCTTCTAGTGGAGCTCTGATTTTGTCAACTGCCCTCCAAAATTCGAGGAGCTCGGTCCGGTTTTTGGAGTCTAAGAACTCGGCAAAGATCTTAGATGTCGACTCGTGGTTGAGAATGTCTTGGAGCTGAAGACTTTCAATTGTAGCACGTTCCGACAGCACTATCGTGGCCATTCTTTTGTTTGCAGCCTGCTTCAAAAGTCGTAGGTTCGCTGCAACATACACAGATGATGTCGCCTTCAACTGCACACCAATATACAGCAACACCTGCTCAAGGTCTTTTGTGGAAGTGAAAGTCTGGAATGACAGAACTAAAGCTTGCACCTGCTTGGCGTCTGTTTGTTCCGTGACCATGTACTTCAGGGTACTAACGGCGCCCAGAGTGTGCTGCTCTAGGGCAGCGATTAACTGTTCCACCTGAACCCTATGCTTCAAATTATCACCAATTAGCTTTATAATCATTAAGTTGTAAAAGTCGCTTTCTCCCAACATCAGAAACACGTTTGTAAGGATGGTGCAGGCCAAAATCTCCGTGACTAGTGTCACGACGATCTCGCTGGAGCGCTCGCCGGACGAAAGCAAAAGCGGCAAAAACTGCGAGACCTTTGACCGCAAGTACTTCTTCTCGTTGAAGCTTCGTTCGGAGTTCTTAATGGTGACACCGCGGTGAATTCTGCCCTTGTTGTAAAGTTTGGCGACCGCAACATGGTGGTCTTTAGAGCCTGCTCTATCCTGACTCGCGAGCTCCTCAGCCTTCAAGTAGGCTCTGAAATGATCGTGAACAAGAGGAACTATTTTTAAGGCAACCATATTGGCAATGTCAACATGCTGCAATCGCAGAACAAGGCTCCGTATGACTTGGTGGAACTCGACGCGAATGTCGTCCTCTAATACCGTTGACTTTGAGATATGGCAGAACCACAGATCAATGAAGTTTCGCACAATTAGTGTGATAAATTCGTTTAAGCACTCAGATATCTCTACCGCTGCTGGGAATATCGGCCCCTTGGATTGTTGCGCGTGAGCGGTCAATTGGCGGTCCAATTCCGCCATTCCGTGTTGTGTGAACTTGAAGCGTCGCAGCTTTATCCCATCACATAGCGGGGGTTGAGTTCTCAGGTCATGGAACACAACAATGTACGCTATAACGCACCCACAGGCAAAAAAACCCGCTGACGACGATAGAAAAAGGGTCATCAATGGCCTCGAGAATATGTTCAGCGTGGAAACCATTACTGCAAATATGACTAGGCACCCTGCTGTGCGCAAGTCGAAGCCCCCGTGCCTCGATCTCAGGACATGATGTGTCCATCCCTTGGTCAGTGCCATTCAGTGGATTTACATAAACAACTAAACGATTTTCAGTCACGTGTTTTATTCTATATCTATAAGTGCACTAACCCTGTTTTTTCAAGGATTTGTCTTTCAAGATCTTGCTTGAAATGTCTTTCACCTTTGGCTTCTTCTCCTTTGTTTTCTTTGTAATCTTGAGATTTGTATCTATGGATTTGTCTTTAGTTTGTTTGATTGCTTTGGTTTTCTTGTCCTTCTTGTCCTTCTTCTCGTTCTTCTCGTTCTTCTCGTTCTTCTCGTTCTTCTCGTTCTTCTCGTTCTTCTCGTTCTTCTCGTTCTTCTCGTTCTTCTCGTTCTTCTCGTTCTTCTCCTTCTTCTCCTTCTTCTCCTTCTTCTCCTTCTTCTCCTTCTTGTCCTTCTTGTCCTTCTTGTCCTTCTTGTCCTTCTTGTCCTTCTTGTCCTTCTTGTCCTTCTTGTCCTTCTTGTCCTTCTTGTCCTTCTTGTCCTTCTTCTCCTTCTTCTCCTTCTTCTCCTTCTTCTCCTTCTTCTCCTTCTCCTTCTCATTTGCCTGCTTAATCGTCTCGGTGATTTGGTCAACCACCTTTGAAGCATCAATCTTAATCAGCTTTTCCTTGGTATGAGACGTCTTCCCCACTGTCCCTGCCAATCCTTTGCCCTTCACAAACATCCTGTACAAAGGAGACGTAGCTTTGCGAACATCTGATATTATCTTATCTTTGTTTTGCGATACAGAAACTCCATCGGCAGAGTGGTTCACGTCCAAGTTACTGAGCTGCGAGTCAAACATCTTTTCCCACCACATGTCAGCATCGTTACCACCATGGCCCAATCCCTTGGTATCCTTCTTATGCTTGACAAGAATCGGCTTTACCAAGCCTCCGCTCAGGAGTGCTTGCCCTTCTTTCCACCCGTAGGACTGCAAGTACTGGTTGGCATCCATCGCGATGATGTAAAAAATCAATCTGATTACCACAAAAGTGATTTATGAAATAGGTTAAGACGAAGGCAAATAGAAATATAACTGCAAATCAACAAGCTGATTCTCACTTCAAGGGAACAGATCGACAAGTATATATCAAGAGAAGGATCAACGACTGGAGAAGAGTAAGTAATATTGACTTGGAGAACGAATAACATCTACTACAAGAGACGTGTACCATCTACAAGAGCCGAGTTACTACAAGAGAACGAGTACAACTAACAGACTAAGAGTAGTTCCAACTCCAGAAGAACTACATCATCTACTATAGCAACACCTACTGACTTCAGCTGCAACTCTCCCGTAACAACAACTACAACATGAGTGTTGTGCTGGAAGAAGTCAACACTTTGGAATCTGCCTTGCAAGAAAATCCGTTTCTTATTTCCAGCTACGACCGATTGATATCATTGCTCCGCATTAGTGACGACTATACCGGTGTAGCAGACACATTCAAGCGCAAGGCAGGACTCATCTCCCTCTCAAAAACAGAAATACAACAATGGAGAAACGATATAGAGAGACTTTCTGGAACAGAACATTATCAGCAGGAGGTCGAAAATCTCTGGAGTGTTGTAACTCAAGATTATCCCTCGGTGGAGTACTGGTTGGAGAGGCTCGAGGCGTTTCAGAAGTTCAAAAATCCCCAAGACTTCGAATTGGAGATCCAGCTTGCACTTCAGCTCGTGCTGGCGGATTTTAAACATGGCCACAGAATCTGGGAATTTATCACGCAATCACTAACAGACCCTGGGCAACAATTGGATGCTTACATGGCTCGCATAGCGATCCCGCATGCAAAACTTGACGACACATTCGCTGCACTCTCCTCGTATGTGTCTGAGAACTTCAAGGAAGAGTATGACGAGGTTATGAGAAAGGCCAGCAGGATACACTCGCAGACACAGAAGCGCCAGAGGTACATTGAACCATATGAAATCAAATTACTGGAGCACGAATCTAAAGAGACCTGGATAGAGTATTTACAGAGCATGGCCAAGTTCTCGACATCAGAAAACTTCCAGCAGGTGGAAACTCTTTTTGCACGATTTGTTTGTGAAAACACGCTTGCAGTGAGTGACGCCATACACGTGTGGCTTGCATATTTGGATGCGGTATCAAAGGTAGATCGAGAACTCTTGGAGACCAATTTGATGCTTTTTGTCAAGGTATATCCTTTCAATTGCACCGTATATGCTACGTTTATGCGGTACGTTGCATTGCTTCCAGATAAGGCTGACGTTTTTGACATGATATCCACGCGCATGGATCTTTCTAAAGTACTCGAGCGGGCCACCTATACCGACTGGAAAATGGCTGTCACTACTTTGTTGTCGGAAAGATATAAATTGGTTCTTGGTGGAGATACTACGATGATGAAGACGCTATTGACCGATCTCACGGTTTATTTTGAGGAGGCACTAGAACGTGCCGATAACTTGGACAACAGCGTCGAGAAGCTCTGCATCCGCACATTTGGGGCCTTGGGCGAGACTAAAATGGCTCAGGAAATGCTAGTCCTGCTTCTTGGGAAGTTCAATACTAGGGCACACTTGTGGATCTTTGCATATCACTTTTTCGCCGCAAACAACCTTGATCAGCGCGAGGTCTTCGAGAATAGCGAAGAGTTCTTGCCACACATGGATTATCCTAGCTTGCTCGCGGAAGAGTGGTTGCAGTATGAGCAGTTGAATGGTACGGTGGATGATATAAACGGTGTTTTGAATGCTATAGGGAGGTTACCATCACATCACACCCCAAACCCAGAGCCGAAGACGCTGAAGACCCAGCCAGAACCACTGCTAAAGCCATCGAACCAGAAAACACAGAGTGCTTTGCCTACAAGATCTAGAGAAACTTACTCTGTCAAGGTGCTGAACATTCCGCTGCAATCTAACAAGGCCGATATTGAGGACTTTTTCCATGATTGTGGAACTGTAGTCAGTGTCAACTTCTTTGCCGTTGGGCCCAATAAGCTGGCCACGGTGGAGTTTGGAAGCGAGAAGGAGATGCTCTCGGCACTTACTAAAACCGGTAAGATTTTGGAACACAATCGCGTTGTTGTTGAGCGGCACTTAGATGCGACGTTATTTGTCTCAAACTACCCCCCAAGTTTGCTTCCAGGTGACATCGAGCAGATGTTTGCGGAGTTTGGAACTGTCGTCGATGTGAGGTTCCCCCACCAGCGCACAGCTGCAAAAACGCGCCGCTTCTGTTACGTCGAGTTTGAGTCTTCAATGCTGGCCGCCAATGCCATAACAGCTTTGCATGGAAAGGAACTCAAAGACAAGGTCACGGAAAAACTCTACAATATGAAGGTGGCAGTTTCACAGCCTGTGGTGAAAGAAGACAGACATGTTCCTATGGCTGAAAGAAAGTTGCGAGTTGTAAATTTGCCTAGAGAGTACGATGAGCAGGCGATTTGCGATGTGTTTGAAGATGCAGAACAGGTGGTGATTCCCGAGTCCAGGAAAAAACGTCCCCCAGGCCATCACAATGATGGTGTGGCTGTGCTTCTTTTCCCAACAATCGAACTTGCAAAAGTTGCTCTTGCAAAGAATGGACTTTTAATTGCCGATCACACTTTGGAAGTGTCCTGGCAGCGTCAAGAACATCCTCACGGCTTCACTGATGCGTGCACGATTGGGTTGTTGAAAGTTGATGAGACACTCACCTCCGACCAGATCAAAGCTCTTCTCAACGAGAAGGTGGGTGATACCAAGCATGTTGAGATATACCCAGCCCATAAAGCTGCACTTGTGGAATTTGTAAAGGCCGCAGATGCAGGCCGTGCATCTTTGATCTTGCAGGGCACTCAGTTGGGGGAGAATACTGTTGAGGCCGTTTCAAAAGGAGAGGTAAAAAAGCTACTTGCAGATTCATCGCAAAACGATCGACGCTATAATAAAGAGAGGTTCAAACAGAGTAATGCTGTTTCAAGTTCTTCAAAAAATAGCGCCACAGGTATTACTCAAGACCAAATCACTTCTAGCCTTCCTTCTGCTAAAAAGAATCCCGAGCCAGCTCAAGGATCTACAGGTGCTGACACACATCAGGTAAACTCCCCTGCAAAGCGTCTCATGGTGCCAGCTTCTGTTGCACGCAAGAGGAGGAAATAATTTGCAGCCGTTTGAGCCGCGCACGACACATTTTTATCTGAAAATTTTCGTATGTAGAATTTAGTCATAAAAGCTCCAATCATGAGTGCTGCACCACAGAACACAGCGCGTAGGGATGCTTTAGTTGAGATCGAAAAGAAGTATCAGAAGGTTTGGGCCGATGAGAAGGCATTTGAGGTGAATGCGCCCTCTTTCGAAGAGGCTCCTTTTGGAACCGACCCTGAAGAGTTGAGACGCAAGTACCCAAAGCACTTTGCTACTATGGCTTACCCATACATGAATGGTGTTTTGCACGCTGGTCACTCTTTCACTTTGTCCAAGGTCGAGTTCGCCACTGGTTTCGAGAGAATGTTGGGCAGAAGAGCATTGTTCCCATTGGGTTTCCACTGTACTGGTATGCCAATTAAGGCAGCCGCCGACAAGATCAAGAGAGAGTTGGAGCAATTTGGTCCTGACTTTGTTGTCCCTGAGGAAGAGGAGGAGGAGGCACCTGCTGCTGCTCCAGAAGCCAAGAAGAGAGAGGACGTCACCAAGTTCACTGCAAAGAAGTCTAAGGCTGTGGCAAAGCAGGGTAGAGGTAAGTACCAGTTTGAGATTATGTTGCAGTTGGGAATTTCCAAGGAAGAGGTTGTCAAGTTTGCTGACCCAGACTACTGGTTGCACTACTTTCCTGAGTTGGTTCAGCGCCATGTTACCGACTTTGGTGGTAGAGTCGACTGGAGACGTTCCATGGTCACCACCGACGCAAACTTGTACTATGATGCTTTTGTTAGATGGCAGATCAACAGATTGAGAGACTGTGGAAAGATCAAGTTCGGTGAGAGATACACCATCTTCTCCGAGAAGGACGGTCAGGCTTGTTTGGACCATGACAGACAATCTGGTGAGGGTGTTAACCCACAGGAGTACACTGGTATCAAGATCAAGGTCACCGAGTTTGCTGAGGCTGCTCAGAAAGTCCTTGGTGATGCGAAGTTTGACTTTGGCTCTAAGCAGGTGTTCCTTGTTGCTGCTACCTTGAGACCAGAAACCATGTACGGCCAGACTTGTTGTTTCGTTTCGCCTAAGATCGACTATGGTTTGTTTGATGCCGGCAATGGCGAGTACTTTATCACCACCGAGCGTGCATTCAAGAACATGTCTTTCCAGAACTTGACTCCTAAGAGAGGTGAGTACACCCCAGTTGTGACCATCAACGGTAAGGACTTGATTGGATCCAAGATCCACGCACCTTTGGCTATTCACAAGGAGTTGCGCGTCTTGCCTATGGAGACCGTTTTGGCTTCGAAGGGAACTGGAGTTGTCACCTGTGTTCCGTCTGACTCGCCAGATGACTTTGTCACCACCAGAGACTTGGCCAACAAGCCAGAGTACTACAACATCAACAAGGAGTGGGTTCAAGAGGACATCTTGCCTATCATTAAGACCGAGAAGTACGGTGATAAGTGTGCCGAGTTCTTGGTCAACGACATGAAGATCCAGTCTCCTAAGGACACCGTCCAGTTGGCCCTCGCTAAGGAGGCTGCCTACAAGGAGGGTTTCTACAACGGTGTCATGGTTTACGGTAAGTACACCGGTGACAAGGTCGAGGAGGCCAAGCCAAAGGTCAAGGCTGACTTGATTGCTTCTGGCGATGCCTTCGTCTACAACGAGCCAGAGGGACTTGTCATTTCCAGATCAGGTGACGAGTGTGTCGTTTCCTTGGAGGACCAGTGGTACATCGACTACGGTGAAGAGGTGTGGAAGGGACAGGCCTTGGAGTGCTTGGCCAGCATGCAGACCTACTGTAAGGAAACCAGAAACGGTTTCGAGGGTGTCTTGGACTGGTTGAAGAACTGGGCTGTTACCAGAAACTTCGGTTTGGGTACCAGATTGCCATGGGACAAGAAGTACTTGGTTGAGTCCTTGTCTGACTCTACCGTATACATGGCTTACTACACTATCTCGCACTTCTTGCACTCGGACTACTACGGTTTGAAGGCCGGTTTGTTCGACATCAAGCCTGAGCAGATGACTGACGAGGTCTTCGACTACATCTTCTGCCGTCGTGACAATGTCGAGTCGTCGATTCCTGTCGAGCAGTTGCACAAGATGAGAAGAGAGTTTGAATACTTCTACCCATTGGACTGCCGTATTTCCGGAAAGGACTTGATTCCAAACCACTTGACCTTCTTCATCTACACCCACGTGGCATTATTCCCTAAACAGTTCTGGCCTCAGGGTATCAGAGCCAACGGTCACTTGTTGTTGAACAACGCCAAGATGTCAAAGTCCACCGGTAACTTTATGACTTTGGAACAGATTGTGGAGAAGTTCGGTGCTGATGCTTCCAGAATTGCCATGGCCGATGCCGGTGATACCGTTGAGGATGCCAACTTCGAGGAGTCCAGTGCCAACGCTGCTATCTTGCGTTTGACCACCTTGAAGGAGTGGTGTGAGGATGTCGTTAAGAACCAGGACAACTTGAGAACCGGCGACTTCTCGTACTTTGACGAGGCTTTCGAGAACGAGATGAACGCTCTTATCGAGGAGGCCTACGAGCAGTATGCTCAGACCAACTACAAGAACGCCTTGAAGGCCGGTTTGTTCGACTTCCAGACTGCCAGAGACTACTACAGAGACTCTGTGTCTTCTACCAATGGTATGCATAAGGACTTGATCTTGAAGTACGTCGAGGTCCAGGCCTTGTTGTTGGCTCCAGTCGCACCGCACTTTGCTGAGTACATCTACAGAGACATCTTGGGTAACAAGGGCTCTGTGCAAAACACCAGCTTCCCACGTGCCTCCAAGCCTATTTCCAAGACCTTGACCGACTCTCTTCAGTACGTGAGAGACTTGGCCAGATCCATCCGTGAGGCTGAGGCCAACGTCTTGAAGAAGAAGAAGGGAGGTAAGCCTTCCGACGTCGATGTCACCAAACCTGCCAAGTTGACCTTGTACGTCTCAAACTCCTTCCCTCAGTGGCAGGACAACTATATCGAGTTGGTCAGAGAGTTGTTTGAGCTGCAGTCCTTGGACAACAACAAGATTGTTAAGGAGCGTGTGGGCAAGGATATGAAGCGTGCCATGCCTTTCATTTCTTTGTTGAAGCAGAGATTGGCCAGAGAGGACCCAGAGACTGTCTTCAACAGAAAGTTGACCTTCAACGAGGTTGATGTGATCAAGCAGGTCACTTCCAACATTGAGAAGGCCACATACTCGATCGAGATCAAGGACGTTGAGATCATCTCATTTGACAACGGTGCAAAGAAGGGCGTGAATATTCTCACTGGCGAGGATGTGGAGATCACTTTGACTGGTAAGATTGTCGACTCTGCCATTCCAGGTGAGCCAGGTGTGATGATCAACAACCTTTAAGGAATTTGGTCTCAACAGACTTGGTTAAATCACGAAATGTGCGTGGATAATTGCAGGACTTGACGAAGTCAATTGTATAAATTTCGTCTATGACATTAATGTGCTAGTCTTTGAATGATGTAGAAAGTAGTAGTATTGGGTTGATTATATACTTTCACTCATGGATACTTAATCTCATAGCAGGTGCAAACCTTTTCTGATTCTATGGCTGCAAAAGTTTATATTGACTGCGAAAAGATATCACAGATTATATGTTGGCACCCATGGCCATTGCTTAACTGAGCATTTATTCAACCTCTGATACCTATATGATCACATTTGTATGTTAGGAAAGGGAAAACTGCCACACTTGTGAAATTATGCACTTATGTATTCAACAACGACATTACTACACTTATTTCTTCTCATTTAAAGTAAGCCCACTTGTTACAACATTCGATGCACTAGGTGTATTCCGACCGCCCTCGGAATCCCTGTATATCAAGAAAGAGAAATCAGAAATGCTAGATATTCTCCCTGAATTGGTACCTTGATTGAGTCATATTTTATTGTTTATATTATAGTGTTTTTCCTTACCATGCTAATCATTCCTGGTAGTGACACTAAAGTTTGGCTCTACTCTTGATTGCCTTAACCCACGTACTTCTTCATATCAACCCAAATTATCGCACACTCAACTAAGGCTTATCAACGAGTTTTAGTTATTTGTCAAAACTTACATAAGACCCTGAACCCAAGAACAACAAAGAAAAATTTTCTATACGGAGAACACGACAGCTAGCACAACCCCAGGTTTCAAACCAAGTACAGAAGAATCAATACCGTCTTTGCGGCAGATACATCAGGAAGAACATCGGCTTCCAAAACCATGTCGTTCAATATACCTCCAAAATTCCCTTTGAGGGAAGTACCCTCTCAGTACGACTACAAGCTTGTTAACCCCACGGGTAAGTTGAGTGATGTGTGGTTACAAAAGGAGTACCAAAAGCTCCTGATCAAAAGTAACTCCACAAGCTCAGACTCATCCGAATTATCCACATGCCGCGAGTCTCGTAAACGAATTCGCAACGGCGGCAGCACTGAGGAGCTTCAAAACAACGAAGACGCTACAATCGCTGATATGGATGCTGACCAAGATAATGAGTCTCCTATTCAGGTGGCGCTTTCAGCCCAGACTCATGTACAAGGACCCATGGATGTGGACTCGCATGTCGGCGGAACTGTGTTGCACCCGCCCAAACGCAGGCTCACCGAGCAATACAACACTGTGGCAGAACAATCACAGCAGATGATAACCATTCCGGTTGTCCAGCCTATAAGCACACGCCCACAGATGACGCCTACCTCTTCAGCACCAGTTGCTGCGGGTGCGTTTGATAGACCACGGACACCGAACGCTTTCAATTCTCCTACTCATACACCAATATCTTACGAGGAAGACACACTTGGGCAAGCCCAACAGCTTCCACTCCCATCGCCCTCGGCGTCCCCAATTCAGGAGGCCAAGGATCTCTCCCCGAGATGGCCGATTCAAGAGCACATGAAGATGCCGGCATCGCAAGAAGAACTCATAAATATGATGTGCAATTTATCGCTCTGCCTCAATGAGCGCAACCAAAACCATCTCATTTTTCGTTTGTTGCAGAACGTCAACCGCTCGCTGTTGCTGACCTTCAACTGCCTTATTCAGGGCAACTTGAAGCGCGACTTGATCAGCAATTTGCCTTTGGAACTCACAAACAAAATCTTACTATACTTGGACTACAAGACTTTGATCTCGTTATCGCTCACATGCAAGAACTGGTTCAAGATTGTGAACAGCCCCGCCTTGTGGACCCAACTTCTCAAGACAGACAAGCTAATCACAGACAACGAAACCATCGAGCGTGAATTAGCCGACCCCTCTCAGCTCATGAGGGAATGGAGCACCTTAAAAACCAACATCAATCTGGCACAGGTCTTGTACAAGAAAAGGTGCATAATCGTCAACAGATGGATGGACCCCACATACGAGCCCAAGCGCATAACTGTGGCCGGTCACGGCAGCAAGGTAGTCACCTGCTTACAACACGATGATGACAAGATCGTCACGGGAGTGGATGACAAACTAATCAACATATACAGCACCAAGACTGGAAAACTTTTGAAGGTATTGGAGGGTCACGAGGGTGGTGTGTGGGCTATGAAGTATACGGGAAACACATTGGTCACTGGATCGACCGATAGAACAGTTCGTATCTGGAATATGAAGACGGGAAGGTGTACCCACATCTTCAGAGCCCACACGTCCACGATCCGTTGTTTGGACATCATGCACCCAACAGTTATTGGCCAGACCGTTGACGGCGAAGACATCATATTCCCAGAGTACCCTCTTTTGGTGACCGGGTCCAGAGACCACAATTTGCATGTGTGGAGGTTGCCATTAGCCTCAGAAGATGACGACATCGAAGACACCACTGCCCCATTCGATAGCAGTGAGGTTGACAACCCTTTCTTAATCGCTGTGTTATCTGGGCACACGCAATCCGTCCGTTCTGTGTGTGGTTACGGTAACATCATTATATCCGGCTCCTACGATTCCACTGTACGTGTTTGGGATTTGTTAGACAGGGGAAACTGCAAGTATGTTCTCCGCGGCCATAATGACCGTGTATATTCTACAGCCATGGACTTCAAGCTGAAAACTTGTTTTTCAGCGCTGATGGATTGCAACGTCAACATCTGGAACTTTGAGACGGGTAAGTTGCTCAACACACTTGAGGGGCACACTTCACTTGTTGGGCTCTTAGTGTTAGTTGACGATGTTCTTGTTTCAGCGGCAGCTGATATGTCTTTGCGCATTTGGAATCCACACACCGGCGAGAGCCATTCAAAATTAGAAGGCCACATGGCAGCCATCACATGCTTTGAGCATGATGGCTTGCGTGTTGTGAGCGGTAGTGAACGTATGCTCAAGTTGTGGGACGTCAAGAAAGGAAAGTTTGCGCGCGACCTTCTTTCAGATGTCACGGGTGGAGTCTGGCAGGTCAGAATTGACTACAAGCGTTGTGTAGCAGCGGTTCAACGCTACACCGATGATGACTTAGACGAAACATTCATTGAAATCTTGGATTTCAGTGAGCCCCCTAAACAGATTGAGGGCATGTCTCATGATTAGCAGGTATCGAAATGATTTTTAGTGATGCATTGTAGCAGCGGCACTGGGGTAGTTCTTTCAAGGTGCAAACACTTTTAAAATCAAAAAAGCCAAAAGTTAATGGCTTTCCTTTTCAAGTACTTTTCTACCTACCTACGCTACCGGTGAATGTAAATTATGTGGACTCGACTCTCTAGATCAGTTCTTTTCCGTTAGATCTCGTTAGATGAGCAGATGCAAATTTTAATGGTGATTTTCCTTTTCTTTCTACAAAGGCAGCCAAGATTCTATAAACCTCCAAAATCTTATGGAAGCTTGATAGAATAATAAGCGGAAGGTGCCGTAGAATAGGTTTTTCTGTATAACACAATGAAGTTAACCTTAAGTTAGCACAATCTCCAAGTTTCCTTACTCTTCAGTTTCTTATGCTAGGCCACTTCTTATGCTCCATTTCTACCATTTACTCTTTACTTTGCACAACACTTTGACAACTTCATTCACTAATCTTCACTTGGCGATGATTTCCTTTTTTTCCGCAACACACTGTTCTTCTGTTTACACCGTACTGGTGTGTTCGTAGATAGTATAAAAAGAAACATCATTGTCTAAGGGCTTTCAACTCGTTCCAACTCCAATTGTTCTCCTTTTTACACGACCGTTACAGTCGAGAATTTAGTATGAATCTCATTCAGCAAGTTCTCAGGTGAACTGTGCTCCGCGTAGTTTCGGTTCGCTCATCCTAAGTCTGGGATTCCGCCTATGTTATGCAATAACCCCCCACCCTTTTCCTGTTCAACCATCTATCAAGTACAACTTGCGCAACTTCTTGAAGCGGTCAGATGTGTCTGCTGGCTCAGGGTCAGTTTTCCTCTTGTGGGAACTCGATGTTGTATGCTCCTGTATATACTCGCCATTTGGTCCAATGTTAGACTCTGAGTGCTTCACAAACCATACCAAGTAGTCAGTGTACTGTATAGGCTCCGTCGAAAACATGTTGCTACGAGCACAGCACCACTGCTTGTGCTCTGCAAAAGGATCGTGCATTGTATCGGTCTCTGCTCTAATTGATGAAACTTTTAGCTTACAGGGCGTAAGTATGTTCGACATTGACACGTCCACATCGTCGGCACATTGGTCCTTGTTGAAAAACACGCGCTTGTTGCACATGCTGCACACCATTAAAACAGTGAGGTGGTTCAGAAATGCTTGCACCTTGAGGGACCAGCCCAATAATGCAAGCCTGTAGAACCAGGGCAGTGTTTTCGCTAATAGTCGAGAAACATTCTCCTTATTTTCATTCAAGTAGCGGTGAAGTAGCCATTTGTTTGACATCTTGATAAAGTCTTCATCAACAGGGGACTTTATAAACTCCGTCATAAAGTTCGAGGCGAACTCATCCAAAACAAGCGAGTTATCCACAAGAGCCTTCAAATTCTTTAGGTAAACTCTCATCATAACCTCATTCGTGGTATCGAGGTAGGGCCTCAAGTAGTATACTCCTTCAAGCGGACTCACGAAATCTCTCCATGGACATGCCTTTGTATGTGCGTCAGTTGTGACGAGCTGTAAATACTTGGTCTTCAAAACATTCTCAAACTCCATTTGACTCGATCCATCATCATCAATTCCAGTTCTGTACAAGCTATCGAACTTGAGCAAAAGCTGTCGCAGGCAGCTCGTGCATATCAACTTGTTCATGAGTGCTGTTGCGAAAGATGCACACTTCCAGCCATTCCTAGCACAGGTCATCTCATTGAGGTCGTTCTCTGTGTCCGATTGTGCAGGTACTCGCCAGTTGAGAGGAGTGAAGGTTCTGAGGCGAGACATGAGCCCGTCGTGACTGAAGGGATCAATGTGACTACCATGCTGCATGGCCGATTGCTTGGGCGTACGGTGGACAGTCCTAGCCTTGACTTTCTTGAAGTACTGTATATCTGGGTGCTGAGCAGAGGCACGATCTACTTTCACAAATGACCGATGCGATGTTTGAGACAAAACTTCTGAACACCGCTGTAGAAGCTTTTCTGTGAGACCACATTCTTCGGCCACAGGGGCAATTTTATCCCCTTTTATCATTATGCTAGGCTTTAGATCAATGTGGCTGCCGAAGATAAAGTGTGTGGCGCGAAAACGAAAATTGAATAGTCACGGGTGCAAAAAGAAGTGGAGGGGTAATTAGATTTGTATTTGAAAGAGAGTTCTTTTGTAGAATACTTCACCAAAGTCTATATGGTAAAGAGTGTATCTGGTGTGGTCGTACCACATTCTCACGATTCTACAACCACAACCTATCAAAAGATTACATCTTTCCACAACCAGCCAAAAGATTAAACCACAACATTATGCCACAACGTCATACCAAAACATCATACCAAAACATCCTACCCCGGTATTCTAGGCATTCTTGTGCTCAAACCTCTCAATGAAACACCCGTCGGTTCTAGTGGCCCAACGCGACATGTTCAAATCAAAAAAGTCTCAGAATGTCTCGAAAATTTTGTTCACCATGTCGAGAAAGCCTACATTGGAAATCGTCGACGATGATGACATCGACGGGATGATGGACATCGCAGAGTTCGATCCATCATTGAGGACGCCCATCGCACCGCTTAGACCAGAACCTAGTGTCGTCAGATCACAGGATCAGGGCTCACCGTTCCCTTTCCCCATGCCTACAGCTCCTCAAACACAACCACAGCAGAACCGCCCGAAGAACCTCTTGGACCCACAAGACCTCACTGAGGAGAACAGGCAGCAGCTCCTGAAGTTCCAGATAATCTACCCCTGCTATTTCGACGTGCAAAGAACACACAAGGAAGGCCGTAGGGTGAGTGAGGATAAGGCCGTCTTCAACCCCATGGCAAAGACAATCTCCGAGGCTTGCGTGCTGATGGGATTGCCTGTATTGTTGGAGTTGGAAAAGACGCACCCACAGGATATGGGTAACCCCGGTAGAGTGCGTGTGCTCATCAAAGACCACTTTAACAACGGCAGTGTTGTCGATCCACGTTTTCAGAACAAGCGCAAGCTTTTCAACGACATTGCCGAGTACTTGCAGAAACACCCCACAACCTTGTCGAACGTTAAGAAGGGAATTATGTTGCCACCGGGGTATGAGCAGTTTGAGCCACTGGAGTTGCCTGTGGTCCGCGGGTTAAAGATGAACACGATTGTGCCTGTGCATTCGAACTACACCTTGAAACACCCCATGACGAAGAATGTGTATGACTTGACACCGGTTGAGGATATTCCGGTGCCGAAGCCTGTGCAGCCGCAGCAGCCAAAGAAGAAGATTATGAGAATGAGGGGATGAGTATGAACTGACAGTACGGTGAATACGAAGCAAAATGTATGTTAGAACGGGCTGCTGACTTTTGATGTAAGATGCGGAACGAACTCAAGAGTGACTGTGATGAGCTGGCCGCAGACCTGGAAGGTGATGACTAGTCATGCACTGGCGATTTTATGGAGCTCCTTGAGGTGGAGTGATGTTTGAGACATGAACTGACGAGGTTAGAGGGTGAACAGATTAATTAGTGAATAACTGTGTGATGAACTGGAGTCGTAGAGTAGCGTATTTGTATGTTTGAAAATACTGGGTGATGGCTGGTTTAATTGACTCTCTGGCTGACTGGCTATCTTTTTGCACTAAAAAATATTTAGAGCTGACTAGGATAGACAGATGAAAAGTTGATTGTGTTACGATGCATAAAAAGTATCACTGCTTTTCGTGTACGAGGTTATTCAAGGCAGAAATATAGCACAATCAACGAAGTGTGACGAAGAATAACTAACAATTACGAAGAATGACATGTACGAAGAATGACAAACAATTACGAAGAATGACAAACAATTACGAAGAATGACAAACAATTACGAAGAATGACAGAATTGTAGAGTTCAGAAATCTCAAATACGTTCTGATAGAATGATAATCAGGTATTACCATGAGAAAGTGCACTAGCCCAGAAACAAAATCAGAGGCAAAGAATGTTGCAGGAGTCAATAAGTCATTTCCGACAGTCTTGTAGGAAATGACAGAATTGACTCGCTCAACGTTATGGTAAACAGTACAACGGTGATCGAAAACAAAACATACTCGACACCCCGGACTCACCGATTGTAAACCCACGCTCCAGTGAAAAGTATATCCCTCCCTACAAGTCACTAATACTTTGTCTCTTCTACGAACTCTTTGGAGCATACTTCTCTCTGTAGCCGTTGATGGCAGCAATCTCCTCCTTAGAAAGCTTGTCACCAAGGTGAGCAACAATGTCAGCCAACGACACAATGGATACAACAGGAATACCATATCTTGCAGAAACAGCCTGAGTGGCAGATAATTCGGAGTCCTTAGTGGTCTCCTGTCTGTCCAAAGCAATAATGGTTGCAACAACCTGACCAGACTCGGCCTTGATGATGTCGAAAGCCTCGTTGATAGCAGTACCGGCAGTCATGACATCGTCAATAATCAAAACCTTGGCATTCTTCAATGGGCTACCGACGATGGAACCTCCCTCACCATGGTCCTTCTTCTCCTTTCTGTTGAAAGCGTATCCAACAGAACCGTAGTTCTCCGGGTCCAACTCAGCCAACTTGGCGATGGTGATGGCAGCAAGCGGAATACCCTTGTAGGCAGGACCGAACAAGACATCGAACTTGATTCCCGATGCGATAATGGCACGAGCGTAAGCAGTGGCCAAGGTCGACAACAACTTACCAGTGTTGAAAAGACCCAAGTTGAAGAAGTATGGCGACTCACGGCCGGACTTCAATGTGAAGGTGCCGAACTTCAAGGCTTGCGACTCGAGCGCGAGGTTAAGGAACTCAGTTTTGTAGGACATCTTGGGGAAAAATTTTATTGAGGCCGCTCGTAATTTACCTTCTGCGGGTCACGTGAGAATCTAGAAGAGAACGAGCTACAATGCACTAATCAAGTCTGCTATTGAATTGGGATTCGCTAAGAGTTTTGTTAGTGGTGTCCGTAGCACACAACTTGAGTCAGTCAAGTGACAGCTGTTGTCTTGCCGGAGTCTGCAGAAAAGAGATCGACGGCTTTCGAGTAATTGACAAGCTAAAAGCCAATTGGAGCGACAAAAAGACCAATATAGAGTGGTAGTTAAAGACTAGTAGAGCCAACAAGTTATACGAGGTTAACAATTAATGGAATGTTGGTAAATAGCCGCAAAATCCCCTTGTGCGCTTCCCCTCTTCATGGTTATGTTCTTTTTCTGCGGGATCGGAATTGCCCCACCTTATCATCCCACTATATCTACCCCTCTCAGTCTCAACATAATTTTCTTTAAAAAAGTGGAGCAACAATTTAGCAAAGTGTATACCATGTCAGTCCAAACCATTGAGACCACAGCATTCCAGGACCAAAAGCCAGGCACCTCTGGGTTGAGGAAAAAGGTGACTGTGTTCAAGCAGCCTAACTACACGGAAAACTTCATCCAGGCCATCTTGGACGCCATTCCACAGGGTGCTCAGGGCGCCACGTTGGTCGTTGGTGGTGACGGTAGATACTACAATGACCACGTCATCCAATTGATCACCAGGATTGCTGCTGGTAACGGAGTGTCCAAGTTGATCATTGGCCAGAACGGTATCTTGTCCACGCCTGCAACTTCGCATGTCATTCGTATCAGAGAGGCCACCGGAGGTATCATTTTGACCGCCAGTCACAACCCGGGTGGACCAACCAACGATTTGGGTATTAAATACAACTTGCAAAACGGTGGTCCAGCCCCAGAGAGCGTCACCGACAAGATCTACGAGGCGTCCAAGACTTTGAAGTCGTACAAGTTGATTGACTTGCCAGACGTCGACTTGTCGAAGGTGTCGACTACCCGTATGGGCGACCTCGAGGTCGAGATCATTGACTCCACTGCAGACTACATCGCCATGTTGAAGGACATCTTCGACTTCCCATTGATCAAGTCGTTCATCTCCAACACCGGCACGAAGGTCTTGTTTGACGCCTTGAACGGTGTCACTGGTCCCTATGGCCAGAAGATCTTTGTTGAGGAATTAGGCTTGTCTCAGGACTCTGTTCAGAACTGCACTCCATTGCCAGACTTTGGCGGCTTGCACCCGGACCCTAACTTGACCTACGCAAAAACCTTGGTTGACAAGGTGGATGCCAACGGCATTGCATTTGGTGCGGCTTCCGACGGTGATGGTGACAGAAATATGATCTACGGTGCTAACACCTTTGTTTCTCCAGGTGACTCTGTTGCCATAATCGCTGAGTACGC
The DNA here is from genome assembly GCA_003707425.3 of Kodamaea restingae. Taxonomy (NCBI): domain Eukaryota; kingdom Fungi; phylum Ascomycota; class Pichiomycetes; order Serinales; family Debaryomycetaceae; genus Kodamaea; species Kodamaea restingae. Next base: position 430,339 of record PPJA03000014.1, read on the forward strand.
CGACTCCATTCCATACTTCAAGAAGCAGGGAACATATGGTTTGGCCAGATCCATGCCAACTTCAGGTGCCATCGATCGTGTGGCTACTGCCAAGGGCTTGAATGTCTACGAAGTGCCAACTGGTTGGAAATTCTTCTGCTCGCTCTTCGACGCCAAGAAGTTGAGCATCTGTGGTGAGGAGTCTTTCGGTACTGGCTCTAACCATATCAGAGAGAAGGACGGTTTGTGGGCCGTGGTCGCCTGGCTTAATGTCTTGGCCGACTTCCACGCAAAGAACCCAACTGAGGAGGCTTCCATTGCTACCGTCCAGAAGTCTTTTTGGAAGAAGTACGGAAGAACCTTCTTCACTAGGTACGACTTTGAGAACGTCGACTCCGACGGTGCAAATAACATTATCAAGTTGTTGGCGGACATTGTCGCCAACAAGAAGGCCGGTGACGAGTTGGCCCCAGGCTATGTTATCAAGGATGCAGACAACTTTTCGTACACCGACTTGGATGGCTCTGTTTCGAAGAATCAAGGCTTGTTCATCAAGTTTGAGAACGGATTGAGATTCATTGTGCGTTTGTCTGGAACTGGGTCTTCCGGTGCTACCGTCAGATTGTATTTGGAGAAGTACTCTGGTGACGCTTCTACCTACGAGCAGAAGGTTGACCAGTACTTGGCCAAGGACGTGGAGTTTGTTCTTGGCTTGTTGAAGTTCAAGGAGTTCTTGGGCAGAGATGAGCCTGATGTGCGCACTTAGGGAATGCGTGATGTATGAAGAAGAAATGGGGCTGGTTTCTGTACTCCCCGCGTTACTTCAGCCTTGCTAGTTCCATTAATACACAATTGCGATGATCATGTAAATTGCATCCACCTATTTCCACACATCTGTGAACTACTTAACATTTTTGCAAGTCCCTTATCTCATATATTAATGCTTGTATAGTTTGACAATTCATACACTGTTCCTATTATGCTGGCTTATTCTGTGTACTTGACCCAGTCTCTACTTTGCAGTTCACTGGTTTGCCTTACTGATCTCTTCAGAAAATTGACATTCACAATCAGTTTCTCACTCGCTCACCAGTCCACCAGACCAAGATCAGTTCATCTAATCAGTTCGCATACTTCCTCAATCCTATTCCATTACTATAATACACTCTATAAATCATTACGTGCGCTGCTTCTTGGCAGCTTCGTGCTCATCCTCATTCTCGCGCTTGAGAGAAGGCAAAACCACGCCGCCACGGATGGACGGCAATAAATTGCCCGACTTGTGGAGTACAGGAGGCGGTAACGACACTCCGTGGCTCGGGGCAGCAGGTCTGTATGACTCTTGTGACGACAACAATTCGTCTAAACGCTTGCGCATCGACTGCTCACGCAAGCTAGTGGCCTGTTCCATGGCCTCCAACTCCATGATCCTCGTGCGGTACAAGTCGTTGACAAGCTCGAGCTCAGAGATGCGCGTTTTCAAAAGCGTCACTTCGTTGTTATTGGAAAAGTTTGGTGCATTGGGTGGATTGGGTGGGTTCGGTGAGTCGCCATCCTTGGCCTTGTCTCCCTCTTGGCCCTTGCCATCTTCTCTAGGCTGCTGTGGCTCCTGTGCCTTCTGCTCCTTCTGGTAACTGCCTGAATTCATCAGATGCAAAGAGTGTACACTAGGCAAGGATGTTTGCCCCGATGCCTCGGAGAGCATACCTGGAACAGGAGACGAAACACGCGACCCAAGAGCAGGCAACTTTGGTGGCTGGGCATTCAAAGCCGAAGATGGGGTCAGAAAGATGGACAGCGAAGTCTGTGGTTCCGTCTTGATCTCCTTACGCACATGGCTCATAAGCAGAATACCGGGGATACTAGCGTCGTCGCGCGAAGACATCTTTTCCAACGCTGTAGCAGCGGCCCCAGCAGTGCTCCCCAGCTCGCCTCTTACGGAAGAGGTTGTCAGCAACAACAACGGCGATGTGATGCGCTGTAAACTAGGTGCAAATTGTGCAGGTGTCGACGACGGATAGTGCAACGGCTGAACCACATGTTGGTGGTGGGGGTTGGGCAATGGAAGGTGCGGGAGGTGAGAGAGTACGTGGTGGTGGTGGTGGGTGTGGTAAGCGGCTGGTTGTGGGAATGGAGAGACAGTGGCGATACTCAGTGGGGTCGAAGCGCCTGCCATAGAGGGGGTGGCCTTAGCAGAGTGTGCTGGGAGAAGAGGGGTCAAATCGCCGTTCTTCTTCTTTCCTTTGGGGGACTTTCTAGCCAGCTTTCCATCACGAGACTTGAGCTCTGGCGTGTTAGGGCTCGTGCCTGCCTTTGAGCCTGGGTTACTCGACTGTTTGATTCTGTTTCTCGACTTGATAGTGTCTGTTTTCAAAGAGATTGGTCTTGGACGCCCGTGCAACTTGAGAAAAAGCCCGCACGCATTACACAAGACCAGGCCTGTCTCGTCACGCCTCCATAAAGGTGTTGTTTGCGTCTTACAGTTTCTGCAAACAGGGCTGGAGATGTTAGTCTTGCTTGTTGTCGTTCCGTTGTTGGTGTACGTTGTAGTCTTGGCGTTAGGGTGGATAGGTTCCGAAGATGTTGGGGTGGCTGATCTTGGTGGCTGCGCTGAAACTGCAGGGGATTGCGTACCTTGCGCTGGATTGGGAGTATTATCAAGCAGCGATTCTCTTGATGCTGAGTTCGAGGAAGGTGGCGTAGGAACTGTTCCTTGCACTGGCGATACCCCTTTCACTGGTATCTGAGGAAGTGGTGCCGACATTTGCGCTGGTTGGGCATGGCGGTGTTCAGTGTGAACAGGAGGCAAACGTTGAATCTCGCTCATACTGGTGATAAAAGATAAAAGAAAATCACTTTTGGCTGGGAGATAAGAAAAAGTTTTCTTCCGTTGTGTCTGGAAGGCACTACTTTTTGTCTGCACCGGATGACTTTTCAGACATTTTCAGAAAATGGGGCAACTACCGACACAAGGATACACATGACTGTAGAGAGAATAAGAATATAAGGCTTCGTATAGTTTGATCAGGTATACAGAATAACAGAGAGTTGGCATTGAATGATCAAGACTACTAAAGGTCAAGGCTTCCAACAGCTCCACTTTTCATGGCATACATTTCCAATTTCCCTTCACTGATTCCCCCATTTATACTTAACCACTGATCCAAGTGGTAATCCTCATTCTCGTGAGTTATTCGGTTTTCTTTCTTCACGAATTGCGCGTCTATCGGATAGCAGAATTGTTAGTCCAGCCATAACCTTGGCAGACAAATAGCAACCGCCTCTGAAACATTTACTTAATAACATACACAGGCATACAGAAGGCGTTCATGAGGCACAGATAAGAACTGATCCACAAGGGCTGCTACGCCTTCCGTCAACTTCCGTGTCCCTCACCCAGACGGCACAAACCACACGTGACTCCTCCCCCCGCCCGTCGGATTAGTCGAGCTGGTGGCTTTGTGGCCCTGTCAAACTCAGCTCAACGTTGGAACACAAAGTATGCGCAAATGAAAAGAAACATGGTAAATGTCTGATGAATCAACCACAAAATAAGATCGGACAAGTATACTACAAGACAAATGCCTCAAGGGGCGCCATGTGACTTGTGTACACCGTCTGCCTGATACAATGATTTTTACTTTTAGTATTGAACAGGGTGTTTTCCATAAATCTCCAACGCCCAGTTTTAATGCCGAAAGCGAATCACTTGGAGTTTTACCACCGAAATATCGAAGACCCATAAATATGCACGTTTACCCGTCCATGATCATTAACCTTCATCTCTCAGTAGCTGTCTAATTTGTCAAGTCCCACCTCTCTTAAAAAACTGTTATCTACCATCAGCCAACTCTTGTTAACAATTTGCTTCCAATCACCAAAGTGTCCTCATCATTGATATGCCTGTTTTTCTTTCAACCTTCAACAATTCCTCTAGGTGGCCAAGCTGGCTAAGGCGCGAGACTGTAATGAGTTACTCAAAGTAATCTTGAGATCGGGTGTTCGACTCACCCCCTGGAGAATTTTTTTTACCGTTCCAATATTCTACACCTCGTTCTTATACTTTAGGACGTTTTGTTGTTTTTACAGAATCAAAGCGATGTTGCGTCGCTTTACATAAACGTGTTCTCGACACTTTAAGCACCCCTTCTTGTTCCCCTTTCAGAATCAACCCTCTCTTCTTCACATTTTCAAACGTGCTCTCTTTAGTATTTCATGCACTACCCTTGGTACCTGACATTCCCCTAATTTACTGTGTCAAAGTGTTATGAGCAACATCTTATTCTCCTTTCATCTGGTCTTCTAGGAATACTGTAAAAGGTTTGCACGACCCCTGTTCTCTTCCTTGTCGGTCGCATTCTTGGGGCTTTTTCCGATTAGCATGTGCAATTTGTGTCAAAATACTCCACAAAAAGTATTCTCCTCATCTATTTACGAGCTGACCGAGGTCCTCTTTAACGGATGCGGTGGTGGTACAGAAATTCAACGGTCACCTCCGCTTTTGCGGTAGTATTTCCTAGAATGGAGCCGAGGCTCACCCCGCGCTTATAAATTGGTTGTGGAGTAATCTTTGCAAACCATATGACTTCCATCACTACAGAAGACCCGCACCATGTGGAAGAGGTCGTAAGAAGTAACGTTCCTTTGCCAGAGGAGGTTGCTGGTAGAGCCGTTGCCATCCCTCATTCCAAGCAGGAGGGCTACTCGCCAGTATACAGAAACATGTTCTCCACTGACACATTGGTCTCCACCCCGTACCCAACGTTGAACACAATCAGAAGATTGTTTCAACACAGTGTGAGCGTGCACGGTACGGATGAATGTTTGGGAAGCCGTCCCAAACTTGCGGATGGTACATACGGTCCGTATATCTTCCAAGACTATAACACCATTGAGAAGCGCCAGTTGGATTTTGGATCGGGTTTGTACTTCACTTTGCAAAACAACCCTTATCGTACCGAACTCCACAATGATGTGAAGCATGGTGGCTCGTTTGTCGTGTCGATGTTCTCTGAAAACAGACCCGAGTGGACCATCACAGACTTGGCATGTGTTTCATATTCGTTGACAAACACTGCACTTTACTCCACATTGGGCCCGGAGACGACAAAGTATATCCTCAACTTGTCGAACTCGCCCGTCGTTGTATGTGCCAAAGACAAATTGAAGCTTTTGATCGACTTGAAGAGACAGTTTCCAGAGGAGTTGGCTCTGTTGATTTCTTTGATTTCAATGGACACTTTGGACACAAGCGAGTACACTGCCTTGTCCGTAGACGCCAAACTGGTGCAAATTGCTCTTTTTGACATGGCCAAAGTGGAAGCCGTGGGTGCTGTCAACAGGTTGCCAGAGATCCCACCTACTCCAGACACCACCTATACTATTTCTTTCACGTCTGGAACCACGGGTGCCAATCCGAAGGGAGTTGTTTTGACCCATAGAAACGCCGTGAGTTGCGTTACCTTTTCCATCACCAAGACTGTGTCAATTAAGAAGCCCAGATCGTACTCTTTCCTCCCGTTGGCTCACATTTACGAGCGTGGTAGTTTGCTTTTGTCTTTGTTCTCCGGTGCTGGAATTGGGTATCCTTCGGTGCCTTTGGTTGGTTTCTTGGATGACGTCAAGGCGTTGCAGCCACATGGTTTGGCCCTTGTTCCCAGAGTTTTGACTAGATTGGAGGCCGCGATCAAGGCAGAAACCGTTCAAAACGACGAAAAGCCTGTCATCAAGGCTGTCTTCGGCTATGCCATCAACAAGAAGATGGAATTACAAAGCGCCGCTGATAATGTCCAGGGCAACCACATTATTTATGATAGACCTATTAATTTGTTGAGAAAGAAGTTGGGTTTCAACAACATGATCATGATTGCCACAGGATCAGCCCCATTGTCCCCAGAAACCATCAAGTTTTTGAAGGCAGCTTTGGGTGTTGGTATTGCTCAGGGTTACGGGTTGACTGAGAGTTTTGGAGGATTTTGTTCGTCTCTGAAGTATGAGGCCAACCCTGGTTCCTGTGGCCCAACCGGAATCACCACCGAGATGCGTTTGAAAGACGTTCCGGAGATGAACTACTACTCCAATGACAAAACGCAGCAAGGTGAGTTGTTGCTCCGTGGTCCCCAGATTTTTGCAGAGTACTTTAAAAACGAGGAGGAGACTGAGAAGGCATTTGAAGACGGCTGGTTCCGCACAGGTGATATTGCGCGCATTGACCCAGATACAGGCTTGCTCCATATCATCGATAGGTTGAAAAACTTCTTCAAGTTGTCCCAGGGTGAGTACGTTACCCCTGAGAAAATTGAGAACACCTACATGTCCCGCTTTCCTCAGGTCCAGCAATTATTTGTTTACGGTAACTCTTTGCAGAGCTATTTAGTAGGAATCGTTGGTCTTGACCCTGACACTGTCACCACTTATGTCAAGCGTAGATTTTCGAAGAGCTTGACCCCAGAGGAGGCCGTTGAATTTTTCAAGATTCGCGAAAACAAGAAGGCTTTGCTTATTGACATGAATGCAAGTCTACAAAACACTCTTCAGGGCTTTGAAAAGTTGCACAACATTCACGTTGGTTTGGACCCTTTAAACCCAGAAACAAACGTCGTAACCCCAACTATGAAGATCAAGCGCCCAATTGCAGGCAAGTACTTCAAGGAAACTTTGGACAAGTTGTACGAAGAGGGCTCCTTACTTGCAAACCCGCAAAAGCTCTAGTGGTGATGTGTTTTCAATTTAGACTAAAATATGATACCTATGTGAGACCAAGATTTGATAATGTGTGAGTGTAGAGGAAGCTACCCAAGCTATCGCCAGTAATCTGTTTAAACTTAGCGTAAATATCACCTAATGTATCGAACTAAGCGGAGGGTTTGCTGTTCGGCAACTTTAAATTGTCAAAGCATCAATCCCATCCTACTCTTTAATCACCTGCCTATCTTCTTAGTTTTCATTCTACTAGTTTGACAGTTATCGTTTACTAACTAATTCGTTCATCACTAACTACCCAGTTTAGCATTCCTCAGTAGACCATCACCAAGAATTCCTAGGTTCATCACTAAGCATCCCTCAGAGGTCATCACTCGGAACTCCAGGGTATTCAGTTAGCTTATACATACTTGTAAGGGTTCAAGATGCCATTAGGATCATATTGCTCCTTGACTCTCTTCATCATCTCAATCTCAATGTCGCTCTTGACGTATCCAAGGTAGTTTTTCTTCTGGAATCCCACACCGTGCTCTGCAGAGATCGATCCCTTCTTGGACAGAATGTACTCGTACACAAATGGCTCCAAAACCGACTCGATCAGCTTGCTGTACTCACGCACCGCAACATTCAAGTGCACGTTTCCGTCACCAATGTGGCCGTAACCAATTGCACTGACGACTGGCTTTGATTCATCGTCGAAGCCCACGAGGCCAGCCTTGTCCAACTCGGCGTTGACAGCGTCAATCAATCCGTACAACTCGGTCAAAGGAAGCGAGACATCGTACTTGTAAACACCGCCACCAATGGTAGAAGCCTCTGGGATGGACTCTCTCCACGACCACAAGCTCTTGACCTGGGCCTCATCTTGGGCGATGATACCATCGTCAACCAAACCCTCTTCCATGGCAGTACCCAAGAAGTTCTCGAGCTTCTCGTCATCGTGGTCCTTGTTAGAGCCAGAAGTCTCAATGAGAACGTAGAATGGGTACTCTGCACTTTCAATAGGGTGAGAAAGTCCCAAGTGGCGGGCGTTCAACTGCTGCGATTTGCCATCCATGAATTCAAAAGCAGACAAGATTTCAGACAACTCCTTACGAGCACCAGAAAACACCTTCAACACGGCTTCGTACGAGCTAACACCCAAAAGTGCAACGTTGAAGGCCTGTGGTCTCGCAGGGCACAAGATCAGAACACCGGTGATGACACCAATGGTGCCCTCAGAGCCGATGAAAACCTGCTTCAAGTCATAACCAGTGTTGTCCTTTCTCAATGCGTCCATGGAGTTGAAGATGGTTCCATCTGGAAGCACAACTTCCAAACCCAACACAGATCCGTGCAAGGATCCGTAACGCAATAATCTCAAACCACCTGCGTTGGTAGCGACGTTACCACCAACAAAGCACGAACCCTTAGCTCCCAAGTCAAGTGGGAAAATAAATCCATTCTCCTTCAAGTAGGTATCGGCAACCTCCAAAATCACACCAGCATCAGTCTTCAAGATACCAGTGACAGGGTCAAACGAGCGGACCTTGTTCATGTTGGCCAATGACAACACAATCTCGTCGAAGATAGGGTTGGATCCACCCACCAATCCGGTGTTACCTCCCTGTGGCACAACAGCCAATTTTTGCTCATTACAGTACTTCATAATGGCGGAAACCTGCTCAGTGGTTCTGGGCTTGAGCACAAGCTGCGACTGCCCGCGATACTTTCTCATCCAGTCCTCGTTGTAGAAGAGCAAGTCGTCCTTGTCTGTGATCATTGCATTGGAGTCCTTCAAGATCTCCTGGAACACCGCCAAGTCCTCGTCACCAAGCTTCTTGAACTTAGGGTCTCTCGAGACTCTGCTGGCATAAGTGTCAGCGGTAAGCGCAACCGTGGCCTTCGAAGCATTACGGTAGGCATTCACCATCATACTGCGTGGTGCAACAGAAAAAACGCCGCATTTGGCTGCTAGTTTGAACCCTCTGTGCAACATATGCTCTGATGGGAAATTTAATCTGACTCAACTCCACTTGAAAAATTTCGCAATCAAAAGTATATGCGGTCACGTGCGCTCGAAGATAACAAGGAAATAAACGAAAAAGCTCGCTTTGCAAGGACATGTTGCTGAAGAGCGTTTTTCTGTGGTTCTTATGCTTGACTGCTGCTCTCGGGGGCTTACAGCATCCATTTGACTTGGATGAGTCGAGGACTCATTACTCCTTACTCTCTGAGGATGATCTTCCCATCAGCTTGCAACAATACATGGGAGAAGCTGTTGTGCGCATCAGCTATGCCGGCGACAACGAGTTGAGGAAGCAGTTGTTTGGTAACTCCAGCGATATCACCTTCAAGAAATGGGGCAAGAACAATGCTGCGCAAACTATCGATTTGCAAATCAACGAGGACAACTTGGGCAAGTTGAAGGCCCAATATCCCAACCTTCAGGTCGAGCCTATGATCGCTGACTTGGCACAGTCTGTGTTTGAATCGTACCCAACGGACTACACTAAAAAAACACAGTTTCAAACCAAGGACAGCAGTGAATACGTCTACAAGTCCACCGAGCACATTGTCAACGCGGCAGGCGACATCTCGGCGATGTCCGAGATGTTTTTCAAGGACTACCGTCCGTTGGAAACCATCGACGCATGGCTCGACATCATAGAACAATCCTACAGCAATATTGTGTCTGTCGAAACCATTGGCCAGACCCACGAGGGAAGACCCTACAAAGTTGTTCATTTGAGCGCCTACAAGGAAGATGTGGAGCACCACGAACGCAAGACAATTGTGGTCACTGGTGGGGCACATGCACGTGAGTGGATTTCCGTGAGCTCAGTCCTCTATGCGCTATATGAGTTGTTGATTTTCCACGATGAGAACCCCAAGTCCAAGGTTTTGGCCAATTTGGACTTCTTGTTCGTTCCTGTGTTGAATCCTGATGGATACGAGTACACATGGACAACAGACCGCTTGTGGCGTAAAAACAGACAACAGACGGTCAACCCCAGCTGCGTGGGGATTGACCTCGACCACTCGTACGATTTCCACTGGACCAAGTCCACTGATTGGGAATGCGGTGAGGAATACAGTGGAGAAGAGCCGTTTGAGGCAACGGAATCCAAGATTTTGGTGGATTACTTGCTGAACAACACGTTGCATGGTAAACACAAAGTGTATGGGTACGTTGATTTGCACTCTTACTCCCAGGAGATCTTGTACCCATATGCGTTCTCTTGCAACCAGCAGCCAAGAGACGAGGAAAACTTGATTGAGTTGGCATACGGTATGGCCAAAGAGATGAGGCTTTCTCAGGGTAAGTTCTACTCGGTGTTGCCTGCATGTGTCGACAAGGACTCGGACTTGTTGCCGGACTTGGGTTCGGGGACTGCGCTTGACTTCATGTACCACAACAAGGCCTACTGGGCCTACCAGTTGAAATTGAGAGATAGTGGGTCGCACGGTTTCTTGTTGCCCTCGAAGTACATTGTTCCTGTGGGTCAGGAAATCAACCAGGGTCTCATCTATTTCTTCAGATTTATTCTTCTGGAATATTAGTTGTGGGAATATAGTGGGTACAACAATTCATACAGAGTTAGTGAACGAATTAGAGTTATGTTAAGAATATGTCAAAGATAGATCGTAGGTATTACACGAGGTCAATTATTTCATAAGTTCAACTAGTATCCAAGTAGTATTAAGTATTCAACTAGATACTCTACGAGGTATATTTCAGTTAATAAAAGGTGGTCAATAGATGTCTCGACATCAGAACAAACAGTACTGATATGTTTGAGTTTTCTCACGAATGTAGTGTTGCATTAAGTTGGCACCCTTAACAGTAAACTATTATTCTAAAACATTATATTCAATAAGTATTACCTAATTCATACTTCAGTCAGCGATAGCATGCAACTTGTTCAGAAATCGTATTCGGCCACCATGGATATGTATAAAGATTCTTGGGTTTAAAAGAATTGCAATGTTGCTGCTTTCCATATCTCATTTTTAAGATCACCCTGTCCACCAGTCTCCTTTAGTTAAAGTTAGTCTGGTGTTTTATGCTCTCTATTAGTGCTTACAGTTGAGCTGATATTAGTGCGAATGGCAAGATGTCCCGGCTACAAGAGCCCATACAATAGATGTTTCCCAGTCCGGTGAGCAAAGGTATTGTTAGTACATAATGAAATATAAAGCATATTGTTCTTAATCTATTTTGCAACCATATACAAAGGTCAGAAGTGAAGGCCTCGACGAAACTGGATATGCTTTGGGCACTGAGTTTGCTATTGCTTTATTAGCAAGAATGATGATTCATGACTGAAACACGCACAATGTCTACAGAGAATGAGGCTTAAAAATGGCTTAGTAGATAACACCTCCATACAGTGTCTTTCCGCATAGTCACATATACGTCATTCGTTGTCAATCTGTAAGGCATTGTAGGTATACAGACATTGAACTACTACCAACTTGAAAAACTAGATGTCATCTTTTGACTATTATTGAATAAAGCCACATGTTACTACAGTCCCGACAGAACTAACTTTTTCAAATACCCCAGATGCCCACGATTACAAAAACGCATTCACGAGTTGCATACATTCATACACTCACAAACTACATACACAAGCTACAGACATAAGTTGAAATTCAATTTATATTTACATACCTTACGCACTAAAGTTCTCAATAAACCACTCACTCAATTACATTGCTAGGTTATTACCATCGCTTCGTCCTCAACTGAACTTTTTACGCAGAGATCCGTTTAATTTTTTCGTTTTTTTGCTAAAAAAAGTACTAACTTCTTTCATCTTCTAAAGCTTTTGTGCAACACTTCTTATCACATGAATCATGACTTTTCACTAACGGATAAAAAGCTGTACAAACTCTGTAAATTTCCGACAAAATTCCCGCCATCAATGAGAGTAGTTATCCAGAAAGTTAAGGAAGCGTCCGTCAAGGTCGACAACAAGGTGATATCGAGGTAAGTTTAATCCGACGAAATATCAGTGCTTTACTAACATCTAGCATTTCCAAAGGTCTCATGCTCTTGGTGGGTATTTCCAATGCAGATACTGCAGAAGACGTGGCCAAGTTGCTGAAGAAGGTGTTGTCACTCCGCATATTCGAGGACGCCCCAGCAGAGGCTGGTGCCATGGGTAAGCCATGGAGCAAAAACATCGTTGATGTCGGTGGCGAGTTTCTCTGCGTGAGTCAGTTCACACTCTACGGCACCATCAAGAAGGGAACCAAGCCAGACTTCCACAAGGCTGCCAAGGGAGACAATGCGATTGTTTTGTACCGCGAGTTCCTCCGCCAGCTTGGGGAGGGATTGGGCGACGAGTCCAAAGTCAAGGATGGCCAGTTTGGAGCCATGATGGATGTTTCATTGGTGAACGAAGGTCCGGTGACAATCGTGTGGGATACCAATGATTCGACCATGTAAGGATGGGAAGGGATGCGTAATGAGCTAAAGAACTTAACGAAACTAATTTAGCGAAGAGAGTTCATGAATGTTCAAGGAAAAATTACGCCTGATGGCTTCTTCAAGTATTTTCTGACCTCATTTGTAGTTTGCACTTACTGTTGTAAGGCCATTGTAGTTCCTCAGTGACTTGGAGTTATGGTGAAAACGCACTGATGGCGTTCATCATACTTTAGAGACAAACGAATATGATTAGATCTAACACATATTACATGTTTGTCTGTTAGCCTCTAATCACATACATGTATTAAATGATTGTCTATTAACCTTCAACCACATACACGGACTAATTCTACCCCAAGTAAACTCATTAAACCTTATACTTTGGTTCTACTTCTACTCGCTACACTCACAATCTCCAACTATACTTATTCTCTCTTCCAATATGATTGTGTCCCAACTATGTATCTTAAAATAACGCCGCAAACATGAAAGTCGTTCTCAGTATCTGTATTTCTGGACCCGCCATCAAACCTTGCACCTTCAAACTTGCACTCCGTTCGATATTCACCTTCGCATCACCACGACAAGAAACAACCCGTGGCAAAAATAAACGCCACCACACCAACCGCGCTATGCTTGACATTGTCCAATGGAAATCTCTCCGGGTAGTCGTAGTCGAAGTCGCTAAAGATGCGAGTGTTCAGCGGCTGCTTGCGGAAGAATGGGCTCAAATGAACGAGTCCAGACCCCCGCAACGCCATAACGGTCAAAAAAACCAAGGCAAAAGCCGCAAAGTACTTCCAAGGAGAAAACACACTCTGCGTGTTTTTGCCCGCTCTCATGGAAAAGTAACAATTTTCCAAAAAATGATTTGAATCATTTGAATATCGAGTGGTGGTTCATTAGTAGCACGTAAACACGTCACTCGTGTAGGAAAGTCAAGACAGCGCCCCATCTTCGCACTAATGATGCGGTGACCCACCCGCACAGTATGACTGCAACAACGAAAAAGACCCCTACAACAGCACTGGCGATACAGAGCCGAATGATGCTGTAGCATATGTCAAGCATGGCCAACGAGAGGCTCACGACGCTCTGGACACGAGTACTGGCAAACCGGATGCCGCTCTCGTCCAAAGAGCATAAAAACGGCGGCGCATATTCGCTGGGGTAGAGAATAATCGGAAGTAATGGAATACTGCCACCAAACACATCTTCTCTGTATAGGTTGTGCTGTAGGTCTTTCGAGATGTGAGTGTAGAACATGCGTGCTAACACGCTAAACTGCGCTGCCATTGTGGTGCGTAGATCAATAGTAATGCAGTGGCCGAAAATAGTTTGGGCCGTTTCAGGATCAATATGGACAAGCTCCCAAACGAGGTGCTTGATTTGATCCTCGGACACTTGGAAACCGCGGATGTCACCTGTTTATCACTCCTTAACCGCTCGTACCGCGACAGCATAGTACGATTTGTCATGCGACGCATCAAATGCACATGGCACATGCTCGCTCAATGTGCTGAGCTCGCCTACAGGGACTTTGTGGAAGAGCTTCGAATAATCGACTACTATCTGTCTGGGGAGTGGGGCTTTGACATCTCCAAAGAGGTGCTAGCAAAGCTTCCACACATCAACCACCTACTTGTCAACACAAATAGCTCATCGGGATGGCTAAAATACGTGACCTCCGATCGGCTTCAGAAACTTACCTTGTACCATTGCGTGGACCACCACGAAACACAGCTGCTATTAAAGAAACCCAACGCACGGGTGGTTGCAATAAGACCCAACCATCCGCGGTTCTTCAACGTGAACCACGTGCGCGAGTTCAAACATCTTGCGCAACTCACTCTACACGAATACACCTTTAATTGGGAGCCCGAGGAAAGCCCGCAAATGGAGTCACTCAGGTCGCTTGTTTTGATCGATTGCAAATGGGACTACCCTTTCGAGCTCACACAGTTCAATACACACAACAATCTCACTAATTTGGAGCTTCACTACAGTCGCGGAAACCCATTCATCCTTTCGGAACGCTTAAACATGTTCCTCATCGATGAAACAGCAGAGATATTCAGCAGCGTCGAACAGCTCACTATCGGGTTCTACAGGCATACGTCAGTGACCACTGCCAACGACTGCGCATGGGAAAAGTACTTGAATCATCGCTTCTTTGCAAAGTTTTTGGATGAGCACAATTACCCCGTACTTAAAAGTCTAGTTTTGCAAGGGTGGTTCCTAAGTGTGTCCAACCTCAGGACGCTCGTATCTCAGATCACCTTCAACAATCTTTCGCACTTGGATATCGGCTTGATTTCAGACCACTCCGAAGGCTTACATGAGATCGAGAAAGAGTGCGCAAGGAGATTTCCCCTGATGCGGCTCAAATTGGCAGTTTTGCAACACCAGGGAATTTATCGCGTCTAATTTTTCTGAAAAAACATGTTCGCTATATTGGTGCAATGGCTAGCACTAGCCTGGCTCTGCCTCGCAAACACGGAAACGATCGTGTTGAAGGTCCCGCACTACTTCAATATCCCAGGTGCTCCTTCACAGTACACCTCGCGCGAGATCCGCCGCCTCAACACTACGCATTCTGTTTTTGAAGACTACCCCATCCAGTCCATAGATAACTTGAGGCTGGACAACGCAGTCACGTTGACCTACGATTCATTGATGCCTTCGAGGAAGACTCTCTTGGTGCGTGTCAACAACTACAACGGCTCTGCATTCACCTCTGACGACAGGTTGTCAGTAAAACTCTGCTGGCCGGCTACACAGCCGTATTCGTTCGATCTCTCCCATAGATTTCTCAAGACAGACGAGATTGTTGGCGGAGGAGATCCACAGCTTGCATTGTACTTGCAGATCGAGTACGAGTTCGAGGGGAAGACTTTCGACAAGAGCATTCTTTCAGAAGAAGACTCGGTAACTTTCGAGCTATTCATAACGAAGCTTCCTTTGAGGTGGTTGCCGATTCCCGCAGAACTCTATCATTTCATAGTGGTTTTTGTTGATTTGTTGATTGTATCGTGGGCCACGGTACCTTATCTATTCGAGTTTATGTTCAGTAATGGTCACGGAGTTTAAGAGCGAACCAAATAAGAGTGGGGAGTCAAATAGTGGTTGGCCTTGGAGTCAACTTCACACTTAGAGATTCACCAGTTGAATTATCATGTCCATTTCCACCAAGACACCAAGATGTCATCGAACACACTAAAAAGTCATCGAACACACGAAAAAGCATAACCTTAGAGTATACGAAAATGTCATTCCAATTGTACAACAATTGTTCATAAGCAAAAATTCCTCATACAGACAGAAAAGTAGTGAAATTATCACATGTATGTCGCGGCTCACCTGAATTACGCAGACACTACACCCACACGCATATCATAAATTTGCATCTGTCGTTGGCCCGGTTAACATGGGTTTAAGCTCATCACGTCCCACGTCAATGCGTATCGTATATTACAGCTATTGTTCGACAATACAATATACCTGCACAGATATCTGATACTTACACTAGTACACAATAAGTATCGACACACAAATGATATTCTCACCCTCTCATCCTCTCACCTTGCCATCATCTTGCCTCCCCACATCTCCATCATCTTGCCTCCCCATCATCTTCATCATCATCTCCGCGGCTCTTACCCCTTCGAAGACCCCACGCTCCAAACCACGATTACGTAATATACCATGCATCATGCTTGAAAACGTTCGCCACAAAGAATCCCTGAACATTAGCGACCAAAGTCTCTTGCTCGCCAGTATGTCCTACTCCGAAGATGACCCTTTGGGTCCGCCCGTCAACACGCAGAACTTGGACTTGTCCAAGTTATCACCACAAGAATTGCGCATTTACAAGATGTACGGCAAGTTGCCCACGACTCAGCAAATCTTACTGTCCAAGTTTCAAGACAAGAAGTACTTTGACAGTGGCGACTACGCCATGCAGAAGCAATTGGGTGGCAGCAACAAGACGGGAATCCCGTCTGGCATTCCATTGCGGCACCCGAATGCGGAGAAGGTGAAGGAAATGGTGACTAGAAACTCCATCAGTGGCGCCAATGCTGGCTTCATGCACAATGGAAAGTCAGGTTTGCTCAACGAGTCGACACCAAATGGAAAGGAGGAGGAAACGAATGAATAAGGCTTAGCGCCATGCTTTAGCAATGTAATTGATTAGACATTGATTTTGTAGGTTGAGTAGAATTACGACGACATCAAAGGCTTGCGAGGGGTTGATGCTTGAGATGTGTTTGTAAGATTTCTTACAGAGGTGTTGAGTGGAATGTTTACAATATGTAAGGTGATTAAATAAGGTAAATTCCAGGTGGTGAAATATACCGGGCTAAGGTAGTGAATCAGTTTCTTCAATCAAGACTCTGATGAAGGAGAACCACTTCAAAGATATACTCCCCGAATTCTTCAAGATTCTTCTTGAAGGGATTAGCGTGAGGACAGACGGGAGGCTTGGTCCTCTTACAATCACAAACTGTTTTTTAAAGTGGTATCATGATAAAGTGTGTATATTAATAAGTGCGAGGTTTGAGTCACAATGGGGCACCCATCTTACTTTTACCGTGTCTTATGACGAGATATACATGACACCAATCTGCCACTTCAAAGTGCTTCAGGAATTGGAGGGAGTGGAGTCAAGCGTTTCGAACATTGTGAATGATCGACTACAGTATGATACCCACCCGATATTCCAGGATATATGGCTTACAATTCACCCGTGCGAGACTGCTGCTACAATGAGCGACTTGCACAAGGAGGGAGTAGATTATTTGGTGGCATGGTTCAATTTCTATGGTTTGCCATGTGTCTTCCCTCAGATCCTGTTGAGGAAACATGTAAGAGTTGATATGGACTGAGCACGACTGAGAATTGACGGCAAAACATATATTATTATTGGAGGATGTTATACTGGAAGGTGTCGTATTGGAAGGAGCTTAGTACTGATATTTTTGTACCCTCCAAGGCATTGGAGAGGGTGGCATTACAGTCGAGTGAAAATAGAGTCAAAGTAGAATCAAAGTATATTACTGGAACGTAGGTAGACTGAATTATACTGATAATGTAGTAATAGAGCGCAAGTGCATAGTGATAGTATATACAGTTTATTCAATGCCAAAACTACGCTTCAAAGATAAACTGCTTCCCTCCCTAATCAATTATTCTACTTATGTATTCATACGAACTATACTCTCTCCATTCAAGCCTCATAAAATCTTGGCCAGTCCGCTCACCACCCCTCCATCAAACTTATCGATACTATCTATGCAAGGAGGTACCTCCAATGAGTGCGACATCCGCAGCTTCGGGGATCTACCCCGCACTTATTGCGCCTCGGCCTTCTTGTAGGCAAAAGCACGGCATGGGTACTTGTCAGTGTAGAGACCCAGCACAGGCTCTTCCACAATAGACCAAGAGAACTTGTTTAAAGATGGAGCAACAATTGGCTCACCGGACTTACCCAACAACTCGCCTTTCACAACATCGGCTGGGACAGAAGCCAAGGTAGCAGACAAGTCCACGTGGTTGGTTGGCTCAAAGGCAAGCAACTCCTTGTTGCCCTTCTCGCCGATGGAAACTCTAGGCTTCGAGGCAGAACCCAACTGCAACAAACCGGACACTTTGGTCTGGTTGAAACCGTGGACCTGAGGGTAGTTTCTTCTGTGGTCTCTCTTGTGGAATGGGTTTGCTCTGATGTCGCCGGATGGGATCGTCACTGGCTCCTTGTACTTCTTTGCCTCACCGATTCTAGCTCCTGGTGGAACTGCACGGAATTGCGACACAATAGGGTTACCGGAAGATCTGTTGGGCACCAACGACAAAATCTGTCTGATCTTCTCCCAGATACCAGTGGACTGGGTTGTGTACTTCTTCCAAACGGGAACTGGACCTCCTGACATGTTGCAATACTGATGGATGTTTGGCTCAGAAAAAAAAAATGTTTGGTTGGAGGAAAACAGCCAATGAGAAAAGCCAATTAGTAAATATTGGTAGCGCCGTCTGGAGGAATAAAGTGAGAGAAGCTGGGTGTGAGCACAAAACGGTAAGGAAATGGGGGGAGAGTGTGTTGTGAAGGAGGTTGTGAAGGTTTGATCGACGAGCGTTTATAGAGAGTAAGGGTATATAACGAGAGGTGTAGGGCAGTTATGTAGATGCTTTATCTTGTCAGGATATTGTAAAAAATAGAGTAAAGGTTTCAGTTCAACCATAGAGGTGCTGTGGAAGATATTAGAAAAGCATTTTATCGTATACATGATTTCGTATACATGATTTTGCTTGTATGATTTACTTGTTTAATTTAAGTCGTATAGATTATAGATTGATTTCGCTTGGACAAGTTGATTTAACACTATGTAAATCCACCAGGTGATTTAACTAGCACAAAATATCATCTAGTTAAAGTCATTATCAACTCGCACAAATCATCTTCCATGCATGTCTTTTCTACAAGACTCGTATATGATGCTGTTTTCTTGCACAAACCTCTCGTGTTCCCCCCCCCCCCCCCCCCCCCCCCCCGCTAATCCCTTGAAGTCCCCACATCCTTTATACCCTAATACGCAGATCATCATGTGGTTGTGTTCTACATCTCCTCTACTTCCACATCTACTTATAATCTACATCCACCTATGATCTACATCTAGTTATACCCAACTTAGGCCATCTACACCCTGCTATTCCCTAATATGTTCGTTTATTCTCTACTCATGAGTCAACTCTGCCCCTGTATTCACACTCAGATATAACTATTACTCCCGTCAGGCCACTCCGCGGTTATCCCACTGTAACATACTGTGTTCCGTCTAGGCCGTCCTAAACGTTCGTGTGGACGCGATATTCGCTCTATAGAATAAGTCCTCAATACCATGCAAATTAAGCCTTGAACAAGCTTCTTCCAATCTTGCCGAAGACGGTGACTCCGCAAAAGAAGAAACTACCAATCCACAACCAAAGAGCAAAGTCGCTGTCCTCGTTGGTGAATTCAGAGAAGTGGCGCGTGAAATCCGCATTCTGCATGTAAATTGTTGCACATGCAATTACAGCTCCCAGAGCACTGGCGAGAAAGCCCAGGATGGTTCCGTCAAGCAAGAGCCACAATCCCGGGTTCAACAAAGACCAGATGATTGACACCTGGTAGAAAGAGGTCCACTCGATCTTGCGAATGGCATAGCTGATGCCCAAAAACGTAACCACAGCTCTCAAAGTGTCATGGAAGAGGTTCTTGCGCGCATTGGGGTTGGGGTTCGACGACAAAAGCCTTCTTGAGAGTGCACTGGGCATGACAGAGTCCATTAACGGGTGAATCAGGGCCAAGAAGAAGCCCTCAATTGTCAATGCCAAAGCGTCATCAAGTACGGGCAGAAGCTCAAACAGGACATGTTTGCTCATGTGAAATTGATCAAACAAGTTGAAGATCAAGACGTTGGCAAGGGATAACGGCGAGCTTATTAATTTGTTGCCGTTGAAGTGATTGCGGTTGATGTGCCTGGTGACCTCGTTGTAAAGCATGGCAGATCCCATAAGCAAGAAGGTATGCAATGACAAATGTACTGCTTGAACCACAAGTGGCCGTGGTGGCTCCACGGCTTCACTCGTTTGCGTCAGTTCTAACGACTTCTTTTCCATCTCCTTTATTCTCGCATTCAAGTTCACGTCAGAGTCCTCACGGTTCAAGTCAAGGTCCGAATTTTCTTGGTATATCCCGTATAAAGATGGTCTGGTCAAGTTGACAATGGAATCCGTCTTCTGCATCGTTCCCGAGGGTGTCAGTGCACCCGAGCTGACGACGGAGCTCGGACCGGAGCTGTTTGCGAGCTTTTTGAGATTGGTGTTAGAGAGCGCTCTTTTCCTTAAGTCGGACATTGTAAAAGCTCTCCTGAGAGTATAAGATAAAGAATACGAACCACTTTTTTCTTTGATATGCTCAGTATGATTTTTTGCGAGCGTGTGAATCTGCAATTCCCTAACCTGTAAATGTAAACATTGCAAACAAACAATTGCAAACTTAGAGTGAGCGGTAGAGATGTCGACCAATCTCTTTGAAAGCGAGGAATTGGAATTATCTGAGGATACAGAATCCTTCAAACCCCGCCAATCCGCATTCAAGAACGAAAACAACGCATACTCTTCGGGCTCTGATGACGATAGTGGCGTGGATCAATTTATCCAGGACTTGAACTTGTCAGATGACGATGAATCTGTACATAAGATCGAGTTCTCGGAGGATGAATTTGACGACGACTATGAAGACACAATGGAGGGCACGACCCAAAAAAGACGAAAGACGTACCCAAACGACTATGGCAGCCCTGAACCCATCTTCTTCTCCGACGATGACGACGACAATGATTTGGGAGATGAAGAAGACGACGATATTCCAATTGAGGACGACTACGGTGAGGGTTACGACTTACGTGATGAGCTCCGAGCAGCACACAATTTTAGGTCTAGAAACAAGACCAAGAACCTGAGCAAGCAAAATTACTGGAAACGTAAAATGATGAGAGCTTCAACGAGGGAGTTGCAGCCGGAAGTCAGGCAGAACTTGTCCGATGCCAATGAAGCATTTGTGAGAAAAGATTTTAACGTGGCTCACGACTTGTACGTGGAAGTCATCAAGAGAGACCCTAAAAACCACAATGCTTACAAGACGCTTGGTGAAATCTGCAAACAACAGGGTAAGCTTAATGAATGCTGTAACTACTGGTTCATTGCTGCCTCGCTTCAGCCGTGGGATTCCAAGTTCTGGGCCAATGTAGCTGAATTGAGTGCTGAGTTGGGCCATATTGATCAGGCCATCCAGTGTTACAGTCGTGCTATCTCGCTGGCGAATAAGAAGAAGGCCGCGCTCAGGTTTACGCTAAGCAGAGCCGAGTTGTACAAAGTGAAAAAGCAATTTGGTAGAGCCTTGGAGGGTTACCAAAAATTGAGGGAGGCGTACCCCACGGACCCTGACGTCATCAAAAGAATCGTGAAAGTCTACGTGCAGCAGAAGAGAATCAACGACGCCATTAATCTCTACATGAAAATCTTGGATTCAAACATCAATCTGTTTACACTGTCTGACGACAGAGCGAAGGAAAAGACAGACTCGAGCTATCCCAAGTTTACCTGGGCTGAGTTGAATATTTTGTTGGAGTTGTATATTCAGCAGGGCTCGTACCGAGTTGGAATCAAAGTCACGAGGCTTGTATCTCGTTGGATGCAAGGGCGTCAGGATGAGACCTGGTGGGATGAAATTGACGACGATTCTGAGTTTGACTCGGTGAGGAGAATCAAGGTCATCGACAGCATCAAACATACAAACATAGAAGCCAGAGATAGGAAGCACATCGATTTGCCCATTGACATCAGATTTAAAGTTGGCCAGTTGCGTTTGTGCTTGGGCCAAAAGGACGAGGCTCTAAGTCACTTTCAGTATCTCTTAAACGAGGGCGAGGAAGATTTTGCGGATTTGTACTTTGAGGCGGGTAAATGCTTGGAGGAATCAGGTTATCATGATGATGCTTTGAAATTCTTGACATTGGCGCTGTCGAGCAACGATTACGCGCAGGATCCTGAGCTCATTAATTTGTTGGCAAAGTGTTTCCTCGAAGTTGGAGAGTATGACCAAGCCAAGCAGGTTTACGAGGTACTTCTCGAACATGAGCCTGGCAACTTGGATCACAAGATAGCTTTAGCAGAAACTTTGCACCACATTGGTGATGCGGATGGAGCATATAAGTATCTTATCGAGGTCTCGGCTGAAGCAAAGAGAAGGAAGGGTTCCACCACTAGCCCTACTGATTCATTAGAAGATGAGCACGATGTGAGGATCGAGAGTCATGCCTTGATCAAAAATAGTGAGCGCTCACTCAAATCAACCAGACCAAACAAGTTGTCAAACGACGAATTACTCCAGCGCGAAGAAAAGGGCAAACGAAAGGCGCTTGATATATGGCGCCGTATGTGTCGACTCGAAGATCAAATACGACACGAAGACGTGAATGCAATCAAGGCGTGGATGCATCTCGCAATGCAACTCATCGAAATGTTCGAATCCGTCAGGAGTTTTTTCCCACGAGACAAGAATCGCGCATTCAAAGGTATCGTGCTTTACAAGAGAAAAGAGAAAATGGGAATTGATCAAAAGTTGGCCAGACTTTACAACCTTTATGAAGGTGTTGTCAGTGCAGATAACCAATCACGGCACCTCTTGACCTCCAAAACGGATTATAGAGGTTTGAGCTATGATATTTGGTTCATGATATTCGTCCAATATGCCATGTTGTTGTCAAACTATGAAAATAATATTAACGATGCAAACGAGATCGTCGATGTGGCAATGACTGTGAGCGTTTTCG
This sequence comes from Kodamaea restingae, assembly GCA_003707425.3. Lineage (NCBI taxonomy): Eukaryota > Fungi > Ascomycota > Pichiomycetes > Serinales > Debaryomycetaceae > Kodamaea > Kodamaea restingae. The sequence continues at coordinate 452,809 of PPJA03000014.1, forward strand.
TTCAGGATAAACGCAAGGAGTCGTTATTAAAGCTTGTGAAGTTATTACTCAGTATAAAAAAGGAAGATCACGCATCCATGACGGTGTTAATCCGTTCGTTTTTGATCTCCAACCAAATGTCGCCCTTCATCTACAAGTTTTTCATGTGCTGCTTTTCTCTGGGCATTAAAAGCTGGGAATACTTCACAAACTACAACCATCAAAAGTTTTTCTTACGTCAGCTCAAGGCTTACGATTCAGTGATACTGGGGAAAAAGATTACAGGTATGGCGAACATTACCGCTTCCTTTGACGATTTCCAAAAATTATCAAAAGAGCATCCTGATTTGATTTACTTGTATTCCAATTTGCTTGGGGGCTCGCGAAGCTATGTTTCCTCGGTGGTTTATCTTAACAGAGCCTACAGAGAATACAATCAAGATCCGATGGTGTGCCTCACTCTTGGGCTCTCTCACGTACACAGAGCAATGCAAAGGTTGAGTAATAACCGTCATATTCAGCTTCTTCAGGGCTTGAGTTACATTTTAGAATACCGAGAGCTTAGACTTGCCAAGGCGTCGCCTATAGTTCGTCAGGAAACTGAGTACAACTTTGGCAGATTATTTCATATGTTGGGTTTAACTTCACTAGCCGTCACTCATTACAATAGAGTGCTCGAGATTACAATTGAAGATCCTGATTATGATTTACTGCAGGAAGCCGCGTACAACTTGGCCCTTATCTACAATATCAACAGCAACCTGCGGCTTGCAAGAGAGATCACTGAAAAGTACTTGACAATATGAAATAGATGAAAATTATGGTGGGATATAAGAGTAATATTAGTAACTAAATGGGAAAATGGTTTTAGTCGGTTGAAAGTAGTTGAAGAAGCAATTAAAAACAGATAAGGGAACTAGTTAGAGTATAAAGAATTGAATGGTGAAAGAAGTATGCAAAAAAAGAACCCACGCCGGGAGTCGAACCCGGAATCTTTTGATTAGAAGTCAAACGCGTTAACCATTACGCTACGCAGGCGCCGTTATATAATAAAAAACACATGTAGAAATATACTTTGTTACCAAATATCCAATATTAATGGCTTTCTAGAAGCAGTTTGAAAAGATTGCTTGTGTGTGACCTGAAAGTAAAAGTCGGCTTCTTCCTATATTTGTCTCTTCTTTAAACTACAGGATGTCCCACATCTAAGCTTGCTCATTAATATCTGCTATAATTGTTGTGTTAGGTAATTCTCTTGAATTGAGAGATTAGCATGTAACTGTCTTGTGTATTTCAGTGGGTATTAAAAGCAGATAGTAAAGTGTATATGTGGGTGTTTACGCATGTGTGATATTTTTCAGGAAAGCAATGTTGTTTCGCCTGAACCGCAACGACATGTAGGTTTTGTATCCCAACTGATGCTGTTTGTTAGGTTCTTCTCTTGTTAATGAGGTGAATCAAGAGTGAATCACCTAACACTAACTTATTTATTTAATGAGGAAATTTGAACAGATTACATAGTGACTCTGGTGTTTGACTCAGGTTCAGAGTAGGTATAGCTGACCCTCTGGCGGCACAGTCAGCTCAATCGGCCTTCATGGGTCGCTGTCGGGGAAGTATTAGATGGATTACCCAGTACCCTTGGTACCTGACATTGTCGTATACAGGCATCAACACTTGAAAAAAGAGCAAAAAAAGAACCCACGCCGGGAGTCGAACCCGGAATCTTTTGATTAGAAGTCAAACGCGTTAACCATTACGCTACGCAGGCTTCCTGTTGATGAAGTTACATGACGCTAATACGGATCATGAAGGAAACCTAATCTACTTCTGGTGAAGTAACAGGATAAACTTGAGGACTAGAACCATTGAACAAACATATATGTTTGTACTCCACAATTACAGCTGAGTAAAATATTCATTCTTAAGAGAGCCCATATAGAAGAGCAACTAACACATGTGAATCCATTGTCAAACTGAACTGTATACATAAGCTGATATCATACGGGATCCCAACAAGAGGGCTAGATGGGACAGTAGAGCACGTCGATGGATCAAAGCCAAAGCACTTCAATTCTCCGATTGCTACACTTGTGAAAGACACAAGTAATCGAAGCCTTAGAACGGATCTCAGGAATAACATTCGACAGATGTCAAAGATCTCAATCCTACTGAGCATGCAGACTATTCGTTGGTATTCGTCACTATGGAGCTTGTACTTCGGCAGCTGGAATTAGACAGGGAGATCTGGGGGCAGAAGTTAACGCCATTCCCTCAAGCGTCGCACGAATCTAGGTCACGCTTTCAGTGGGACTGACATAGATTTCATTACACAGAGCCAGAGCACGGCAGAAACACTTTGATTCTAACGCACACTGCTCTTTCACCAAGGATTAGGAAATTCATTAGGAAAAATCTTTACTGCATGGAATATGAAGGAATATTTAAACCACATGTAACCTAGGGTGTAGGCCAAAACCGAGTTATAGTGCCAAATACATCTATGTGTAGTGTTTCACATTCAAACTCTTGAGCAGTACTTTTGCATTATAAATCACAAATCCCACATCCACCTCTAAAAATATATTCAATTGCTTATGCTTTTAAAGACATCAGATCATTGCAATTGGATGAACACGAATCCTTCAGGCTTTAACTAACAAGATACGAAACGTTCTTATCACAATTTAAAAACATTAAAAAAACAACCCACGCCGGGAGTCGAACCCGGAATCTTTTGATTAGAAGTCAAACGCGTTAACCATTACGCTACGCAGGCACCTTATATTAAGAATTTTAGTGTGGACAGTTAACATCAAAAAGAAAAGAAAAAGATGACTAAGCTTGGAAGTGTAAAAATCAAGCTCTCATCTCACTGTCATCATGGTTAGGTTGAAGCATCGGTACATTTTATTTGAGATACTATACCCGCCGTCTGCTGAAAGCAGAAAGAGCCATTCAGATGAATTCACGACGTTCTGCAATTCACACAACGACTCTCTTGTGATACTACACCAATCTTCGCCAGGAGCTGTGAACCCGCGAACACTTTCCACAAGCATACGAAACATGGTGCTGGACATATACGGTGATATTGGCCTGGGGCAAGTGGGGCAGTCTATCATTGTCAAGTACTTTAGTAACAAGACGTCCACTGGTATCTTGAGATGCAGCCGAGAAAACTTCAAGAAAGTTGTTGCGGCGATGACGCTTATTGAGAGAATTGAAGGTAACAGTGTCATAATAAAATGCGGACGAGTCAGTGGTACCATCAAGAAATCCGAAGAATACAGCATTTCACGAAGTCACGAATTGATTAGAGTAATTAATAAGGGAGAACTGAGTGCAAATGACCTCAACGCCTTGTTTGAGTCCTTCAAGGGTAATAAAGACGAGGATGACGACTAATGAAATTGAAGTACTTTCCTGAATCAGCTGTAGACATGTTTCACCTTGGATCGGAAGTCGATTTCAGTTAGCTGATCTCAATAGAGTTTTATTTGTGGCATATGCATGTACGAAAATATGCGCTTAAATCTCAGTAGCTGCAAATATAAAGTGAGCAGAAACTGAAGAGCAAATTAAATCAACATGAACGTTGACTATTCTTTGTACTTGGTAACGGACTCCACGATGATCCCGGAGTCTTCGACCTTTATCAAACAGGTCGAAGATGCCATTGACAACGGGGTTACTATGGTTCAATTGCGCGAAAAGTCGATCCTGACTGCCGAGTTCATCGCCCGAGCTCAAGAAGTACACGCTTTAACACTGAAAAGGGGCATTCCGTTGATTATCAACGACAGAATCGATGTTGCCCTTGCGGTGGATGCCGAAGGCGTGCACATTGGGCAGGACGATATGCCTCCAAAGTTGGCAAGAAGGTTGATTGGACCTAACAAGATCTTGGGATTGAGTTGCTCTTTTCCACAGCACGTCGAGGCAGCACTCTCGCTAAATGATGACGAGCATGTGCTTGATTATTTAGGGATGGGGACGGTTTTCCCGACGCAGACGAAGAAGGACTTGAAGGATCCGCACGGAAGTGGGCCCATTGGGGTGAGACGAAAGCTCCAGTTGGTAAAAGCTTACAACGGTAAACACAAAAGGCATATGCGTACAGTGGCAATTGGAGGGATCAATCACTCCAACGCCGCGAGAGTCCTCCATGACACTGTTGTGGAGGGCCAGGCTTTGGACGGCATAGCAGTGGTTTCGTGCATAATGGCCAGTAAAGATGCTGGAAATTCAACTAAAGACTTACTCACCGCCATCAAATCAAATCCACCCTGGTACGCGGAGAACGCTTTGACGAGCCACGAAGAGATTATCAAAGCAGTACGCACAAAACGCCCTTTGGTACACCATATCACAAATGACGTTGTGAAAAACTTCAATGCCAATGTGACACTAGCGGTCGGCGCGTCGCCCATCATGTCTGAGCTCAGTGACGAGTTTGCCGAATTTGCGAGGGAATTCAGTCCTTTGGCCCTAGTGGCAAACATTGGAACACCCACCGCAGGGCACATTCAAGTCTACCAAGAAGCTTTCAAGGAGTACAATTTGGCAGGCCACCATATTGTGTACGACCCTGTTGCGGTGGGAGCTTCGAAAACGCGGTTGGATGCAACCCGCTTACTATTGAATTCTGCGCATATCTCGGTGATCAAAGGAAATGCAGGAGAAATCTGTGCGCTTTGGCAACTAACAAGCTACGCTCTGGGTGGGAGTAACGAAAAGCTAATGCAAGGTGTTGATCTGGTTGCAAATATTGATAAGAAGAAGCTCTTGCAGAGGGCGCTGCAAGTTTCCCGTGACTTCAAGTGTGTTGTGGTTGTGACTGGCGAGGTCAATTACATTGTGGACGGCGACGAGGATGCCGAAGTGGCTGGAGGGCACACTTTGATGGGATTGGTCACGGGAACTGGGTGCTCTCTAGGGAGTGTTATTGGTGCGTTCATAGCTGCTAATGGGAGTAGCTTAAGGTCCGTAAAAGCAGCTGTTACTCTATATAATGATGCTGGGCGAGAGGCTTCAAGGTATGCTGAGGCACCTGGATCTTTTGCTGTGCAATTCATAGATGCTTTGCATAGGATCTCAAATTAGAGAAGAGGAAACAACACAAAACGAGAAGAATTAGTAAAACAACAACGATAGATAATTAGATCTGATAAACTTGAGAGATCAACTATGGTCGTTTTCAGTGGAGCTGGCTAGCGTTGCTGGTGTCCCCCTCATGGACTTTGGATGTCACGTGATGTATTTTCTATGCAATGGGATCCTATTTGGGGAGGAAGTAGCGGGTATTTGATTATCGAGGGATTATCAGAGGAATATGTGAATAGAGGATGGTCAAGTAGCAATCAGGAGGAATGATCAAGAACGCAGTAATTATTCATGGTAGAAAAGTGAAGTAGACGAAATAAATGGGGGTCCAGTAGTCAAGATAAATAGATGAAGCTTTTACAAATACAACGTAAAGTGGTGAAGAATAAACGGATAATAAACGAAATGTACAATACTGACTCTAGCGCGCAGGTATCTGAGTAGGTGTGAAAATGATTGCGGACTGCCTAGCAACGTGAATTCTTGAGATCAGAGAAAAAGAACAGACAAATAAATTGCAATAAACCAGACTTTTTTAATTCATTTAAAGACTCAAGGCAACCTAACGACTATTCCGGGATAATTTGTAAAAAGAGTACAAAATAGTGGCCTCAAGTATTCTCCCGAGTGGAGATTTCACTACCTTCATAAACATAATCATGATAAATAACACGCTCACTATATTGCGTTATAATTGAACGCGGTCCATATCACGTGACGAATCACATGACTGCGAGTAATGGGATATGGTGAAGCACAAGGAACCGTTAAGCCAGTTGTTAGTACTAAGCATGAGCAGTTATTTTTATCGATAGACTGGGTCAGCGAAAACTCTAGCTATGTTGCTTTGAAACAATCTAATAAATCTTGTGCTGTTAACTTAATCTTGTATTTTAACTTCACCTCATCTTTAACCTTACCTTGTATTTTAACTTCACCTCATCTTTAACCTAACCTTGTATTTTAACTTTACCTCATCTTAACCCTAACCTTGTATTTTAACTTCACCTCGTCTTGAACTCTATCTTAGTCTTAACTCAATTTTTCTTTAAGTTCACCTTACACTTCAACTTCATCTTGTACAATTTATTCTTTGTGACATTTTGTTTTGTACTCCAACATAGTTTCACCATGTCATGACCTACTATTCACTTTTGCCGAACATACTTTTGTTCATACATGTACCTGATCATCTTGCTATCATCCTTTTGGCCCCATTCTCTTTACTCGTTCTGAGGAAATTCTGAGCTAAGTTCGAGCTCATCCTGGGCTAAGTCTGGGCTAAAGATGGGCTCATTCATATCAATTACTGATATCCTATATATCTTCTCCCCATGACTTAACCTACTCACGTTACTTTATATTACCCTATATCCACCCATTCACTCCAAGTCTCCACTCACTCCAAGTCTCCACTCACTCCAAGTCTCCACTCACTCCAAGTCTCCACTCACTCCAAGTCTCCACTCACTCCAAGTCTCCACTCACTCCAAATCCTTACAACAGTCCTTACCACCCCCCCTTCAAAGATGCTTACCAAACAACTTCTACCATTTCGTACGGTTAGCCACACCTTATACCTCTATCATCCCTATGTAATCCCTATTACACCGCTATGACACCCTTAAATCGTCTGCCCATCGATGTTCGATCCTGGTTCACGCCAATTTAATGCTTTCTAAAAATCCTTATCTAATCTTTGTTCTCATCCCATGGTCCGCCAGTCAATAAAACCCACCCCAAAGGCGCCGGGGCGGCCGTCGCCGGTCGCCAATATACAAAACATCGGGTCGCTTAAGAAGTTCGAAGACCGCGAGTACGCCAACAGCCTCCTTCATGAGATGGCCATGCTAGTAGCCCCCCTAATCCACGAGTTTGGGTTCAAGGTCGGCACTTTGTGCGAAATGTACCCCAAAAACCCGTGTTTGCTTGGGCTAAATGTCAACCGTGGCCAAAAGATCCTTATACGGCTTCGTATGAGTCTGAATTGGCGTCTGTTTTACCCCATGTCATCGCTCGTGGAAACACTACTACATGAGCTCACCCACAACGTGCACGGGCCTCATGACCAGACCTTTTACGACTACTTGGAGAAGTTGAAGTCTCGGCTCGCAGACTACCAGCTGGGAAGGGCAACTTCCGACTACCGTTGCGAAGAACTGCGTCTTGGCGGACGGAAGAGCGCATTGGTGCGGCAGCAGCGCATCAAGCAATTGAGCAAACCCACCTACAAGGCCGAGATTCGTATGTTGGGAGACGGCACAGACGCTCTGGGTCGCAGAAATGTTTCGAAAAGAGCCCCTGACATCGCGACTTTGCGTCTCAAGATCTTGAAAGCTACGCTGCGCCGGTTGGAGGATGCCAAGTGGTGTCGGAATAACGCAAGCACGCAGGACGTGGAACCGCATGACGACGAGTTGGAGATAACCAGAGTGGTGGACAGCCAAGGTGGTCGCTTTTTGAACGCCCCGAAATCTGACACAGAGTCTATGAAGGATGATAAATCTCCGACAGCTGGTCTCCGGCACCCCGCAAAAACCAATTTACAAGACTTGAAAGTGGTGGTAGATCTTACAAACGACGAGTACGGAATGCCAAAGGAACCAGAGGTCATTGTGATTGACGCTTGTGACGAGGGGGCAAGCGACTTTTCGAGGTCAATCCTCCGCAGTGCAGACAGGATTCTGAACTACACCAAGAAGGTTCTGTTATCGAGCCTCCTTCCTTCCTTTGACAACGACCACTCTGTCTCAAAGGACGACAACAACGAGCCCGAGGAGGAGATCCACTACAAGGTGTCTTCGTCTCCCCGCGCGTTCTTTGCTGATGAGGCGCTTTACCCCCGCAAGAAGCTCGTCGCAGACCTCAACTTTGACCAAATCCTCAGGAAGGGAAGTAGAATCGAGGTGCATCTGGATGCAGCAGCCCAAGAAAAGAAGCAGATCAAGCCCCGTAAATTGACCAAGAAGGCGGTCAACTTGCGCAAGGTGCGCGCGAAAGGGAGTGGGGGAAAGCACGACTCAAAGGCGATCCCGAAGGTGATCCCCAAAGTGCTCCCAAAAGCGCTCCCCCATATTCAAGAGAACAAGATTAAGCAAGAGAAGAAGAAGGCGGAAGACCCAGCAAAACTCAAAACCAAATCGACACTTGAGGACCCGCTGATGTATACCCAAAGACGCAAAAAAGTAGTCAAGAGCATCAGCTTCCATGAATTATTGAACAATTAGTATATTTAGTGACGCGCTACCAGATTGAAAAAAATCGTAGACTATGCAGTTTAGAGACAGTTGGCCACTTGTGCTTGCACTTTTGGCGCCTGTAATTGCTTCCAACAGCTTGAGCGTGGGCCTCGAGGCGCCATGGCAGGCCACGGGCTTTGAACTCAACTTAATTGAGAGTGTTGCCGCCTACAACGATTCTTTGTATCTCCCCACAGTGCTCAAGGTGTTTGGTTTGAGCAGCGAATTTGACGGCGACGAGGCCGAAAGTGACGATGACGAAGAAGAACACGCCTCCGACCACGAATCGCGCTATCTTGCGGCAGTGCGGCTGCTTGATTCCACAACAGCGAGTTTGGTGGGGTTTGACCTCGTGAATAAATTCCACTCGCCACGCATTGCGGCGCACCACGACTTTTACAACAGCAAGGTTCTTCCAAAATATGCCGAGGTTTTGTTTGAGAAGTGCAGTGAGGACTCTTTCGGCAGAAAACTCTTGGAGTCGCCAGAAGATACCCTTCTTTCGTGGGTGTATTCGCCATCGCAGGTCTACTGTTCGCCAGAAGACTTGTTTGCTCTCAAAACGGACAAAGCAGAGCCCTTTGAGCTACAGAAATTCGACCGTGTGATTGGCTACAATGAAGAGGCACCAATGTTTGTGTTGTACAGCTCCCCAGACTCGGAGGAGTTTGCACCAATGTTCAGCAACCTCTACCTGAGTGCCTTGTCAGGAAAGATTAGATTTGTGTGGAGATATGTTCCCCAAGGGGATTTCAAAGGACTTGGAGAAACATTGCATGGTCTTAGCGAACCCTTAAGTGGATTTGGCGTGGATATGTCGTTGAAGAACACAGACTATCTTGTGATTGACGACGCCGACATCACCAACACCTCACCGCACATGGACTCGGATGACTTCACATTGAGAATCGAGAAGGACTTGTGGAAAATTTTGGACACTAAAGGCGCTTCTAAGGTCACCAAACAGGCCTTGGAAGATTTGGGCGTGAAATTGTCAGCGTTTGTGTTGTCAAACCCTTACAACATCACGCAGTATGAGCTCCTCAAGTTGGTGACCGCGGACCTTCCGCAGCTTTTGCCCTACATTACAGCATACAAGAAGAAAGGCACGAAGAAACTCGCGCAGCAGATCAGCGAGAACGAGGAGGCCGGGTTTGCCAAGGAGTCATACGGGCTCTACGTCAATGGCTCGCCCATCAACAAGCTTGAGTTAGACTTGGTCAAGTTGATTTCCAAGGTCAAAGAGGAGCTTGCCATAGTGCAGGAACTCGAGTTGTTGGGATTGACCGTTGAGCAGGCCAAGTTCATCGTCACCAAGTTTGCGTTGCTCACCGCCGTCAAGCAGACCCAGTACAGGGCAGGAAACACAGTCATGGGTAAGAACGAAAACAGGTTCAGAGTCTACGAAAATCGGTTCTCTAAGGGCTCCTACAGAAAGAAGAAGGGAGTAGTGTTCTTCAACGACATCGAGAAGGATGACAACTACCAGCAGTACTCAGACAACAGGGAAGAAACGTACCTCTTGCTGCGACTCAAGCCCAGTCAGATCCCCCCACTCCGTGAAAACGTGCACGACTTGGTGTTTGCGCTCAACTTTGCGGACAAGGAGCAGTTACGTGTTTTCTTTACGTTATCAAAGGTTATATTGGACTCGGGTATCCCCCAGCAGTTGGGCTTGATAGCTCTTGCTGGAGAAAACCCCATGGATGCCGTTCTTGCGGAGACCTTCTACTTCATCGCCGATACCTCCACTCCCCCCGAGGCCTTAGCTTTCTTGTACAAGTACCTTGATACCAAGGACGACCTCGAGAGCGAGCTTCTCCTCAAATCTATTGTTATTCCTGAGGACTACGAGTTCAAGCACGAGACCTACCGCGATACCCTCAGAAAGTTCTCCATCGAAACACCCTCCGTCATTTTTAACGGTGTCATACACGAGTTGAACGCCCCGGGATGGCAGATATCTATGGGTAAGCAGTTAGCACAGGATATCTCACTCCTAAAGCACTACTTGCGTAGCGGGAAGGCCAACAACAAATCCTTGAAGAGTCTTCTCTATGAGAACGCAAAGGGCGAGCGCAACCTTAGGGTGCTTCCCGTCGATCCTTCCAATGTGATTTTCAAAGCAGTTGATGCGGACTTGATTTCGCATTCTGTTGCATTCAAACCGTTAGATGGACCGGATCCAGGACAGGCGAGTGGCACGTTCTGGGTAGTGGGTGACTTTAACGAGCAGCTCGTCAGAGACCAACTTGCGGAGATATTGCGGGTGATAAGGAAGCGCCAAAAGGACGCGCTCCAGGTGCGCTTCTTAAACACTGGTGCCCAACTGCCACAGTATCAAAAGTTGGTGGCCTCAGTAGGTAAAAAGTTGAGTGCGCGCGACATCGATGTCCTTGTGGAGTTGTTGGGAGAACCAAGTGACATCTCTACCAGCAAGAACTCGACGATATTGCAGTTGCTTGAGAGTAAGCAGCTTCCTGTGCACCACAACTTTATTTTGTTCAACTCGCGCTACTTTAGACTAGCCGAGCTCTTCACTTCTAAGGATTTAACGCTCCTTTTGGACTACGAGTTTGGACAGCGTCTCAGCCTTTTCACAGACATAGTGAATGCGTATCCAGATGTATTCTCGTACAAAACGTTGAATGAATTGGATACCACCGGTTTGGATCACTTCGACTGGTTTGATTTGTTGACTACCACCGTCACAAAGTCTTTTTACCCTGATGATACTACGTTTGTGAGTGACGTGCACAGATTTGATTTTAGTCCCTTGAGCATGGACTTGGCTATAGACGTTACAGGAGCTGCCGAGCAACCTGTGGAGATTCTATTGATCGTGGACCCCATCGATGAGTACTCACAAAAAATCATCTCCATTGTGAATGCAGTCAAAGACTTGAACTTCGTTAGTGTCAAGATTTTGTTGCAGCCATCGTCCGATACCGAAGTGCAGGTGACCCGCTTCTATACCGGCTCGTTCCCCGAGGCCAGCCCCAAGTTCGAATACGGCACTTTTGTCGAGCCTGCGGGTGTTCACTTCCGAAATATCCCCGAAGGCGATCTCTTCTCTGTGCGTCTCGACGTGCCCTCGAAGTGGATCGCCGTGGCTAAAGACAGCGACGTGGACTTAGACAATCTCAAGTTCGAAAACTTAGAAAACAAACATGCCGTGAGTACCTTTGTCTTGAAGAGCCTCCTCATCGAAGGTAGTGCTCGCGATGTGAGAAACGGCCAGGCTCCAAATTCACCACTCTCGCTTGAAATCACCAAATACTCACAACATGATGATACCCTGGTCATTACCACGAGAGGTTACTTCCAATTACAAGCAGGACCAGGTGTCTGGGACTTGTCTATCAAGAGTGGGCAGTACTCGATTCTATCAGCGACCCAAAAGTTTGCGCTCAACCAGGAGCCTGTGCAGAGCTCGCAAATTGCTGTTTTTAATCTCGCGGGCAAAAGCACCCATGTACGCTTGGAATCCAGCAACACCCCTGTGAGAGTTACCGAAGCAGTTGACGTGGTAAATGTGTTTGCGATCGCTCGTGGACATTTGTACGAGAGACTCCTCAACATAATGATGCTCTCGGTCAAAAAGCATAGCTCCAAGAAAGTGAAGTTTTGGATTCTCGAAAACTTTGTGAGTGGGCAATTCAAGCGGTCACTCCCAGCGATCGCGGAATCCGTTGGCTTTGACTATGAATTTGTTACTTACAAATGGCCTCTGTTTTTGCGTCAGCAGCGTGATAGACAGCGTGAGACGTGGGGCTACAAGATCCTTTTCCTCGATGTCTTGTTCCCACAAGATCTTCACAAGGTTATCTTTGTAGATGCCGATCAGATTGTGCGGACAGATCTCCACGAGCTCAACACTTTGGATCTTCATGGAGCTCCATATGGATTCCCTCCAATGTGCGACTCCAGAGAGGAGATGGAAGGTTACAGGTTCTGGAAGCAGGGGTACTGGTCGGAAGTACTTGGTGACGAGTTCAAGTATCATATCAGCGCATTGTTTGTTGTGGACTTGGATCGCTTCCGTGAAATGAAGGCAGGAGACAAGCTCAGAGCGCACTACCAGAAGCTTCTGTCGGATCCGCTGTCGCTCCTGAATTTGGACCAGGATTTACCTAACAACATGCAGCGCCTGTTGCCTATATTCAGCTTGCCACAGGAATGGCTCTGGTGCGAAACATGGTGTGCCACAAGCGAGTTGAGCAAGGCCAAGAGCATCGATTTATGCAACAACCCTCTTACAAAGGAAAACAAGTTGGACCAGGCTAGGAGGTTAATCCCAGAGTGGAGTGAGTATGACCAGCAGGTGCAGAACATCAAAAAGAGCATTATCGAGACTGAACCAATTGCAGAGCCTGACTCTGAATACGAGCACGATGAGTTGTGAGATGATGTAAATCAGGGTTTAAGGAATACAATACTAGGGATTAAAGATTGTAGATGAACTTTCTCTCTCAAGACGCGTCGGTTGCATTATAATTTAGATTAAATCGCTCCAAGTTTGATTTAGTGTGTTTACAGCGAGTTCCATGAAAAATGTAAGAGCAGAGTGAAAAGTTCCGCAAAATGTGAGAAGGTTCCCCAAAATGTCGGGAAGCTGTCAGGAAGCTCTCAAAATGCTAAAACTCATCATGGAAAAGTAAAATGCAAGTAAAGTCTCCTTTTTGAAGTGGACGAAACCATACACAATCACTGCCACGTTACTCGCTCGTTTATTGGGCTTTCTTGGTCACATAGAACAACTTCTTCCTCTTGCGTCGCCCGAGCCTGCCCATATATCTTCCACTCATTCATCCTTTGACGGTATGTTCCTTATTATCACACAGTTTTGAATTCCACATTCCTCTGACCTGGACCCAGTCATTTCCTCGTTTGGGAACCTCAAATAAGCACTCATACAGATTCCGTACGCATTTAACATATTTCATCTACAAGTCAAGCCATTCGTTACCTGCTGAATACTTCTCACTTCAGTACAATGAAACAGAAATGGAAAGGCTCGATCTAGAACCCAACCCCATTCGTCTTCTGGGTTGTTATTGCCTACTTTGTGTTACATTGACAACGATATTGAAACGAGATTTCAAGTAGACGTGATTGAAACTTGGTGGGAGCGTCACGAAGTTTGATTCTATTAAGAACTGCGAGATTTTGTCTTTTGAATCCCTTCAATGCTGCACAGGACTCATCATCTATCCAATTTTCTAATCTTCTCGTTGACCACGTTCCCTGATTCCATCGGCTTTTCGACAGCCGCCGCGGACTTACTAAATCAGGAAATCGTCAACTTTGTGATTTGCACCCGCCGGTGGCCGTTCCGCTACTGTTTTGTGTAACTGACTCACAATATCACGTGGCATTAGATTAGATATCCTGCAAAAAATGTGCCATATCAGTACTGATAACGTGGACAAGAGGTGCGAGACCTGGGTTGCAACGCTTGCCAACGATGCGGGATATAAGCCTAAATATTCTTCATCTAAAGCCTCATCCAATAGAACTTTTCTTGTAGAAAAATACTGCACCGGTGTTGCAAAATTAAAAGCACGTTGAGCCTACTCCGCTCGTACAAGAAGTATAAGGAGGCTATAATTCCCAACTTTTTTGCGCTTGTGATTAATCCAGAAATTACAATGAAGATTTCACTGAAGTTGAACCAGGCTCATGCTGTACCGAATCCTCCGCCAGCTACCTTCCTGTTTGAGTTCTTTGTCCCAAAGACTTCCCAAGGTGTGCAAAACTTGTACGACCGTATGGATAGAATGTACGATTTGAACCCTATTTTCATAGATATCACTTGGAATGCTGGTGGCCGCTCGTCTTCCTTGACAAACGAAATGGTGTACACTGCCCAATCAACTTTGGGTCTCGACACGTGTATGCACTTGACATGCACTAACATGAAAGTTGAACTCATTGACGAGGCTCTTGAAAAGGCCTACGCACTGGGCTGCCAAAACATTTTGGCCTTGCGTGGTGACCCTCCTTTGGACGGTTCCGAGTCCACCGGTGACTTCAAGTATGCTAAGGATTTGATTTCTTACATCCGCTCCAAGTACGGCGATCATTTTGATATTGGTGTTGCAGCCTACCCAGAGGGACACCCAGAAGAAACAAATGAAGAATTGATTTTGCAATACCTCAAAGAAAAATGTGATGTTGGCGCGGACTTCATAATTACCCAGATGTTCTACGACGTGGACAACTTCATTTCGTGGTGCGCCAAAGTCCGCAAAATCGGCGTCAACATCCCAATTATTCCTGGTATCATGCCAATTTCCACTTACGCGGCTTTTATGAGAAGAGCAAAATGGTCTGGAATTAAAATTCCTCAGCACTTCTTAGATGGCTTGGAGTCAGTCAAGGATGATGACTACTTGGTCAGAGAGCGTGGTACAGAATTGGTGGCCGAAATGTGCCAGAAATTACTTGACCTGGGTTACGTAAATCACTTGCACTTCTATACCATGAACTTGGAGAGATCCACGATCATGGTCTTGGAAAAATTGAATATTATCGAACCGGCCAAGGTAACCGATTCCATTGGAGGCAATCAGATGCCCTGGAGAAAATCGTTGCATCCACAGAGAGTCAAGGAGGCAATCAGACCAATTTTCTGGCAAAATAGGAAGTATTCCTACATCTCGAGAACCTCGACCTGGGATGAATTTCCGAACGGTCGTTGGGGTGATTCTAGATCTCCTGCGTTTGGTGACATTGATTTGTGTGCTGCCGAATTGTTGAGACAATCTCCTAAAAAAGCGCTCGACTTGTGGGGGGCACCTTCTAGTTACGAAGAGTTTGGCAATATTATCATTTCATATTTGAAAGGTGACCTCAAGTCACTCCCTTGGAGTGACGGGCCTATTGGTGACGACACCGCTGTCATTGTCAAAAATTTGATCAAGTTGAACCAGAAGGGGTTTTTCACTATGAACTCTCAGCCATGTTTAAACGCAACTCCTCTGGCGGACAATGTTCACGGCTGGGGCCCAAAAAACGGTTACGTTTACCAAAAACAGTACTTGGAATTCTTGTGCCACAAGGATGTCGTTAATGACTTGTTAAACAAGGTCGATAGCTATAACGGGACTCAAAATGATACAACTTGTGCTGTCATCACCTACTACGCCGTCAATAAGGCTGGAGATTTGAGAACTAACTGCAAGGACGAAGATATCAATGCTGTGACTTGGGGTGTGTTCCCTGGTGAGGAAATCTTGCAGCCAACCATTGTTGAAAAAACTTCGTTTTTGGCTTGGAAAGATGAAGTATACACTTTGCTCTCCGAGTGGCTCAAAATCTTCCAAAGTGGTATTCTAGACTTGGAAGAGTCTAAGGTCGCTGGATTTGTTGATTTTATTTCAAAATTCAGCGAAGACTATGTCTTATGTAACCTTGTCAACAACAACTTCATCGATGACAATCAAACAATTTTCTCGTTGATTGAAAACTTATAATTTTCAAGAATGCTTGCCCTTCTAAATGGGGTTTGCTATGAAAAACAAACACGCAGGATCTCATTGAGCACTCAACATGCTCCATTCCAGGATTCATTCAACATACTCCTGCGAAGAAAAAAACGTCCCATGAATGCGTTTCCTTAATGACATTATCTGATTCCAGATAGACGACTTTTTGCATCAAACTGGATTCAAAACTCATTGCGATGAGGGTTGAACCAGGACGACCTTTATTCATTTCAACATCATGATTTTACTTCAATCAAGCAGTAAGCTTGTCCTTTATTCAAGGTTATTTCACTTCACTGGTTAAGTGAACGAACCTCCTGTGTATTTAGCATCCTCAACGGTATGATTATTAAAAGTTATTTGTAGATTCATAAATCTCCCTTGTGCATGGAATATAAGAAATCTACATATAGATAAGCTGAACATCCTCCAAGACAGGTTCTAGACATAGCTTGTGGCAACTGCTTCAGTACTGTCAGATTGTGAGAGCAAGTTTCATATCACATAACCATCAATATTTACGGGGCCTCACCATAAATCCAAAATTTGACTTTTAAGAAGGGTCCTAGTAATATTTAACCACTTTCTGAAAGTTGACCCATTATCCATCACTTCCTGGTGTTTTACAGACAAATATACTAAACCGAATTCGATTAAACTATTATGATATATATGAAAAGAATATGCGAAAACTTTTACACCTGATATGTTTAAATCAAAGCGTAGAAGATGAATGTTATGAACGAAATGAGACCAGCAGACTGGGTCATCTTTGCAGAACCGGAGCCCTGCGACACAGTGGCAGGGGTGGCTCCACTTTGAGCTGGCAATGAAGTGCTCTCAGAAGCAGTTGGGAAGCGGCTCTCAGCAGCAACAGTGGATAAAGTCGTTGGCACGACGTCAGCCTTCGAAGAGACAATCTCAACTGGGACGGTCGTAGATTCCGTCACAACAGTCTGAGTGGTCTGAGTTTGACAACCATTAGAGTCACATGAAGTAAGGGTCACTTCAGTTGTAGTTGCAGCAGGCGAAGATGCAGGCTGCACAGTAGTGGACTCTGGAGATGGTGGCTGGACTGTCTCCGAAGACTCAGTAGGTGCCAACGTGGTAGTCAATGGACAGTATGTAGTGTATGTGCTGGTCACATCCTGTGTGCTGGTAGTGATGGTGATGACACCAGTCTCGTGAGTCTTTGTTGAGCATCCTCCCTCGTCACAAGTAGTGGTAGTAAGAGTAGTAGTGGAAATGACGGGAACACTAGTAGACTCAATGGTAGAAGTCTGGCCTGTAGTACTAGTAGACTCAACAGATGTCTTTGGAACAGATGTTGTAGACTCAGTAGCAGTTGAACCTGGAGTCGTACTGGACTCGGTCAATGGGCAGTAAGTAGTGTATGTGCTTGTCACATCCAGCGAGTATGTTGTGATAGTGGTGATACCGGTCTCGTGAGTCTTTGTTGAGCATCCTCCCTCGTCACATGTAGTGGTAGTGAGGGTAGTGGTAGAGATTGGTGGAACGGTAGACGACTCCGCGGTACTAGAAGACTCAGCAGTGGAAGATGTCTTAGCAGTACTAGATGTCTTACCTGGAACAGTAGAAGTCTCAGCAGTACTAGACGATTTTCCTGGAACAGTAAACGACTCGACAGTACTAGAGGTAGACTCAGCAGTCTTTGAACCTGGGGTAGTGCTAGACTCAGTCAATGGGCAATAGGTTGTGTATGTGGTGGTCACATCCAGAGAAGTGGTGGTGATAGTGGTGATACCAGTCTCGTGAGTCTTGGTAGTACAACCACCAGTTCCACAAGTAGTGGTGGTGATGGTAGTGGTGGAAATGTCTGGCACAGTGGTTGTGACAGTTCCCTGACTGTACGATGGGGAAGATGGAACAGTGGAAGATTCAACTGTGGTAGACTCGACAGTAGTGGATCCTGGAACAGTACCGGTAGAAGTGGCTGGAACAGAAGAACCTGGAACAGTACCGGTAGAGGAGCCTGGAACAGAAGAGCCTGGAACAGTCGAAGAACCTGGAACAGTACCAGTAGAAGTGGCTGGAACAGAAGAACCTGGAACAGTACCGGTAGAGGAGCCTGGAACAGTAGAGGACTCGACAGTAGAAGACTCGACAGTCGAAGAGCCTGGAACAGTACCGGTAGAAGTGGCTGGAACAGAAGAACCTGGAACAGTACCGGTAGAGGAGCCTGGAACAGTAGAGGACTCGACAGTAGAAGACTCGACAGTCGAAGAGCCTGGAACAGTACCGGTAGAAGTGGCTGGAACAGAAGAACCTGGAACAGTACCGGTAGAGGAGCCTGGAACAGTAGA